>JAYESA010000005.1:101469613-101820313 GCA_036927795.1 Iris macrosiphon | reverse complement strand
CATATATATAAATAATCACATAATAACTATACATAATCTAATTACTTAATTAAACATACATATATATTTTATAAAACATTTATATATATATATATATATATATATATATATATATATATATATATATATATATATATATATCCCTAACATATATTTAGAACATATATTAATGCATGTAGAAGAAAGCTACATATATATTTATACCTTCTATTAGTACATATATAATACATAGATCTATGCTAAATAATAAATACCATAATAAATACAATATAATACATATATAATATCTATATATATATATATACTTAATTATAATTCAAGAATTAAAGCATAATTAATTAGATCTACACATAAACACACCACAAATGGAGAGTATCACACCGTATCCCACTAGATCTAGGGATACGCATGCGACACGAGTCCACCACACATCCAATTTTACCCCGAAGGATACAAGCAAGTCACATATAGTATTTATGAACAAAACAAAGTGTCAAAAATAGATCTATGTGTCTGTGTCAAAATACGACATGTGCAAAGTCCCGTGTCGGAGGAAAAACCCCCAAAACAATACGTATTACCAAATTATTGGGATACGACCTACACGTACCCAATTGTGGATACGACACTAGCCCCAAACATATAAACATATGCCAAAGTGATCTATAGGATCAATTGCAACACACAACAAAAGTCATTTTCGGAATTCCCCCCAAATTGACACAAAAAGCACTATAGCTTTCTCCATAGGTCTCCTATGAACACAAAACCAATTCCTATGGGTAGTACATACATATGGGTTGATTTTCCATGATTAAATCTCAGATTTAGAAGCTATTTTAAGGGAAAAAACTGAATTATACCTATTGGAAGATGGATTTTCAATTGAAACCTCCAATTGAGATAAAATTGCCTCCAAATTATAGATCCTTGCTTCTCTTTGTAGATCCTTGCTTTCTCCTTCTAGATCCTTGCTTCTTTAGTTTCTAATGGTAATTTGGGAAGAAATTGGAATGAATTTGGTAGAAAAATGAAGTGGGAATGAAGGAAATTTGGTAGTGAAAAATTTATATCTAGATTTGGAATAAAAAAGAGGAGAGAGAATTTTCCCCCTCTTTTTATATAGGCCAGCCCTTTCCTCTCCCTCAAGTAATTATAAAATGTCCAATATATCCCTTGGCGCCTCTCATGATGAAATAATTAAGGAAGGAAGCTTCTAGTCTAATGATTTAATTAATTTAATCCATCTCCTTAACAATGGGCTTTCTAATTGGGCTAAGTCTAACTAATTAATTCATGTTGGTCCATGGGTCCAAACTAAACTAGTTAGGTCCACTAATACAAGTTCAAATTAAATAAATAATATCTAACAACAATTAAATAATACAACAATAATTATTTACCATGCAAAATATTTAATTAAATAGGAAAAGACTAAATACCCTTTCCTAGAAAATGTGGTAGTGACATCTTGGGAAGACCATTTGCACTTAGTGGAGTTCTCTTACAATAACAGCTACCAGGCGAGCATCCAAATGGCACCATTCGAGGATTTGTACGGCAGGAAGTGTAGATCACCGATATATTGGAGTGACATTTGCGAACGTCAGATACTCGGTCCAGAATTAGTAATGTAGACAGTTGAGAAGGTGAAGCAAATTCAGAATCATCTTCGTGCAGCTCAGGACAGACAAAAGTATTGGGCTGATACACACAGACGACCTTTGGAGTTCAAGGAAGGAGAGCACGTATTCTTGAGGATTTTACCTACTCGAGGTACTATTCGATTTGGGAGCAGAGGCAAACTGAGTCCAAGATATATTGGGCCATTTGATATTTTGGAGCATATTAGTGAGGTGGCGTATCTTCTTGCATTACCCCCATCTTTAGATGGAGTGCATGATGTATTCCATGTCTCACAGCTGAGGAGGTACGTGACTGACCCAAGCCACATAGTCGATCATTCTGAGATTGTAGTGGGCCCTAGCTTGAGATATGAAGAGCAGCCAGTTGTGAATACTCGATATCAGTAAAAAGATATTACGAGGTCAGACGATTAGATTGGTCCGAGTAGCTTGGAAACATCACTCTCCCGACGAATCTACTTGGGAACGAGAGGATATTATACGCCAGCATTATCCTCACCTATTTGAAAATACAGGTATGACCTAAACATTTCTTATAGGTAACCATGTTTAAATTTCCTTTAGTAGTTAATTCTTTGATTGCGAGGATGCAATCCTTTTAAGGAGGATAGATTGTAAATACCTAGATTTTTCAGAAATTAAAAATAAATTTTAGGGATTTTTTCATAATTTTTAAATAATTAAAATAAATGTTTTCTAAAATTAAATAAATTTGTGATTTTATTAAATATTAAAATATTATAAAAATAATATTTTTGAGTGTAAAATAAATAATTAGTCATAGTATAATTTTTCTAGAATTTATTGCACCCAAAAACTATTTTTAAATACCCAAAAATATAGTTTTTAAATAAACCAGACTGAACCGGATTAAACCAACTAAATAAACCAACCCGAACCCAAATGAACCAAACCAACCCCTAGCGGGTCGGATGTGAACCCGACCCGCTGACCCGAACCTACAACCCGACCCGTTAAACCCTGCAACAGTAACTGGAGTTTAATGAAACCCCCGACGATTTCTCACCTTCCCCCGCCGCCCGTTCACGTCACAGCCGTCGGCCGACCCGTCGACTTCCGTAACCCCCGCCGTGTCTCTCCGCCTCCCACAACCGCCCAAGGGCCGGTCGTCCACCTCCTCGCCCTCCCTATAAAACCCGCGGTCGACCCGACGAACCCCCATAATCTCCACTCCTCCACCGCCATCCGTCTCTCCGGCCGACTTCGAGCACCGCCTCCGCCGCTTCTTCCCTCCGGATCGAACAATGACTTCGACGAAGACCCCGACGACATCGAGCTACCTCCGGCGACCACCAGCAGCCGCAACAGTGCCGCCATCCGCCGCCGACGTACGCCGCGCAACCCCGCGTAGTCGTTTTTGACTCGTCGTTCCGGTGAGCATTTCTCTCTCCTCGTCGCATCATTTTTCTAACAGACTGTTGTGACCCATTCCCTATGTAACCCTCTCTAACCCTGTGCCATTAGGCTAGGGTATCGTGTCCTGTGTCGATCGTAAACTGCGACGCAAAAACAGGAAAATATCCTTTATTTCTGAAATTCAGAAATTGGCCCGAACTCACAAATTCACGACCGTCTTTGAGTGCAACCTGTTTTATAAATTCAAATTTCACTTGAACAGTAATTTAGATCATATAACCAAGTTTTAAAACCCTATTTTAGTTTAATTTATTTTGCTGTAGTTTGTAATTTATTCGAGGGTAGAATTGACCAAAAACTTAGTTTTTTAAAACCCTAATTTTCTCGAAACTGGGTGCGTCCCGCTATACGAGGCGACTTGGTCATGTGCGAATTTTACTGAAAGGAGTGCACCGTCAAAACGGATGTGTGGGATTTCGTGGAAGTTGATTTGGCTGTGCGTGCACACTGAAATCAACGCGTATCCGTCAAAAATATTCCGTATCGGCCATATTCTGAAACTCGTTGTAACTTTATGAGTGCTCATCGTTTCGAAACGAAACTTACGCCATCGGACTCGTAGCGATACGTAGGTCCTGTGACCCAAGTTTGGTTTAATTCTGAGAACGTTGACAAAATCCCGTATCGTGGGCCCCACGACTCTACTTGATTGGCGATTTTGTGATTGGCTCATCGAAATCTATTTTTGGACATTTCGTTGGGTTTGTATCGTCGTTCTAGACTTGTAAACACTAAGTTTGACAAATTTTGAAGACTTTGTCTCTGGCACATTTTTCGGTGCGAAGTGGACCACATGT
This sequence comes from Iris macrosiphon, assembly GCA_036927795.1. Lineage (NCBI taxonomy): Eukaryota > Viridiplantae > Streptophyta > Magnoliopsida > Asparagales > Iridaceae > Iris > Iris macrosiphon. The sequence goes on along the minus strand of JAYESA010000005.1, from coordinate 101,816,433 downwards.
GGACCCCATTTTGACCAGAAATTATGAATTTTGCCCTTGTGTCCAAATTGGACTTATGGATAGGAAATCCTAGATATTTTATATCTTCTGAATATTATGGTAATATTTATTTCAGCAATTGGAGGAGTACTTGAAGATCTTATTGTGACCGAAGCAACCGTTGGAATCCAAACCCCAAGTAAGTGTACCTTGCCAATCTTATAGTACCTACTTTGTATTATTCTTTTGATTTAATTATATGATATAAATATTCAACCTAGGACTGTGTGACATGCTTAGCATCCGAATAAGATTCGGATGTCAACGCCGTACGCGAAGTTGTATAACGTCACCTAGAGGTTGATGTCACGATCCTATACATTTGTGTGCTTGCTTTATCAAGTATGTCATACCATAGGACACTTGACACTATTCATGTGACAGAATCTTCCTGAGTCGTTCATGGTGATTCTGTATAGGCTACAGGATTCGTGACATAGACTTTATATATATGCATAGCTATCATATGACTTGTTGCATTAGATATGATCTTGCATGACATGGAGATGAGACATCATGGACATGAGACGTGTGATTACATTGGATGGGGAGAGACACACAGGCTACAGGCTAATTTTTTATATATATATTTATTATTGTAAGGCCGTAGACTCTACATCAGAGCTAGGCACATTATATGATATTACTGCTACCGGCTCCCCGACACAGAGCTTGTAGTGGTCTCAGTCTGAGTACTAGTAATGATCTCACTTGCATATCACATAACTGGTTATATAGTTTACCCTATTGATTCATTTATTATTGTACTGCATTTATTTTGGCTTGAGTTATTCTTATACCTTGCTTTGTTCCCAGAGGACCTGGATCCGAATTATGTCCCCAGGTATAGCAGAGGAGATCTATCCCAAGGTATATGGGACAGGAGCACAAGCAGAAGGAGGAGAAATACTGATACCCGAGGAAGAGGTGATGGCCGAGGATTTCTCCTGAGTATCTGCTTTATCTATACTCAGTCTTTGCTGTTGCTAGACTCTTTTATTTTTTGTCTATTGAACTATTGTATTAGACTTATTATCGGGTTGTTTCTCGAGATACTTTATTGAGACTTGATGTTGGTTTATATTTTATTATGATGATATTGATAGTATTTATCTTCCATGGATGAGATTAGAATGTGACAAATTAGTAGACCTTTATTGTTGTTTTACAGCTTAAGTACACCTTGATGGGTCCATTAAATTAAGTTTGCCCATTAGAGTGTGCTGCTGGCCATTGCCACGTGTCTAGTCCCTCAGTATTTTGGGACTAGGGCATGACAAAGAGCATATATGAGCTTCCGAAGCCACTCTGCTTCATCTGCTGCTGCCGCTAGTGCATAAAACTCAGATTCCATCGAGGAATTATAATGCCCTGCTCCGCGTTGGAACTATGTACAAGAGATATCGGTTTGCTGACTCAAAAAAGATATCTTCCTTAAGAGCTCCTTGTTGAACCAGAATATGACTGATCTAGGTGAGTGGGTAGAACTTCATTCTCTGATTCTTGTACGCCTTAATAATGAATCTGAGTTTTTGAAATGCTTGTTTGCTTAATAAGATAATGTTTACGTGAATGATAGAACGAGAACCTGTCTGCCTAAAAGAGATAGAACCATTGCCATGCTAAGTATAAGAAAAAAAATATTGTATGCTAGCTACACTAACACTGCTATCGAATGAACCTTGCCATGCTAAAGAAAGAGTTGAACTGCATGCTTAACTTGAAGAGATAAATCGACTCATGCCATGCTTGCTTAAATTAAAGATCGTTCGTATGTTTGCTTGTCATCGTGTTTATAATTTCTTGTCTTTGATGCAAAAATATAGATAGAATTTATGCTTGTTTTGTTAAAAGAGTAAATGGCTTGTCTTGTTAGAGAAGAGACTAGTAAACCGCCATGATGTTTCGATCCTACGGGATCTAGGGGTGCAGCTATTAGATAAGAGATTGATGGATTGAAAGCTTGTATTGTCACGTTGTGTTATAAGTATGATATGCTTGTTATCGAGGAGCATGTGGGGGATGGAGGCTAAATGACAGGTTGGAGACTAATAGTGTGTCCCGATGTTCCGGTCCTACGGGATCTAGGGTGGCATGGCTATTAGAATGGTGGATGAAGATTGATGGGGTGAGACTAATAGTGCGTCCTGAAGTTCCGATCCTACGAAATCTAGGAGGATGTGGTTATTAGATGGGAGGCGGTGCTTCTGTTAGGAATAGTTTGAGTTTGTGTTAGAAAAGTTAGCTTGTTCATGGAGGTAGCTGCATTCAGGTAGTTAGGGCGCATGCTAGGCTAGACTTCTTGCATACCTAACTGTTTGATGCAGAGACGGACAGGAAAAGAGAATCTTATATATATATATATATATATATATATATGCATATATTGCTAACTTGTATGTCTGATGCAGGAATAACTGTTCGACAAGGGGTAAGAAACACAAAGAGTATATATATAGCCTGCTTGTTCATGATCATGTGCATCTTAGAGATTATCTGATAGTGTTTCATGTATTTGCATCGATCGAATAATGGCTATTAGGTGCAGAGCTGAACCTTGGTCATAGATGCTATTTTGAGCGTATTTTAGTGAAGAACAACAATGAGTCACAGCTGCTAATAGCATCAGATAAAGAGTCATGGTTAGCTGGATTACTGTTACTGATCCTGAGTTTCTCGGGGACCAAAATCTTATAGATAGTTCATCTTGTTTGCTTGATTGAATGATAGTCCACTAAATATTGCATTGTCCCTAGAGTTCTTGAGTATAGCTCATGAGACACGCTACGTACACCCTGATTGTTATATCGTGCTTGAACCGTTTGCCTTACCTACTTGGTTGTACTGAACTGAATTAAGGTTTCAAAGATGTTTCAAAATAAGTAATATGACTTCGTTCCTGTACTGCATGTAACGAACTTAGGTAAAACTAGAAAGATCACTAATAATGTAATATTTTAGAACATAATTACTTAGTGTTAGTTTAGCGAATGTTGCTTCTGTTCGTTGATTTTATACTCACCAGTACTTTCTCCAAAGTATTGACCCACCAACAGTTTGCTTGTTCGCAGGTGCTGGATCGTCCGAGGAAGCGATAGCCGTTCGCCTCATCCCCATGACCCAAAAATCTGGTTTCGATGCCTTGAGTCGTATCGATTATTTTGAGTTGCTTCTGTATAGAGGGACATAATGTATGGAGCAATGCCATTGTATTCAGAGAACCTCGTGCCTTGATCTTTGCCCCGTATACTCAGATAGATTATTGTTTACAACACTATCCCTCCGATTCATACTCGATCGATACGATAATATCCATAACTTTAACGATATTGCCTTGTGCGGGCGCAACCCCAGGCTCGTAAGGCATCACGTCCCGATGGAAACGATCGTCCCGCGGAGCGCTGGCACTGTAATTCGCATCCTGCGGGGACGGTTGATTCCTGCGGGAGATTAGGGCGTGACAGAATGGGATCAAAGCAACTCGATCCTCTGGCCTTAAGCCCCATTTTGCTATAAGTTCCTATATGACGATTCCTTGTGCATTGATATTGTTGCTGCGTAAAGCGTTTCATACAATAAGTCCATAGATATTCTCAAAGATGCGTGCAAAAGTTTTCTGGATTTGATTTGTTGCTTAAGAGTTGTGCTTTCGTGCTTGTGGTTTGCTAGAGTTTTCGATAAAGGATGGTGAAGGATGAGGATTATCGCTGCCCTGGATATCGAGAGTTTCTCCTTGAAGTTTCGAGGACGAAATTTTTTCTTGGTGGGCAAGTATGTATTGTCCCTGCTCCGTATTGGCACTATGTACAAGAGATGTCGGTTTGCTGACTCAAAAAAGATATCTTCCTTAAGAGCTCCTTGTTGAACCAGAAGATTGACTGATCTAGGTGAGTGGGCAGAACTTCATGCTCTGATTCTTGCACGCCTTAATAATAAATCTGAGTTTTTGAAATGCTTGATTGCTTAATAAGATAATGTTTGCATGAATGATAGAACGAGAACCTGCCTGCCTAAAAAAGATAGAACCATTGCCATGCTAACTATAGGAAAGAAATGTTGCATGCTAGTTACACTGACACTACTATCGGACGAACCTTGCCATGCTAAAGAAAGAGTAGAACTGCATGCTTAACATGAAGAGATAAATTGACCTGTGCCATGCTTGCTAAAATTAAAGATTGTTCATATGTTTGCTTGTCATCGTATTTATAATTGCTTGTGTTTGATGCAAAAAGCTAGATAGAATGTATGCTTGTCTTGTTATAAGAGTAAATGGCTTATCTTGTTAGAGAAGAGAGTAGTATCCCGCCCTGATATTCCGGTCCTACGGGATCTAGGGGGTGCGACTATTAGATAAGAGATAGATGGATTGAAGCTTGTATTGTCACGTTGTGTTATAAGTGTGATATGCTTGTTATCGAGGAGCTTGCGGGGGATGGAGGCTAAATGACAAGTTGGAGACTAATAGTGCATCCCGATGTTCCGGTCCTACGGGATCTAGGGGGCATGGCTATTATAATGGTGGATGGAGATTGATGGAGTGAGACTAATAGTGTGTCCTGAAGTTCCGGTCCTACGGGATCTAGGGGGACGTGGTTATTAGATGGGAGGCGGTGCTTCTGTTGGAAAGAGTTTGAGTTTGTGTTATAGAAGTTAGCTTGTTCATGGAGATAGCTGCATTCAGGTAGTTAGGGCACATGCTAGGCTAGCCTTTTTGCATACCTAACTGTTTGATACAGAGACGAACAGAAAAAGAGAACCTTATATATATATATATATATATATATATATATATATATATATGCATAGTTTGCTAACTTGTATGTCTATTGCAGGGATAACCATTGGACAAGGGGTAAGAAACACAAAGAGTATATATATAGCCTGCTTGTTCATGATCATGTGCATCTTAGAGTTTATCTGATAGTGTTTCATGCATTTGCATCGGTCGGACAATGGCTATTAGTGCAGAGCTGAACCTTGGTCACGGTTGCTATTTTGAGCATATTTTAGTGAAGAGTCATTGCTTAGCTGGATTACCGCTACTGATCCTGAGTTTCTCAGGGACCAAAATCTTATAGATAGTTCATCTTGTTTTCTTGATTGAATGATAGTCCACTAAATGTTGCATTGTTCCTAGAGTCCTTGAGTATAGCTCACGAGACACGCTGTGCACACCCTTATTGGTACATCATGCTTGAACTGTTTTCCTTACCTGCTTGGTTGTATTGAAATAAATTTTGGTTTCAAAGATATTTCCAAAATAAGTAATATGACTCCGTTCCTGTACTGCATGTAACGAACATAGATAAAACTAGAAAGCTCACTTGTAATGTAATATTTTATAATATAATTACTTAGTATTGGTTTTAGTGAATGTTGCTTCTGTTCGTTGATTTTATACTCACCAGTACTTTCTCCAAAGTGTGGACCCACCAACAGTTTGCTTGTTCACATGTGATGTATCATCTGAGGAAGCGATAGTCGTGCCTCATCCCTAGGACCCAGAAAACTGGTTTCGATGCCTTGAGCCGTATCGATTGTTTTTTGCTACTTTTGTATAGAGGGACATAATGTATGGAACGATTCCATTGTATTCAGAGAACCTCGTGCTTTGATCTTTGCCCCGTATACTCAGATAGGTTATTGGTTACAACATTATCCCTCCGCTGCGTACTCGATTGATAGGATGATAGCTACAACTTTAACGATGTTGCCTTGTGCGGATGCAACCCCAGGCTCGTACGGCATCACGTCCCGATGGAAACGATCGTCCCCGCGGGAGCGCTGGTGCGATGATTCGCACCCAGCGGGGACGGCCGATTCTTGCGGGAGATCGGGGCATGACAAGAATGAGATAGCATTGTTTGTTTCTTTGACTTCCATGATATAGTTGCTCTACCCATGGAGAAGACGTATCCTCCTGTGGACCTTGCGCTCTCTACTTCGCCTTTTACTTCTGAATACCAGTTTGCATCACTGAAGCCTTCTACCACTGTCGGATAACCGATGTAGTATAGTACATACTGCTGAGTCCTCTTGAGATATTTTATCACTCTTTTCTCATCTTTTCAGTGCTCTACTCTTGGATTGCTCGTGAACTAACTCAGCATCTCTACGGCGAAAGATATGTCAGGCCTTTTTGCAGTTGTTGCATACATCAGACTCCCGATGATGCTTGAATACTCCAGCTGCCTGACACTTTTCCTTGGATTTGGCTTCAGCTTCTTGTCAAACCTATACGGAGTATCGATCCTTAGATGATCCTGATATCCATAGCGTGTGAGCATTTTCTCAATATAATGAGACTGTGACAGCGCCACTCTAGTGTCTTTCCGGATGATCTTTATCCCCAGGATAACATCAGCTTCCCCTAAGTCCTTCATACTGAACTTAGATGACAGAAACTTTTTTGTCTCAGTGACATATGCTAGATCCGTACTAAGGATTAGCATGGCGTTTACGTATAGACAAATGATAACTCCTCTCCCGTCAGCAAACTTAGTGTAAACTCACTTGTCTGTTTCACTGACCCTGTAGTCGTTTGATCTTATGACTTTATCAAACTTCTCGTGCCACATCTTAGGAACTTGCTTCAGACCGTATAATGATTTTACCAACTTGTAGACTTTGTATTCAAGCCCTTTGATGACAAATTCTTTTGGTTGTTGAATGTAAATATCTTCGATCAATTCTCCATTCAGGAATGTTGTCTTAACATCCATTTGATGAATTCCTAGCTTGTGAATTATAATTAGAGCAATCAATATCCTGATGGTCTCATCCGTACTACTAGAGAATATGTGTCAAAGTAATCGATCCCCTGCTTCTGAGAAAACCCTTTGGCTAACAGTCTTGCCTTGAACTTGTCAAAAGTTCCATCGGCTTTCATCTTCTTCTTGAATATCCACTTGCATCCGATCGATTTTGCTCCTTCAGGTAGATCGACCAACACCAAAGTGTTGTTGAAGGTTATTGAATCATACTAATCATTGATAGCCTCCTTCCAGAAGACAGCATCTCTGGTCTTCATCACCTTATCATAGGTAAGCGGATCTGCTTCCACATGATAGGTGACGAAATTATCTCCGAAGTCCTTGTGTCTCCTTGCTTGCTTAGACACCGGCTCTGTGAGTTTTGGTTCGAACATTGTCTCCGAAATGACAACTTCTTTTTGAACTACATCTTTATTGGAAGTATTGTCCTCCTGTGCACTTACACTATTCTCCAGAATGTATGCGATAACAATGCTCTTGTGCCTTGTAAACTTATCTTCAAAGAATTTTGCGTCATGAGGTTCGATGATATGATTTGACTCAATATCAAGAAACCTCCGAGCATCACACTTTTTAGCATATCCTAGGAAGATGGTCTTGGTAGTCCTCGAACCCAGCTTCTGAATCTTCAAGTCTGAAAGCTTCACATACGCCAGGCACCCCCACACTCGAATGATATTCAAGTTGGATCTGACTTTGAACCAGAGCTCATGAGGAGTGACATCAAAAGTTGCGTAAGACACTCTGTTCAGAATGAACGTAGCCGTAAGCGCAGCTTCTCACCAGAAGCAGTTTGGAAGACCTGCAGTTAACATCATTGAGTTCATCATCTCTGTCAACGTCATATTCTTCCTTTCAGCTACTCCATTTGATTGAGGAGAATATGGAGCAGTTATCTCATTGAAAATTCCATGTTCTTTGCAGAACGTTACAAATTCAATAGACCTATACTCTCTGCCTCGATCACTTCTGAGTCTCTTAAGTTGTTGTCCTGTTTGACGTCCAGCCTCAACCCTGAACTCCTTGAACTTCTCGAACGCTTTATCTTTTGACTTGAGCAGATAGATGAACACATACTTCGAGTAGTCATCGATTAATGTGATAAAATACTTTATCCTAGCCTTTGTGGAGAACTATTTGAAGTTACAGATGTCTGAGTACACCAACTCCAGAAAATTTGTGCTTCGGTTAACCCGTTTAAACGATTTTCTTGTGATCTTTGTCTGCGCACAGACCTCACACTCCTCCACCTCCTTACCCCCATATTTGGAGAAAAGCCCTAGGCTAGACATTTTGTTTATCCTTTTACAGTGAACATGTCATATTCTATTATGCCAATAACTAGAAGAAGAGACTGCATTAATATTGTTTGCAGGAGTTACAAGCTGAAGTTTGAACATCCTTTTGGTACAAAATATTTTTTTAAAGTATGTTCCTTTGTTCGACATCACCATCTGTCCAGCATTGATGTCCATCCTCAAGCCTAAGTTGAAGAGCAGACTTTTCGAGACCAGATTTTTGGCTATTACCGGTACGTGCTTCACATCCTAAAGCGTCAATGACTATCTCGAAGTCAGATTTAGTACCACCATTCTGGTCCCAAGTACTTCAACTTGTTCCTGGTTTGCCACCATAAACTTCTCAGATGTAGGCTTGTAGATGGTAAACAACTCCTTCTTCAAGCAAATATGGCAGGATGCACTAGTGTCCATATACTAGTCAGTGTCAACACCAGCCGTCATAACCTGCGCAATCATAGCAACCTTGTTAGGCTCACCTTGTTCTGTCTGTTTGGGCTTGGATCTGCAGTCTCTCCGATAGTGGCCCTTCTTGCCACAGTTAAAGCAAGTCACATCTGACTTGGGATTTGGCTTCGACTTGAACGAAGTCGACTTCACCTTGAGATGGTTGAAGTCCTTCTTGTAGTGAGAAGCCTTATGCTTCCCCTTGGAGTCGCCCGCATGCACCAAGTTAGCTTTTTCCAACTACTTGGACAATGTGTCCACTTTGTTTTGAGCCCTCAACTCATCTTCAATATGGATATTGTGCAGTAACTTGCATCTTCTTCTGGTGCATGTCCGAGATAAAATTGCTCTATCCTGACGGGAGCTTGGCCACAATACCCCCCACGACAAAGACGTCGATTAAGGGCTTGCCATCATCCTCAAGTTTTTGACGTAACTTGAAAAACTCCTTGACTTGAGGCAGCATAGTCTTGTCGTCCTCAAATTGCATGTTCCAGACCTTTTCATTTACATGAATCTTGTTGTTTTTCTCATCCACCTTGTAATGCTTGTCTAGAGACTCCCAAATAACCTTAGCATGGTTCGTCTTGCTGTATGACTCTACCAGATTATCCTTCATGGAGTTCAGAATCAGCAACTTGCAAAGGTTATTGTCTCTTCTCCACTTGTTCTGCTTAGAAGTTGCAGTAGAAACTATCCGAACAGTAGCATCATCACCGTCTGGAACAACCGGCTCCGGTTCTGTCAGAACATAGTCCACCTCTGTGAGTTGAATATTAAGACATACCTTCCTCTTCCAAGCGTTGTAATGATCCCCGTCAAACTTCTCAAGTTTGTTAAAACTAGTGTCGAGAAGTTTCGCATGGTTGTTCTCCATTTTTCTCGGATCTTGCTTTGAGATTATTAGACCTGAGGCTTAACCAATAATGTAATAACGCGTTATCGAGATCAGAGGTTCACACAAAAGTTTTTACTCTGACTATTCTTGATTTTCATGAAGAATTATATAAAGATCCTGGTGACAACTTGCTCTCAAGATTACAAAGGAATCAGAAAAACAAACTTCACGTTCTTTCTTGCACTTGCAGATGCAGACGGACAGAACAAAATTACAACTAGCAAAAGAGAAGAGAAAGGAGAAGAAGGAAATCTGCTTACTGGGGTGATAAAAATCACCATTCTCAAAGCATGATTCGCCCCACACGATCTGCTCCCAGGAACCAGCAAGTTCACGTAGAACTTCTGGAACGCTCGCTGTCACCTCCTTACTTGGACTCGCACAAACTTCCTGGACTGCAATGGCAACTGCAGCAGCTCTCTTCGTCTCCTCTATTTCAAAGTAAAAAATCTCAATGGAGGCACGAAGAGAATATTTATGGAGGAGCCTAGTCGCCCATTAGTTACAGAAAGATAGAAACAACTTTAATTCGAATCCCATAAAGATAGGAACGAATTAATACAAATTCCACAAAAAACTGATCTGAATAACCTACCATATCTTTCCATAACCGTTCAAATATATCCGATAACAGCGGCCATGTGATTGTTCATACAGCAACACAACAGCCGCGCACGCAGCAACTCATGCGGCCACCCATGCGCCCGCTCATGCGCCCCGCTCATGCTGCCGGCTCATGCGTCCAGCTAATGCAGTCCGCTCATGCGTCCAGTTCATGCAACCCGCTCTGATAGTAGCGGCCATGAACAACCGTCCATGCGACCGTTCATACAGCAGCACAGCAGCGCACACTTAGCCGTCGCCCGGCCCGACTCTGCTCGGTTTGGTTCGGTTCAGTTCGGTGCGCGTAACAGGTGTGGTACGTGCCCACACCTACGGGCACCGAATGCCAATCCAACTTGCTCTTCGGGTTCGGGCTGGGATCCAAAAATCTTTTTGCTGCCCTTTATTTTTTGAACCCATTTGACTTATTCAAATTTTGAACGTTGAGACAATATGTCCAGGTTCATTAAACCTAGTGACAGCTTCTGTAACAGGTCATTTGACAGCTTTCCTCCACGTTTCTTTCATTTCTTGAAATTGTTCCTTAATGACATGTTTATGAGACTTTACTGTCCTATCCTGTGGCTGTGTCTTGGGACTGCCTATATACTGTGGTCTCTTCCTTCTTTATTTTTTAACAGAAAACTCTCCTACATGAAACCTCTCTCTCTCTCTCTCTCTCTCTCTCTCTCTCAAACCATTCTGTTCTCTAAATCCTTGCTCTGGGCAGAGCTAAGTTCGGTCTCTCTCATCGAGTTGTGTGCAACAAAGAAAACTCGGTAGTCAGGGGGTTTTACAACTAGGAGCTTCCGAGATACGTCTATACATAGACCTCGGATCAACTCTTAGGGCAGTGCTTCGTGCACGACTTCCCCAGAGGCCGGTAACAATTTCCTTTTATTTCTTTGTTATCTTATAAATCTCTAGAAAGTAATATATTAATATTATAAGTATTCTTCTAACAATCTAAGAGTTGAACCCGATCTACAATTAGGTAAAATATTTGTTAAGATAACATTATTTCTACAAAAAAAAATATTTGTTCACAGTTGTTTAATTTGGTTATCTGCAATAAAATTATTTCTACTATAGCAATAAAATTATTTCTACTGTAGCAATACAATTAGCAATAAAATTATTTCTGCTATACCTTACTTGCTTAATCTGGTTGTTTGTTTGCAACTATATTGTTCATAGTCGTTTAAAGCCACTATAGCAATTTTGTAACTAGCAAATAATTAAATAACTTTACTAGTTTTTTCCTTTGAATAAGATTCTGAAACAACTTGTATAATTTTTAAATTATAATTGATCAAGTTCTTACATATCAAGTTGCTTAAATACCTTACCTTGTGATAATAGTGTTTGAGCATATTTCTACTGCATCTTAGAATAATACAAATTATTTTCTAGAAGTAAATAAATAGTTAAAGTGAAACTGCAAATTCCTTGAGTCTTAATTCTGAAAGTAGAGATAAATTTGGGAATAAACCGAAAGGGACCTTCTGTCAACCGGGTGTAAATAGCCCTAAGCAACACGGTATTTAAGTATCTTCGGACCACCGCTAGCTGGAAACCGGCCCCTACAGCTAACCCAAGTTAATCTATACTTGATTGACTAAAGATTTTAAGATTGATTAAAAAAATCACTTGAACTATTTTCTAAATCATTGGACATTGTTATTGAGTAAATACATATCTTTCAGTTTCAGTTTTTCTCAATAGCAATCACGACTAGCAAGGATGAGACTTTCACTGCTAAACCTGCTAAGTTCAACGGGACCTACTTTAAGAGATGGCAGAGTCAAATAAAGTTTTGGCTCACAACTTTAGGATTAATCTCAGCCATTGATGGTTCCACACCAATCACAAATGACTCTGATGACACTGAGTCTGACATAGGTGTATCCAAGTCCTCTGGTTCCACTAGACCCAAGACCCCTAAGGAAATAGACTACCATTGCTTCCATAGAATTCTAAGCGCTTTGTTTGAATCACTATATGATATATTCTTTGAATACAAAAGTGAAAAAGAACTTTGGGATGCCCTAGAAGATGCATATAGCTGTGAAGATGCAGAAATCAAAAGATTCAATTCCTCCTCATTCAACAGATACTTTATGGTAGATAATAAACCCATGAATGACCAAATACATGAATTCCAAGAATATCTTAGGCATATTCAAGCCAAAGGTACTTTCTTTTCTACTGAGTATAAAATAGCCTGTTTGGTAGACAAGCTCCCTCCTTCTGGGTCTGATGTTAAGAAAGATCTTATTCATACACAAGGTGGCCTTACCTTTGCTCAAATACTAAAGAAAATTAGAACAAAAGAACAAATTAGGCTAAGGTCTAACCCTAAGCCTGAGTCTAAAGCTAAGGTAAATCTTGTAGAATCCCAAGGCAAATTAGGCTAAGGTCATGTGAATCTAGGTTCCCTAAGAAGGATGATGAACTTAGATCTTATTCCTAAAACTCCAATAGATGATAAACACAAGTGTGAGATCTGTGTTCAAGCCAAACACACAAGACTACCTTTCAAATCTGTAGAAAGAAACTCTGACCTTCTAAAGCTAGTTCATAGTGATGTGTGTGACTCAAATAAGGTTTTGACCCGAGGTGGTAGAAAATACTTTGTTACCTTTATAGATGATCATTCAAAGTATTGTTATACATATCTTCTCAAAACCAAAGATGAAGTTCTAGACAGATTTAAAGTCTATAAATCTGAAACTGAGAACCAGTCAGAGAGAAAGATTAAGACTCTTAGATCAGATCATGGTGGAAAGTATACATCAAATGGTATGACCAATTTCTGTGAAGAATACAGAATAATCCATGAGGTAACTGCTCCATATTCACCACAGTCCGACGGAGTTGCTGAAAGGAAGAATTGCACTCTGTTAGATATGGTGAATGTCATGCTCCTCAACTCAGGTGCTCCCGATAATTTGTGGAGAGAAGCTTTATTATTGGCCTGTTACATCCTTTATAGAATTCCTAGTAAGTCTAATGATAAGACTCCCTATTAATTATGGAAAGTTAGAGCTCCTAGGATCCATTATCTCAAAGTTTGGGGATGTCTGGCTAAAGTAGGAATTTTTGAACCTAAAAAGAGGAAGATTGGACCTAAGACTGTAGATGCTGTATTCATAGGATATGCCCTAAATAACAATGCCAATAGATTTCTTGTTACTCAATCAGAAGTAAATGAAATCTCTAACAATACTATTATAGAAGCAAGAGATGCAGTTTACTTTGAGAATATATATCCCTTTAAAGATAGAATTTCTTCCCCTCCCTCCAATCTCTCTCTTACTCCGTCCACCAGCTCCCATGTTCAAATATCTAGTTCACAACCCGAACAAAATATAGAACCTAGAAGGAGTAAAAGAGAAGCATTGAAAAGAACTTAGGAGAAGGTTTCTTCACCTTTCTGATAGAGGGTGATCCCTCAACTTATGAAGAAGCAATATCTTCTCCGGATGCCCCTTTCTGGAAAGAAGCCATTAACAGTGAGTATAACTCCATCATGGAGAATAATACTTGGTTTCTAGCAGACCTACCTTTAGGTAGTAAACCCATAGGTTGTAAGTGGATATTCAAAAATAAACTTAAAGCTGATGGTACCGTAGAGAAATACAAGGCTAGATTAGTAGCCAAAGGTTTTATCCAGAAAAAGAGATTAGATTATTTTGATACCTACTCACCTGTAGCTAGGATCACCTCTATCAGAACCCTTCTAGCCTTGGCATCCATTAATAATATGCTAATCCATCAAATAGATGTAAAGACAGCATTTCTAAATGGGGACCTAGAGGAAGAAATCTACATGGAGCAACCTGAAGGTTTTATTACTAAAGGCCAAGAATATAAAGTTTGCAGATTAGTTAAATCTCTTAATGGTCTAAAGCAGGATCCCAAACAATGGCACAACAAATTTGACATAACCATTTCAGAATATGGTTTCGTGCCAAATGAGTATGACAAATGTATATACTCCAAAATTTTAAATAAAAATTGTGTCATCCTGTGTTTGTATGTAGATGACATCCTTATTTTTGGATCATCACTAGAATTGATTACTAATACCAAGGACTATTTATCAAGCTAATTTGATATGAAAGATCTAGGTGAAGCCAACTTGATTCTAGGCATGCAACTGTCCAAATACAAGGAGGGCTATACTCTATCCTTAGCACACTCTATCGAGAAAATGCTAAGAAAATTTGAGTTTTTTTATAAGAAACATGCCCTTACTCCTTATGATAGTAGTGTTGTTCTAAAGAAGAATGAGGGTTCTCCTATGAAATAACATAGATATTCTCAGATGATAGGTTCTCTGATGTATATATCAAACAGGACCAGACCTGATATTACATTTGCTATTGGGAGACTAAGTAGATATACTAGTAACCCAAATCAGTTACACTGGATAGCATTAGAAAGAGTATTTAGATATCTTAGGGGTACTCTAGATTATATGTTGCACTATACTAGACACCCTGATATCATAGAAGCTTATTCAGATGCAAACTAGGTAACTGACTCACATGATGTAAAATCTACTACTGGATATGTTTTCACTCTAGGAGGAGCTGCAATCTCCTGGGGCTCATGTAAACAAACTATCATTGCTAGGAGTACAATGAACTCTGAAATGATAGCCTTGGACACTACATGCACAGAAGTCGAATGGCTAAGAAACCTTATTATGCATATACCAGTTTTTATTAATCCTGTTCCTGCAATTTCTATAAACTGTGATAATAAATCTGTTTTGGAACTACTAAAGCATGATTCTGTGAATGCTAAGATGAATAGGCACCTGCAGCTGCGCTTCAAGTCTATAAAGAGCCTATTGGGCAAATATATGGTTCTTGACTATATAAAGTCAGAAAAGAATCTTGCAAACCACTTGACGAAGGGTCTGTTTAGGACTTTGATCCTAGAATCATCGAGGGGGATGGGGTTATGCCCATAAGTAAAGTCACCAGCAGTGGAAACCCAACCGAGTCTGATTGGAGATCCCATGAAGCCGGTTCAATGGGTAGGAACAAGCTGGACTTAGGTGACTTTTATGGAACACTGACCCGAGATTAAAATCTTATTCTATATTGCCCAAGTGGCTGTACATGCATACAATGATTTCCCATCCCTATGGTGATAGTGTTCTTGAGTGATATGGTTAGGATGAGTTTTAAAACTCTTAATAGGTCCAAGCTGATATGCGGGGTTGAAACCTATCACCAACCCTTAAGGACTTACCTATATGAGAGGTCGTGAAGGCCGCGACTATGGGACAGGGCGATCCCAGACAACTCTCAGGAATTTGTAATTAGTGTGCATGGCTATCCAAAAGCGCCATCCGTTAGACCCAGAATCTCTAGCGTCCTATGTGTGCTATTTTTCTGAATCGGGTGAAAGAAGTCTGATTCAAGGCATAGTCTATCAAGCACTTCTTCAGACAAAGACAATAGTCACTAAGTGATATTCAAGGCTGTAGTCCATCTCATCTATGCATAGTATACACCTGCCCAGAAACTCTACCTTTCTTAATTTCTTTGTCACTTCTATTTCGGAACTTGACTTTTTTGGGGGGGGGGATTGTTAGCTTTGCCTTTAGTCCCATATCGGATGGGCCAACCCCTCCTTGTGTTTATATATTAGTTCCTCTTCATTGCTTACTTAAAGATGTTGTGTGGGGAAGCCCTTGGGCCACACGCGCGTGCCACCGCTGCCGCCCCGCCCGGCTCGGCTCGGTTTGGTTCGGCGCACGTAACGGGTGCGGATACGTGCCCACACCTGCGGGCGCCGAATGTCAATCCAATTTGCTCTTCGGGTTCGGGCTGGGATCCAAAAATCTTTTTGCTGCTCTTTATTTTTTGAACCCATTTGGCTTATTCAAATTTTAAAGTTGAGACTATATGTCCAGGTTCATTGAACCTAGTGACAACTTCTGTAACAGCTCATTTGACAGCTTTCCTCTACGTTTCTTTCCTTTCTTGAAATTGTTCCTTAATGACCTGTTTATGAGACTTTACTGTCCTGTCCCGTGGTTGTGTCTTGGGAGTGCCTATATACTATGGTCTCTTCCTTCTTCATTTTTAACAGAAAACTCTCCTACGTGAAACCTCTCTCTCTCTCTCTCAAACCATTATGTTCTCTAAATCCTTGCTCTGGGCAGAGCTAAGTTCGGTATCTCTCTTCGAGTTGTGTGCAATGAAAAAAATTCGATAGTCAGGAGATTTTACCACTAGGAGCTTCCGAGATACGTCTGCACATAGACCTCGGATCAACTCTTAGGGCAGTGCTTCGTGCACGACTTCCCCGGAGGCCGGTAATAATTTCCTTTTGTTTCTTTGTTATCTTATAAATCTCTGGAAAGTAATATATTTATATTATAAGTATTCTTCTAACAACTAAGAGTTGAACTCGATTTACTGTTAGGTAAAATATTTGTTAAGATAACATTATTTCTAAAAAAAAATTGTTCACAGTTGTTTAATTTGGTTATCTGCAATAAAATTATTTCTACTGTAGCAATAAAATTAGCAATAAAATTATTTCTACTGTAGCAATAAAATCTGCAATAAAATTATTTCTACTGTAGCAATAAAATTATTTCTGCTATACCTTACTAGCTTAATCTGGTTGTTTGTTTACAATTATATTGTTCATAGTCATTTAAAGACACTATAGCAATTTTGTGACTAGCAAATAATTAAATAACTTTACTAGTTTTTCCTTTGAATAAGATTCTAAAATAACTTGTATCATTTTTAAATTATAATTGATCAAGTTCTTACATATCAAGTTGCTTAAATACCTTGCCTTGTGATAATAGTGTTTGAGCATATTTCTACTGCATCTTAGAACAATAGAAATTATCTTCTAGAAGTAAATAAATAGTTAAAGTAAAACTGCAAATTTTTTGAGTCTTAATTCTGAAAGTAGAGATAAATTTGGGAATAAGCCGAAAGGGTCCTTCTGTCAACCGGGTGTAAATAGCCCTAAGCAACACGGTATTTAAGTATCTTCGAACCACCACTAGCTGGGAACTGGCCCCTACAGCTAACCCAAGTTAATCTATACTTGATAGACTAAAGATTTTAAGATTGATTAGCAAAATCACTTGAACTATTTTCTAAATCATTGGACATTGTTATTGAGTAAATACATATATTTCAGTTTCAGTTTTTCTCAATAGCAATCATGACTAGCAAGGATGAGACTTTCACTGCTAAACCTGCTAAGTTCAACGGGACCTACTTTAAGAGATGGCAGAGTCAAATAATGTTTTGGCTCACAACTTTAGGATTAATCTCAGCCATTGATGGTTCCACACCAATCACAAATGACTCTGATGACACTGAGTCTGACATAGGTGTATCCAAGTCCTCTAGTTCCACTAGACCCAAGACCCCTAAGGAAATAGACTACCATTGCTTCCATAGAATTCTAAGTGCTTTGTCGAATCACTATATGACATCTTCTTTGAATACAAAAGTGAAAAACAACTTTGGGATGCCCTAGAAAATGAATATAGCTGTGAAGATGCTGGAATCGAAAGATTTAATTCCTCCTCATTCAACAAATACTTTATGGTAGATAATAAGCCCATGAATGACCAAATACATGAATTCCAATAATATCTTAGGCATATTCAAGCCAAAGGTACTTTCTTTTCTACTGAGTACAAAATAGCCTGTTTGGTAGACAAGCTCCCTCCTTCTTGGTCGGATGTTAAAAAAGATATAATTCATACACAAGGTGACCTTACCTTTGCTCAAGTACTAAAGAAAATTAGAACAGAAAAAAAAATTAGGCTTAGGTCTAACCCTAAGTCTGAGTCTAAAGCTAAGGTAAACCTTATAGAATCCCAAGGCAAACCCAAGCCTCATCATCACCACAAACCCAAAAGGAACCTCTTCAAGAAGAAGCAGAACCCTCAGCCTCACCACCAAAACCATCACCACTATAAACCAAGAAACTTCGGTCAGACTCAGGATCATAAGAGATTTGTTTTGTGTGTGGTAAAATAAACCATATAGCCACCAACTGTTTCCATAGGAAGAAGAAAGCTGTCCAGACTTCGTACAAAGGGAAACGTCCAGCCAAACCAGAAGCAAACATGCTTCTCAATGACACTTATAGATCCTTCAGGTCTGTAAACCACCACTAAAACCATGTCACGTCCCAGTCCCAAAATATACGGAACCAGACCATATGGCATTGGCCAGCTGACACGTCACTAAGGGATTACCCAATCTAATGGATCCAAAGAGACGTGCTACGCTGTCCTAAAATACTAACAAGTCTAATACAGGTAAAGTCTAATCTCATCCACAAAAATATCAAGGAATACTGAAATGAGTGCTGAATATATATAAGCGCTGATGTCTGAAATGTCATAATACAAATCAGATAAGTCTGGTGGAAACAAATCCACTACAAAAGATAATTGTGCAGAAATATAATAAGACTAGAGCATCGTCTAGCTAGGTAATGAGACTCCAGTTTCAGATGAATATACTGCTAAAGATCAGGAAGACTCTGATGGCGTCACCTCTAACTCCTCCTCAGTTGTGTACCTCGTCTCCTGTCCAGGTCCGTACACTGTGGGGTAGTATGCCTCGTCTAGATCTGGAAGGGAACCAGGTCCTCAGTGGAACATAACAAGATACATAAAAATATGCCATATGTAAATACTGAATAAAGTAAATAAGGGTATGCTAACCATCTAAGTGAATGCAATATAAAGACCTCATAGTACATATAGGAAAGTGTAGGCTAGACATATGCTGACTTAATTCACCAATCGTCGTGACTGGCTAGTATATGCCACATATGCCTCCAGACACATGGGCACTCTGCAATCGGCCATCTCCGAGGAGCATGGTATCCGAAGGTATAACATCAAGGAGGTGGGTGTCCCATACGCCTACTAGTTATCTTCCCCGCCCAATGCGGGTATACAAGTCGAATACACAACGTCCATACCACATAGCTATATGCTAAGTCATAATCTTCCTGAATATTCTTGGTTTTGTGCTAAGCCGTGATGCACGTCACACGCACCGGTAGCTAATCGAGTACGCCAACTCGTATCCCAATATAAACTACAACCGTGTTGCGTGTACAAGTGTTAGGGTCTAGGAGGATATTAAGATACCCTCGCAGCTGTTAGGTGGGATGCTAAAGTCTAAGTCAGCTATACTACATGTCAACGTATTCGTTGACGGTACCCGAGGCAATCTCGGACACACACAGGTATATGTAAATTTACTAAAAATAATATACAACAGTTTAATAATTAAACAGTAAAACTTGGCAAGGTATACTTGCCTACTTCCTGAAGCTGGACGTGCCAAAAACCTGTTCCCGCAGTCGTGTCTGAGGGGTCCTGTGACTTGGGGTCACTGACTGCGTTGTAGGTGCACTCTGTTCAAGATGTATAGGGTTCGTGAATTTAATATTTAATAAATGCGTACATTAAATAATATATATATAGTATAGTATATATTTATACTTAAATACAGATATATATAAAAGACATTATATTTATATATAATTAATACATAATTAATATATATAATACATATTTAAAGCATATAATATAATTATAGTATTTATATTCATAATATAAATATATGTATACTATATAAATATATAATATAAATATATATACTTTTACATATATATAATTATATATAATAGTATATGTAAATAAAATATACATATACATATATATACATAATAGTATTTATATATATATAATATATATAAATAATTAATTTAATTACATATATATATATATATATATATATATATATATATATATATATATATATATTTATATTTATATTTATATATACATAGATAGATAGATATATATATAAATAATATATGTATATAATAATAATGGTATGTATATATATATAATATGATTATATATACTATATATAATATACATATATCATAATATTTAGTAATATATAAAATGGTATGTATATATATATAATATGATTATATATACTATATATAATATACATATATCATAATATTTAGTAATATATAAATAATATATATTAATAATATGTATAATACATAATATATATATATTTATATACATATATACCATATATGCATAAAATACACATATATATATTAAAAATATATATATATTCCGTGTATATATAATAAATATAACATAATTATATATAATTAATATATATAATTATATATAATAAAATATATATAATTATGTATATATAGATACACACACACACACACACACACACACACACACACACACACACACACACACATATATATATATATATATATATATATATAAAATACAAATACATATATATATATATACATATTTACATATATAATAGTATACTATATGTACTGTATATATATATATATATATATATATATATATATATATATATATATATATATATATATATATATATATATATATATATATATATATATATATATATACATATATTAAATTATAATATAATTATATATATTACAATATACATAAATATATATATATATATATATATATATATATATATATAAGTAAAAAATACAAAAATGCATATATATATACATATTTAAATATATAATAATATTATATATATACTGTATATATACTATAATAAATAAAATATAATTATATATAATAAATAATATATATAATTATATATATTATAATATATATAAACATATATTTATATAAATATACATATATATAAGTATATATATACTATCAACCCTTAGTCAACATTTCCTACCATTATGACGATTGGTGGTTGGATTCTGGAGCTAATGTTCATGTTTTCTTTGATCGCTCCTGTTTTTCAAACTATCAGAAATCAGGTGGAGGAGGTGTAACTCTAGGAGATGGCTCAGCGACACAGATTATAGGAAGAGGAAGAATAGATCTAAAAATGACATCAGGAAAAACTCTGATTCTTCATGATGTGTTACATGTGCCGTCTATCAGAAGGAATTTAGTTAGTGGGTCTCTTCTTGTAGCTTCAGGGTACAAGATTGTTATGGAAGCAAATAAAGTAGTATTTTCTAAGAATGACTCTTTTATTGGAAAAGGTTTTGTAAGAGATGGTCTTTTTATTCTGAGTACCGTGAATAAAATTTCAGATCCTTATTTTGTTGTTTCCAATGTAGAATCTTCAAATGTATAGCACAGTAGATTAGGTCATGTGAATCTAGGTTCCCTAAGAAGGATGATGAATTTAGATCTTATTCCTAAAACTCCAATAGATGATAAACACAAGTGTGAGATCTGTGTTCAAGCCAAACACACAAGACTACCTTTCAAATATGTAGAAAGAAATTCTGACCTTCTAGAGCTAGTTCATAGTGATGTGTGTGACTCAAATAGGGTTTTGACCCGAGGTGGTAGAAAATACTTTATTACCTTTATAGATGATCATTCAAAGTATTGTTATACATATCTTCTCAAAACCAAAGATGAAGTTCTAGACAGATTTAAAGTCTATAAATCTGAAGCTGAGAACCAGTTAGAGAGAAAGATTAAGATTCTTAGATCAGATCATGGTGGAGAGTATACATCAAATAATATGACCAATTTCTGTGAAGAACACAGAATAGTCCATGAGGTAACTGCTCCACATTTACCACAGTCCAACGGAGTTGCTGAAAAGAAGAATCGCACTACGTTAGACATGGTGAATGCCATGCTCCTCAGCTCAGGTGCTCCCGATAATTTGTGGGGAGAAGCTTTATTATCGGCCTGTTACATCCTTAATAGAATTCCTAGTAAGTCTAATGATAAGACTCCCTATGAATTATGGAAAGGTAGAGCTCCTAGGATCCATTATCTCAAAGTTTGGGGATGTCTGGCTAAAGTAGGAATTTCTGAACCAAAAAAAGGAAGATTGGATCTAAGACTGTAGATGTTGTATTCATAGGATATGCCCTAGATAGCAATGCCAATATATTTTTTGTTACTCACTCAGAAGTAAATGAAATATCAAACAATACTATTATAGAAGCAAGAGATGCAGTTTACTTTGAGAATATATATCCCTTTAAAGATAAAATTTCTTCCTCTCCCTCCAATCTCTCTCTTACTCCGTCTACCAGCTCTCATGTTCAAATATCTAGTTCACAATCCGAACAAAATATAGAACCTAGATGGAGTAAAAGAGAAAGAATTAAAGAGAACTTAGGAGAAGATTTCTTCATCTTTCTGATAGAGGGTGATCCCTCAACTTATGAAGAAGCAATATCTTCTCCTGATGCCCCTTTCTGGAAAGAAGCCATTAACAGTGAGTATAACTCCATCATGGAGAACAATACTTGGTTTTTAGCAGACCTACCTTCAGGTAGTCAACCCATAGGTTGTAAGTGGATATTCAAAAAGAAACTTAGAGGCGATGGTACCATAGAGAAATACAAGGTTAGATTAGTAGCCAAAGGTTTTACCCATAAAAAAGGATTAGATTATTTTGATACCTACTCACTTGTAGCTAGGATCACCTCTATCAGAACCCTTCTAGCCTTGGCATCCATTAATAATATGCTAATCCATCAAATGGATGTAAAGACATCATTTCTAAATGGGGACCTAGAGGAAGAAATCTACATGGAGCAACCTGAAGGTTTTATTACTAAAGGCCAAGTATATAAAGTTTGTAGATTAGTTAAATATCTTTATGGTCTAAAGCAGGCTCCCAAACAATGGCACAACAAATTTGACATAATCATGAGAATATGGTTTCGTGCCAAATGACTATGACAAATGTATATACTCCAAAATTTTAGATGAAAGTTGTGTCATCCTATGTTTGTATGTAGATGACATCCTTATTTTTGGCTCATCACTAGAATTGATTACTAATACCAAGGACTATTTATCCAGCCAGTTTGATATGAAAGATCTAGGTGAAGACAACTTGATTCTAGGCATGCAACTGTCCAAATACAATGAGGGCTATACTCTATCCTTAGCACACTCTATCGAGAAAATGCTAAGAAAATTTGAGTTTTTTGATAAGAAACCTGCCCTTACTCCTTATGATAGTAGTGTTGTTCTAAAGAAGAATGAGGGTTCTCCTATGAAATAACATAGATATTCTCAGATGATAGGTTCTCTCATGTATATATCAAACAGGACCAGACCTGATATTACATTTGCTATTGGGAGACTAAGTAGATATACTAGTAACCCAAATCAGTTACACTGGATAGCATTAGAAAGAGTATTTAGATATCTTAGGGGTACTCTAGATTATATGTTGCACTATACTAGACACCCTGATATCATAGAAGCTTATTCAGATGCAAACTAGGTAACTGACTCACATGATGTAAAATCTACTACTGGATATGTTTTCACTCTAGGAGGAGCTGCAATCTCCTGGGGCTCATGTAAACAAACTATCATTGCTAGGAGTACAATGGACTCTGAAATGATAGCCTTGGACACTACATGCACAGAAGCCGAATGGCTAAGAAACCTTATTATGCATATACCTGTTTCTATTAATCCTGTTCCTGCAATTTCTATAAATTGTGATAATAAATTTGTTATGGAACTACTAAAGCATGATTCTGTGAATGCTAAGATGAACAGGCACCTGCAGCTGCGCTTCAAGTCTATAAAGAGCCTATTGGGCAAATATGTGGTTCTTGATTATATAAAGTCAGAAAAAAATCTTGCAGACCACTTGATGAAGGGTCTGTTTAGGACTTTGATCCTAGAATCATCGAGGGGGATGGGGTGAAGCCCATAAGTAAGGTCACCAGCAGTGGCAACCCAACCGAGTCTAATTGGAGATCCCAAGAAGCCGGTTCAATGGGTAGGAACAAGATGTACTTAGGTGACTTTTATGGAACACTGATCCGAGATTAAAATCTTATTTTATATTGCCCAAGTGGCTGTACATGCGTACAATGATTCCCCATCCCTATAGTGACAGTGTTCTTGAGTGATATGGTTAGGATGAGTTTTAAAACTCTTAATAGGTCCAAGCTGATATGCGGGGTTGAAACCTATCACTGACCCTTAAGGACTTACCTATATAAGAGGTCGTGAAGGCCGCGACTATGGAACAGGGCGATCCCAGACAACTCTCAGGAATTTGAAATTAGTGCGCATGGCCAACCAAAAGCGCCACCCGTTAGACCCAGAACCTCTAGCGTACTATGTGTGCTATTTTTCTGAATCGGGTGAAAGAAGTCCGATTCAAGGCATAGTCCATCAAGCACTTCTTCAGACAAAGACAATAGTCACTTAGTGAGATTAAAGGCTGTAGTCCATCTCATCTATGCATAGTATATACCTGCCCAGAAACTCTACCTTTCTTAATTTCTTTGTCACTTCTATTTCGGAACTTGACCTTTTGGGGGGGGATTGTTAGCTTTGTTTGAGCAAAAGCTTAACTTCCTTCTTTCCTTTAGTCCCACATCGGATGGGCCAACCCTCCTTGTGTATATATATTAGTTCATCTTCATTGCTTTCTTAAAGATGTTGTATAGGGAACCCCTTGGGCCACACGCGCGCGCCGCCGCCTGACCCGGCTCGGCTCGATTCGGTTTGGTTCGGCGCGCGTAACGGGTGCGGGTACGTGCCCATACCTGCGGGCGCCGAATGCCAATCCAATTTGCTCTTCGGGTTCGGGCTGGGTTCCAAAAATATTTTTGCTACTCTTTATTTTTTGAACCCATTTGGCTTATTCAAATTTTGAACAGTGATAGCTTCTGTAACAGCTCATTTGACAGCTTTCCTCCACGTTTCTTTCCTTTCTTGAAATTGTTCCTTAATGACCTGTTTATGAGACTTTATTGTCCTGCCCCGTGGCTGTGTCTTGGAACTGCCTATATACTGTGGTCTCTTCCTTCTTCATTTTTTAACGGAAAACTCTCCTACGTGAAACCTCTCTCTCTCTCTCTCTCTCTCTCTCTCAAACCATTTTGTTCTCTAAATCCTTGCTCTGAGCAGAGCTAAGTTCGGTCTCTCTCTCTGAGTTGTGTGCAACGAAGAAAACCCGATAGTCGGAGGTTTTACCACTAGGAGCTTCCGAGATACGTCTGCACATAGACCTCAGATCAACTCTTAGGGCAGTGCTTCGTGCACGACTTCCCCGGAGGCCGGAAACAATTATTTTACTAGGAAAAATATTCCATGAAATTTTGGCGGTGTTTGCTTGCAAATATTTTCTTGCGAAAAATCAAATAAATTTTCACGGAAAACTTAATTTTGATGTTTTATTGGCATTATTTTCCACGAAAGTTATTTTTTCATGGAAAATATTTTTTTGCTATTTGATTGCACTTTTTTTCCATAAATAAATTTACATTTTTTATTGAAAAACTTATATTTTCCACATCTACAATGTTCAATTCAACATTTTCTCATTAACTAGCACAAATAATGATATAATTCAAACAAACCTAGGACACTAAAAATAACTGTACAACAATAAGCGCACACTAATCCATTCCAAATTTCCACAATCATCAACAAACAACAAAAGAATGTGTCAAACAAACATAACAATAAACAATACTCAGCTGACAATAAAGAAAAAATTGTCTTTTATCATAAAGGTCAAGTTTGCTAACTAGTCATTCCTTAGCCAAGTTTGAAAATATCCAACACATCCATCGTTCTAAAAAAAAATGCTAAAAAAATCATCAACGGAAAGGATCCGTCCAAGCTTAGCTTACGGTAGACCAATAATCGCCGAAACTCTACATTTTTGATCTCAAAAAGGAACTTTTCTGCTTTTTCATCCCTCCAAGTCATCTACTAGTTCGCTCATCGAAGGAAAATCATTCCCCGAGACTGCTTGATCATCTGTCGGCGGCGGCGTTACCAAAGACCACCGTAAGAAAATCATAGTACCTGGGACATAGTTTTTCCTTTATCTTTGCTCTATCAGGTTTAACCTGAAAGTTGACATTCGAAAAACAATGTAAAAAATCAAACAAAATGAAACCAACATATAAACTCAGTAGACAAAAGTTGCATGAATATAAACTCACTAGACATATTTTGCTTTTAGGATACTACAAATCTGCAGCAGGTCAAGAATGTGACAAAAAAAAACAAAAAGCTATCTATTTCATGAATGTCAGGGTCTTAAGCGAATATCTCTAAATATAGCTAGACTACTTCCAGTGTTGCATATGAACTAGTGTAGCTAGACTAGACTACTTCCAGTGTTTTCCTGTTAGCTAACAGACATTATTGTATCTCATGGTCACCTGGAATTATGTCCAGGCTTCTAGCTGTACTAGTTCATATGAATATCAAAATTAGGTTCCATACTCAAAAAAGATTAGATGAAAGATCCATTTTCAAATGACATTCAAACTTTGTCAATCTTCAGTATATAACAACAGAAAGTGCAATGTGTCCACGCAAGAATTAAACAAACCAATTTCTATCACCATCACAAAGAAAAGAAGGTGTATATTTGCCTCAAGTCTGAAAATGTAAAGCAGCTGATACAGTGATCATCATGAAACAAAAATTGATAACCCTTGGAATCCAAATCAACAGTGGAACCATATTTTCACATACAAAACCAAATGAATAAAAGCATAAATTTCAATCAACCTCTGTCAATACTCAAATGACATTCAAACTTGGTCTTGAGCCAGCTTCCTATCATCAATAGTCTATTATAGAGAGAAGCACCAGAGAGAAAAACAACAATCAATTAATCCATAAGATTTGGAGAAAGGTTTTAAACAAAATATGTTGTTTACCATCTAAATCAACACATAATTATCAGTTTTAACATCCAAATCAACACATAATTATCATTTTTAACATCCAAGTTCTCAAGCTTAAACATCCAAGTTCTTAAGCCGATACCTCTCCAACCTGTGTTTCAATGATGGGCAAATGAACTTGAACAAGTTAAATGCTTTAGTTAACTCAGAATCCTTAGCCAACTTCTATATACCAAACATACCCAAACCAGTTGATAGAATAAATCTGAAGCCTTTTTTTTTCCTTCTAAGCTCTCAATTGAAGACTAGAGCCCTTGTATCAAGATCACACTAAAAACTTCCACTCCGGAAAATATAAAAATGACAGCATCAGAAGAAATTAACAGGTGCTAGCAAATACAAGTAGCAGCAATCTAAACAAACTAAGATCAGAAAACTGTTGCTCTTAGCATCCAGAAACCTGGTGTCCAACTCATTTTCATGAGATGACAACTAGACACAGATACCACACCATGTTTCAAACAAGGACACGAAACTTCTGTCGATTTGTTACAGGAGTACACTTGATCAAACCCAATCCCATTGCTTAAACATAGGAAGAAAGAGATCCATGAGAGAATAATACCTCTGTATCTGACTTAATTGAGCGGACACAAATAGCTATATGTCCAATCGTTCCTGATCAAAACAGAACGAGTTCTTAGGATTTTTAAGTGACCGATTAGCTGATTCAATGGATCAAAATAAGACTGATTCAAAAGGATGTCTTACCTGAAAATGATTTTGAGTCACCTGCTCATTATCCTAGCTCCACGGTTTGCAGGATCAGTGCAGTGACTCCTTTGAGGAATTTGATCGAACAGGTAATCCATAGTAAACTTCAGAACAAGTCATGTGTAGTGCCTAATGGGTTTGCAAAAGGTTCCTTATGAGCTCTGGAGAAATCCAGTGAGCCATAAGAAGCACACTCCAAAAATACATGATGTTTCTGTGTAGTATCGTGTCAGACACATATTTCACATATCACGAATGAGTCGGAAAGCAGTGAGAAGAGGGATCCTCTCGACACATCGTATCCATCCCCTCGACGTCGCTCGACACAGCAAGAAGAGGGATCCTCTCCAAAACTCAATGTTGCCCTGGTGTGGTGTCGAGATCTGCTCAACACAGCATGTCCATCTCCAAATCGAGAGAGATGTTCCGTCCGATCGAGAGAGTAGAGAGAAAAATCGAAAGAGAGAGACGTACCTGTTCCCAGGCAGCAGCTGCTCACCCAAATCCAGATCGGGAGAGAGAGAGAGAGAGAGAGTGAGGAGAGAGAAAATTTTCACGGAAATTATTTCCCCTGGGCTGGACATGTTTTCTTTTCCACAAATTTTGAGAAAAATATAGAAAATGACAATTTTTTGGAAAACAATTCCATGAAAAAATAAGCCATCAATGGAAATATTTTCCATGGTAAAAAAGCCCAGTCAAACCTACCCTAATAATCTGTAGAGTAACAACAAGAAGCTCTATAGCATAAGCACGGCAGAGTATAAACTGTATTACTCATCAAACCAGAACACAACTAATTCATCTGCAGATCGGTAAAAACACAAGAAGCTTTCTGGCAGTGAAAGAAACTTAACATCCACTTGTAAAATGTTTGATTCGAAAAATGAACAAATGTGGCTAATAAGCTGCCTTCTTTGCATCAAAAAGCCAAATAATGAAAATAAACACAGTAATGGAGAACCACTAAAAGGACCATATTGTTATTCTTTTGTAGACTTCTCCCCCATCTCATCCTCTGACCAGCAAGTTAGGATAGACCTGGGAGACCCAATCCTAAGCGGCGCAGCCGAGAAGCTCTGGTACAGTAACAGTCCTCCCCCAGGGAGCTCCTGCTCAACAGCATCCATGCGGCGAAACCCATCAACATCAATGTCATCACTCCACGAGACAGCTTGTTTACAGCCTCCAAAGATGGTGACTGCAACAGAGAAATCACTCGGGGCAAAGCAGCTTAGGACCCTATCGACCAGACCACCGAAATCAATTTTGCTTGGGTCAAAACCCATGGCTTCATAGCTAGCATAGCTGAATCCTTCTTCCGGAGTCACATGAATCGTCGACACTGCAGGTCCATTGATTGCGTTCATTGAGTAACCACATGGCTCGAACTCGAAGTCACAAATTTCCATCTCAGGAAGGATGTCAGGAATACCAGAAAGCTTTGTCATTTTTTTAGAATGAACATCCTCAGAATTCTTAAAAAAGACGGAGGCCTTCTCGCTATTTAAGCCAGTCATGCACATCTCCAGAGTTACCATTGGAAGCTCGGGCATATCTGTAGCATAGTAAATGTGCCAGTTCCGGTTGGGTGACACTGGATCACCAATGACATAAGCATTTCCACCTGATGCGAGATTGCCAAAGAAGCAGTTGAGATGGGTAACCTCCTCTGAGAAGTCGCGATGGGGAGAAGGCTGGGCCCCCGGAAAGATAAACGTGCCACGAGAATACTTCGCGGACAAAACAGAAAGTGATAGCTCAGAAGCAAGTTCGAGGATCCTTGGAATCGACAGGATGAGCTTTGTAGTGCCACAAGTCTTCATAATTATCTTGGATGGGTAAATGAAAAGGCTCGATTCAGAAAGGACGTAGGAGTCGAAGTCCTTGTTGGAGAGTTGTGCAACAATGGTGCAGCGAGCCAAATCTACAATAGAATCAATCTGGGCACGAGCAAGCGCACGAAGTCCACAACCATGGGAATCCACAAAGAGTGGCGCCTTGGAGAAGGTAATCTCCAGGCGCTTTTCAAAGCCCTCGAATCCAATCGGTGAAGTATTGACTGCCATTGGCACAAGAATGGGTGTTGAATCTGAGAGAGGAGAGTGCAAAAAGAGACAATTGGGGATTTTGAGACTGGTTTGGTTATTAGAAAGCAGCTAGCTATGGAAATTGTTATTTTTGCAGAACTAAGAATGAATATTAAAGGAAATCTAATTTAATGAAGGGAATGAACAGAAGGGCTGTCAGGATGGCTTGCGGACACACTGCAATAACACAAAAATAGACAAACATTAAAACATGTCTTAAAAAAAATTTAATTACTTAGACCTGAACATAAGAAAATAAATTGTAGGCCCTTTCATCTTCTTTGTTTCCTTACGTTGGAGTATGCAGCAGATCGGAACTTCTTGATATCACCGTTTGGGCGGATGTCTTCAATGCAGTAACCGAGGGGAGATTCGTAATGCATGGAACTACTACTGATAGACTTCTTTTTGCCACCTTTCAATTCCATCAAAACATTAGGATTTCCTGAATTTCCTGCAATGACAGAAAATTCTACCTGAGTTAACAAGGGCACGTCAAAAAATACAACTAGTGTCAGCAAGCTGTTGATGTAAAAAAAATAAATGAAATAGATCGAAAACATATTAACTAACAAGCAATTTTCAACAATTTGCAGCTTAAATTTAAGAAAGATATTGATATCTGCGGATAAATAACATTCTAGAATTTAAGCATATCAAGTTAAAACATGATATGTTATACTAAGCAAAAAAAATTGAATGTGGAAACCAGTTTTTAACATATATCCCATATCCACGTCATACTTATACATACTTATTTTATTTGTCACCCTACTTCAGGGACCATAGTTGCAAATGATATAAACCAAAAATGGACTAAAATGACACCTTTTAATTAGCAAAAAGATTTTACTTAAGATTAAATTCAACATTAACCAAATAATGCAGAAAGAATTCTACTAGGGATAGTAATTAGAATTATGCAACAATGTCCCGGTGCCACGAGGCTCCCGCTTGGGGATGATCAAGACGTGCATAAGCTTATCCCCATTTATGGAGAGGTCGCAAACATCAAGCACTACTCTCGTACCCAAGGGCAGAACTGAAATTCGAGTTCGGATGAGCTAGAGTGGACTATAGGGTGGGATAGGGGTGGACTAACTCATATAAAAAACAATATATATATATATATATATATATATATATATATATATATATATATATATATAAAAAGGAAAAAAAAAAATTGTGGTGGGCTGAAGACCACCCCAGCCCCCTATACAATTCCTCCCTTTCTCGTGCCAATCGAGGCCCTCATATACTATAACACAAATTACATACAACATAATACTACATGATACCTATCCTTAATATCAATCTCAAATGCAATATGCATGATTGTTACACGACCTAGTACACAAAACATTCTAATCAGAAGTCCTTCATATGGCCCTGAAATTTTTCTAACGACATCACGCTATTAGAAATTAGGCAAGTTAGTTTTTTTTTTTATTAGTTTTGAATAGATCTTATATATTTGAACAAATTATTCGTATTTCTTATATATATGACTAGAAAATATTGACAATAAACAATCATATAAAGTACTTTTTAGTGCTATTTGCATTAAGAGAATTGTTTTTTAGGTCAAAACATTATGATTCAAACTATAACTCGTCACATTATGTTATTAGAAATTCCAATATTGCTAAAATTAGTAATTTCCATGTTTCAGAACCCAACCAATCAACAAATAAAAACACAGATCAATCCATATATTGATGAATTCCGAATAAACTCTGCTTCTTGTTAATTAAACTCGAAACAATCAACAACAAATTAACACGGATCAATTAATGTATATAATAATTATAAAAAATTGCGAACAAGAAACTTACGATAATCGAAGGATCAAATCAAGATCTCGAAAGAAACCCTAATTTTGATGAGAGAATTATTTATTATTTTAATAGCACGTCTATGGAGCAGCAGTTGGGAGAAGAAGGCCTATGCTTGTTGGTATTTATAGAGAGACTAGCAGAAGTCTATTTACAGTCTGACCCCTGTCATGGCCCTGCGATTAAATTGGAAGCCGAGCTCTAGAGGGAGTCCTTTATCGTAAGTTTCTTTTAGTTAGCAGCCGCGAGTCTTATTAAGTGGGCTTTAGTTTCTTCATGTGACGAAATATTTATATAGGGTAATATCTTTAATTAATTTGGACTTTGAAAATTTAATAGTGGCCAACATGTGTTAAAATGACTAATGAAGTAACTAGGAAGTCTCCTCGGCAAAGGTTCTTTTCATCTTGCTTGACTTATTATTTTTATGTCATATATTTTCTTTTTATCTTTTTTTTTAGTTTTATATCTGTGGTAGCAAAAGACTTTTGATCTACAATATTATTGTTAAGGATGCTGGTTTATGTTACAAAAATAGACTTTTCTTGATTGTGGTGGTGTTGTACACAAAAATAATTTTTGAAATCACATAGACGAAATTATATTCATATTCACTTTTTGCCTCACTTTACACTTGTTGGTTAGGAATAATACTCTTGATGGGCTTAGATTCGACCAATACGTGGTACGAGACAGGGATGAGGTCGAGTTTGGACCAGTAAACTTGCTAAACCTATAAAAAAAAATTTGTTGAGTTGTGATATATTTGGTATGAAAAAAAAATAATTCTTCCCCTAACTATTTTATCAACTTTGGATAGAGATTTCATCTCCCATGTTTATCTTTATTATTATTTATTTTTCTTAAGATTAGTTTGGATATGAAGCTTATCTTTCATATGATTATTTGTTTATCCTTTGAATTATTTTTGTGATATCTTATAGTTGAGTTGTATTTCTATAAAAGGAGTAAAAGAATTGTAGAAGAAATTAAACCAAGGTGTAAAACTAATGACTTTAGTGAGTTCTCTTCTCTAATCTTCTACCAAACTTTTGTCGACGTCTTCATCGAAGAATCTGATGCCTTGCTTGGAGGACGATTGAGCAATCTCCTTCAGTTGATGACGTCTCAGAACCAAATTATCGGCGAAGATGTCGAACCAACGTCGAACACCTTCGAAAGAAACAATTAAATCTTGATCGAGTATGTCGTTCTTATGTGCACGATGTGCAATATTCTTCTTTGACAACAAGCTATGCACCATAAATTTATTACTTGCATACTGGAGGATGCTGGTTTGTGTTACAAAAATTATTTTTTTTGCATGGTGGTGGTGTCGTGTACACAAAAATAAATTTTAAATATTATAGTGAAATTATGTTCGTCACTTTCCATCTATTGGTTAGGATTAATACTCTTGATGGGCTCAGATTTGATTAAGTTGTGACACGAGATAGATATGAGACCGAGTTTCGGACTAGTAAACTTCCAAAATCTACGAAGACATTTTTTTTGGTTGAGGAGTTAGAGTTATATTTTGTTATGAAAAAGAAAATCTTCTTCTAACTCTTTTGCCAACATTGGATAGAGATTTTATCTCCTATGAGATTAGGTGTTTATCATTATCGTTATTTATTATTTTGATGTTAGTTTGGATACAAAGTTTATCTTCCTTAAGATTAGTTGTTTATCCTTTGAATTATCTATGTGTTATCTTATGGTTGAGTTGGATAGCTATAAAAGAAGAATAAATCAAATCTTAATAACGTTACTCAAACTGTGGTCGTGAGTTTTATGTTGTCATACTGAGTTTACGATAACTAGTCACAGTCAACTTGATTTCGATAATCAACTAACTATGATCCGATATGACTCAATACGACACATATATTGAAGACCGGCACATCTCCGTGACATTGCTGAAGTCGAAGATGTCACATGCTCATATAACGAGTTATGGTTTTATTTAAAGTCTGTAATTTTATATTTATTTGAGTCTAAAAAATATTGTACATTGAGTCACACTTAGCAACTAGATGCTCAACCCATTTTTAAACCACATTACAACTCATACAGCCCATAAACAAACCTAAAACAGTTCAATTGACAAAAAGTCAAACCTATATATACAAACTGAAACGTTCTGGACTTAAGGGAACCGAACTCGGTCTAGGACCGAACTCGGTCTAGGATCGAACTCGGTCTTCTAAGACCTAGTATTTTCAGTTTCCTAAAATTACTCCTTCAACCTGTCACCCTCACTTTTTCAGCTAGGAGTAATTTGGTAATTTGACATGGGTATTTAATTTTAGGATTATAATATTGAATAGTTTGTAATGATTGTGTATTTTATTTAATTAAGTTAAGATATGATTATTATGGCTAGTATTAGTTAGTCATTAGAGACTTGTGTTAATCAATTAGTTAGAGAGACTAGACAATAATTAGACTTGTCACATATGGACCTATTTAAATTTGTCATGACAAATAGTGAGCCCAACTTGGACCCAAGCCCATTAGTCATTCCACAAATTAAATTAAGAAGAATTAGTGTAATTACAATTAGTTAGAGACTTCCAAATATATCCATCCTTAATTTTCCCTCATAATGCAACATGTAGGGGGCAACTTGGACTTTTGTTATTGCTTGGGGAAGGGGGAAGAGGCCGGCCACATGAAGAGGAGGGTTCTTCTCTCATTATCTCCTCATTTATATTTTATTTTGCTTCCAAATTCTAGATCACCAATTCCCCAATTTTTTTTATTAAATTTCTACACAATTCACCACCAATTCCTTCTCAAATTCTTCACTCTTGGATCCTTGAAGTTTGGAGAAGCAAGGAGCACAAGGAGGAGAAGCTTTGGAGCTAGAGATCGTATCCGGATCGTGTCCAATTGCATTTTTATTAGAAATCTATCTCCCAATTGGTAATTCCTGATTTTTTTTTCTCTTATTATGGCTTATTAATCATGCATTTGACCATTAGGAATGACCCCATGGCATAGGACTACCTATAGGAATAATTTCTAAGCTATTTGGCTTTGTATTGTGAGTTATATGAGGTATTTTGTGTGCATGTTGGGGGAATTACGAATTTGACACATCAATTTTGTGTCATGAGACCAATTAGATCTAATTCGATTTAGATCGGGGTTATGGGACTAGGTACGTGTCCACAAATGGATACGTATAGGCCGTATTACGATATTTTATGATACGGTGTGATACAGGACCAAATTTGGGTGATTTACATGAATTATATTCATTACATGTTGTAATGACTTCTAATAGTTGTAATTGTATATAAATGACTTGAGGGAATGATCAATTGTGGATATTGGAGAGTTTGGCACCTCAATAGGTTGAGTATCATGGATATCTTAGTGGTGCACTATAGGTATTTGTTTAAATGCCTTAATCTATATATATATATATATATATATATATATATATATATATATATATATATATAGTTATTTGTGTATGTATAGTGATATATATATGTATATGTATATATATGTGTGTGTGTGTGTGTGTGTGTGTGTGTGTGTCTAAGTGTTGTGCAACTTTGGGTGTATATAGATGTGGTGGTAGGGTAGTTTGGTGTACAAGTAGTAGCAGTTCCTAAGAGGTATCAAGTGTGCACAGGGAGTGAGATGGGGTGGTCAAGTTTGCATGGCTGCAGTGGTATCAACAGCATAGCTGCAGCAGCAAACTACACAGTATTTTCAGTTTCCTGAAATTACTCCTTCAACCTGTCACCCTCACTTTTTCAGCTAGGAGTAATTTGGTAATTTGACATGGGTATTTCATTTTAGGATTATAATATTGAATATTTTGTGATGATTGTGTATTTTATTTAATTAAGTTAAGATATGATTATTATGGCTAGTATTAGTTAGTCATTATAGACTTGTGTTAATCAATTAGTTAGAGAGACTAGACAATAATTAGACTTGTCACATATGGACCTATTTAAATTTGTCATGACAAATAGTGAGCCCAACTTGGACCCAAGCCCATTAGTCATTCCACAAATTAAATTAAGAAGAATTAGTGTAATTATAATTAGTTAGAGGCTTCCAAATATATCCATCCTTAATTTTCCCTCATAATGCAACATGTAGGGGGCAACTTGGACTTTTGTTATTGCTTGGGGAAGGGGGAAGAGGCCGGCCACATGAAGAGGAGGGTTCTTCTCTCATTATCTCCTCATTTATATTTTATTTTGCTTCCAAATTCTAGATCACCAATTTCCCAATTTTTTTATTAAATTTCTACACAATTCACCACCAATTCCTTCTCAAATTCTTCACTCTTGGATCCTTGAAGCTTGGAGAAGCAAGGAGCACAAGGAGGAGAAGCTTTGGAGCTAGAGATCATATCCGGATCGTGTCCAATTGTATTTTTATTGGAAATCCATCTCCCAATTGGTAATTCCTGATTTTTTTCTCTCATTATGGCTTCTTAATCATGCATTTGACCATTAGGAATGACCCCATGGCATAGGACTACCTATAGGAATAATTTCTAAGCTATTTGGCTTTATATTGTGAGTTATATGAGGTATTTTGTGTGTATATTGGGGGAATTACGAATTTGACACATCAATTTTGTGTCATGAGACCAATTAGATCTAATTTGATTTAGATCGGGGTTATGGGACTAGGTACGTGTCCACAAATGGATACGTATAGGCCGTATTACGATATTTTATGATACGGTGTGATACAGGACCAAATTTGGGTGATTTACATGAATTTTATTCATTACATGTTGTAATGACTTCTAATAGTTGTAATTGTATATAAATGACTTGAGGGAATGATCAATTGTGGATATTGGAGAGTTCGGCACCTCAATAGGTTGAGTATCATGGATATCTTAGTGGTGCACTATAGGTATTTGTTTAAATGCCTTAATCTATATATATATATATATAGTTATTTGTGTATGTATAGTGATATATATGTATATGTATATATATGTGTGTGTGTCTAAGTGTTGTGCAACTTTAGGTGTATATAGATGTGGTGGTAGGGTAGTTTGGTGTACAAGTAGTAGCAGTTCCTAAGAGGTATCAAGTGTGCACAGGGAGTGAGATGGGGTGGTCAGGTTTGCATGGCTGCAGTGGTATCAACAGCATAGCTGCAGCAGCAAACTACACAGCAAGAGCAGCAGTATGCACTAGGCAGTTCAGAGTAGTAAACTACACAGCAAGAGCAGCAGTATGAACTAGGCAATGTAGAGCAGCAAACTATACAGCAACAGCAGCCGCATGCTCGAGCAGCAGCATGCTCGAGCAGAGCAACAAGCAGTGCAGATTGCAGCAGTAGCAGTATCAACAACAAGAGAGCTGCATCAATGCAGCAGCAAGCAGCAAGAGAGCTGCAACAGTATAGTGCAGCAGCAATATTTGTAGTGCAGTGCAACAACAGCAGTTGCAAGCAATGTGCAGTGCAGGCAGTTGCATTTGCAGCAATGTGCAGCAGTATTGCATCGAGCAGCAGCTAGGAGCAGCAACATAAATGCAGTGGTACTAGGCTCGGGTAGGTAATAGTGGGGTAAAATTGATGACTGATACATATATGAGGAAGTTGATATAGAACTAGTGTCAGTATAGTAGATGTACCTATACTAAAGTGTGTGTGTACTCATATGAGTAGTGAAGGGGGAGTCCTTGTGAACAGTTAGAGGAGGGTGTATGCTTGTGTGCACACATTTGAACTGTGTGTGATGTATCAGCAAGATGGGTGAGGGAGAATAGGTATCAATTGCAATTGGGTATTAGTGGCAAGATT
This sequence comes from Iris macrosiphon, assembly GCA_036927795.1. NCBI lineage: Eukaryota > Viridiplantae > Streptophyta > Magnoliopsida > Asparagales > Iridaceae > Iris > Iris macrosiphon. Next base: position 101,779,113 of record JAYESA010000005.1, on the reverse strand, counting down.
AGGGGTGAGGTATCAATTAGGAAATTAGCTAGAGTATGTGGGTGAGGGTTTTTGATGTCAAGTTTTGGTGTGTCTTGTAGTATAGATAATTAGCCTAAATACAGGGAGATATAGGTGAGTGTTGATAAGTTAAGGTTCTACTAATAATAGATATAACTATAAGATTATTAGTTAGTTTAATTAATACCTTTAAATTATGGACCCAAAACCTAGGTATGACCTAGTATTACCTAGAATGAACTTGTAATCAACCTAAAAGCTATGTGTGGACTTGAAATCAAGGTAATAACCTAGTTTGACTAATATGACCTGGACATGGCCTAAAAATTATATTTTAGTATATTTTAACTCATTTATCATCCATTACACCTAAGTAACATTGATATTTCATATATAGGACTGTGTGACACCAACTTGGGCATTGAGAGATACCTTTACTCAGGACCATAGGCGAGTATATTTTTCTGTTAGTTTTTATTTCATAATAGTGTATATATCTCATGTTTTAGAATTGTATACTTGACTCCGACACAGTGGTTTCACGGACTGGTACTACATGGATCCTGTCAGAAGATGTTATCCCTTACCGTATTCAGAGGGTACTCCTTTACTTGTATTTCATCGTGTGTTTCGGGTAATAATTTAGTATACTTCATATTCACACACTACTCGTGTTCAGTGTGCCCATATTCATGTTTGTAACATAAAAAATTATACAATATTAAAATAATAACAGTATAGAAAGTACTTATTATGATGATGTGCTAGCATAATCTCGAATTGCTCGAGGGTGAGCTACAAATCCATGACGAAGATCTGATGTTCTTGAGCGAGAACCAAGCAACATGACCAATCTCTAACACGTAATAACTAATAATAACACTCATGGTTATGTATATTTATATTGAATAATAGTTTTCTGTCAAACTAGCTAATATTGTGCTCAGAGCTTAGCGTATATGCTTTTTCCATAGATGTGCGTGGATTGCATCTCACATTCTCTTTCTTGTAGTTGTTTCAATATTGAATTTATTTTCAAGACGGATGACTCTAGGCTTCTTTCATCCGCATACACTACTTCTAGTGGTTGAGTTATATGGACCTATAAGGGGTGTCGAACAACCTCTAACATTTATACATATAAACTGGATATGGAGCCAGTAGGAGGGGGGTACAACCAACTTCAAGTATTATAATCCTACCATTGTTACCTGATGATTTAATTAACAAATAGATAAAATTCTAGGTATTTATGATACTATGTATAAGAACATTATAGGTGGTTGTTAGTTGGATTCTATCTGGCTGGTACATGAATGCCATATTTGTCAATAGATGTTAATTGGAGGTAAGGTTCCTCCAACCAAAAAACTTTCTGTCAGTCTATGAGGAGACGAGAAAATACTGAATTATATTTAGTAATATTTAGAAAAAAATTCAATTACTGCTAATACTTCTGTTAACTGAAATTGTTGGTCCCAACATAATATCAGACTTAATAACTCTGCCAATTTCATAACTAAAAAATCTCACATCCGTGCTAAATGCCTCTGCACTGGGTGATTCTCCTTGTAGTTTAAGCTGCATGTCCAACAGTGTAGTGTATTTACTGACTCGTGTATAATTTTGTTTGTTAAAAGAACTTAAAAGTCTGAAGAGTTAACTCCAGTATTCAAAGTTTGACCTTTCATTGCATGCATTGAGATTTTTCAAATATGAAAGAACACATGATGTCAGCTATGGACATAGCATTTAGTTTTTTTTTTAATAAAAAGAGAAAATATATTAGTAAAAGACTATTCTGTGACTAAAAGTAATAATGTAAAATTTTAAAGCAAGTAACTTCTTACCTCATAAAGGTGCTGACATGAACATAATGATTTAGTAATCTAAACATTGAATAATTTATATCATTGAAAAGTACTGTTAGAAACAAAAACAAGAAAATTAAATTTAGTCCATATCTGGCACATCATTCAAATTACCAAAAATACTGATGCTTAAATGACTTGACTAATATTAACATCTAACTTAAGTTTGGTGTTTGTTTGCTAAGAAAGTGAAGAAAAGGAAAGAAAAATGAAACTTGATCCTACCTAAATGAGGTAATTGGGAACAATTGTCTATAAGAAGCACTTTTATTTTATGTTCCTTTCCCTTACTTTCCATCAAAACAAACACAGTCTAAGAGCTCCTAATGAACAATAAACTAACAGCATTAAGAATATCATAAATTAGATAATAACAGAAAGGTTCAAATAGAGGAACCAAACAAATTGATGGGTCAATATTTAATAAAAATATTCAAAAGGTGGAAGAATTCATACTTGTGGAAGAACTCGATCCATTGGAAACATGTATAGAGGCAACTCCAGATGGACCTATTTTATGCATGAGATTGACCTATTTCTCCAAGAGCTTATTAAAAATTGATATTTGGTTCTTAAGCATCAGCCTGACATGATATGCCTAAAAACTTTCCTGATTCTCTTCTTCAAGCTTTTGCCAAACTGAAAAGTAAAGTAAAACATAAAAAAATTAGCGGTCATATGACCTCGTAGAAAATAAGTGTATAATGAGTGATGACTCAAACTTGACGCAACACTTTTAACCAAACAGACAATGTGAAATCAAACTATTTGTATGATTATATGCTATAAAATAATTTCATGTAAAATAATAATAACACTGCTAAAAAATAATGCAAACTAAATCTACACTAACTACACAAGTTTTATCTAAAAATTGAATAACTATATTAATTTAGGAAGGCTAATTTATACTAAAATAACGTGAACTTTGGCCTTTAATCACTTAAATATCGTAAACTTTAATTTAGTTCAAATTGCTCCCTCAAATTTTAATTATGTTTTCAGTACCTATGAAACTGTTAACAGAATGGTGCAAGACTTTTTGACACCGATGTTAACCCAACAAAATGGGTTAATTTTAACTCAAAATTAATCCATTTTAATTTGTTAAAACAAAAACAAAAACTAATTAAAGGGTAAGAAGTAAAGTTCTAGATATCTACAACTATAATTTCGAATTTTGACAAGAACCTATTTCTAACTCATGATATAAAATAAGAACATATTCAAGTTAGCTAAGAAAAACTTAAAATCTAAACAAAAAATCATGAAAAAGAAATCCACTCCTCTCATTTCTATAAAGATAGTGTGCTTGAATGTGGGAAGAGTGAGGGTGGGGGCGACGGTATGGGAATGAAGGTATGTGCTGCTTTTGAAGGTGTCGAAAGCATTATGAGCCATTTGGTATGAATTTGAGATCAGGTATATGGTATCGATATCAGACCATTTATGAATATCAATATTATCATTCTTGTATCTTTAGTGATTCCTGAGCAGAGTATCAGATATCTGGTTTGACATTTAATGAAACTTTTTATGTTGAACTTCAATTTGAATAAGCATAACAAATGTAAGAAAAAGTATCTTAGGTGATTCCTTAATAGAGTATCAGATATCATCATTTTCTATCCATAAGAAAAAGATTACTAGTTATCTGTGTCTAAAAATATGCAATAAGTATCAAGTCAATGAATTATAATAAAAGAATTGTTGAAAAGAGCAATAAACAGTTTTGTGAAGAAACGACACCATAAATTTAAAATATAACGATAAAAGAAACATGAATACTTCAATGAGTAATTGAGAAACTCAAATTAAAAAGATAAATGAAGGAATTAGATGAAGAATAATTGCCTAGTAATATTCTACCTGAACACATTCAATTGTATGATACTAGATATTGATGCTCCACACTGCTTTCCGACACCTTCAACGGTTGGCATTATAAAGGGACTTTTTATATCAAGTAAAGCAATGACCTCACCATTCTCTACAATAGGAAAATGTCAAAAATTTCCTATTTTATTTTGAAGTATTTGTGTTGTGTTCAGTACGTATTATTGAAGTGTATTTTCTTTCTTGACTATCTCCAACATTTGGTACTCATATTGACAATGTAGAGAATCTAAAAAAGCTTCATTTTAAAGGAAACTTTAGCCTTTAATTTTGGCTTGAACTTTGACAAGTAATCCAAACTATATGGATGTCAAAAATCTTATAGGCCACTTTTACTCGCCTACGCTTTCCAACTGATACCACACTTTACTTCTATATACTCACTTCTGCATATATATTGTATTTAGATTTATTAACATCCTATTTACCAATTGTTAGGAAAATAGTTATTTGTGCTCGTTGAATGCATTTAAAAAAAGTTTTCAAATGCACATATTTCCAGACATGCTTTCCAACTAACTACGGAGTAGCATCATAACTACGGAGCAAGCAGGGAATGAAAAAGAGAATAGTATGCTAGTGAGCAATGTCGCTCCAATTTTATTTTCTGTATCAACTGCTATTGATGGATGTAGTTCAAAGGGAAGGGATGCCAGGTTTATATTGGCGAAGTGGCAAGGAAATTCATGATACGACCAAGTACTCGGTATAAAAGTTAATAAAGACTCAAAATGAATGTATGATAAAAAATACAATCCTAAATTTTCCATCCATTGTTGTCACGATCCGTACCTGAAATTTGGGGCACGAGTACGTAGGTACGTCCAGCCTACGCCGCAGCATCGGCGGTAGAACGTTGTCTAGGTCACAATAACACTAATATAACTCACAACCTATCAATGATATTAATTTCCATAAGGAGGACAATATATATCTCATAATATCTCATAATGTAAACTCAATCACAACAACTATAAGAGTATAAGGCACGATAAAAGATAAGAAGAATGACATAGTCAAACACCATGTCTTAAAATATAGATAAACCACAGTCTAGTTGTCTAACATACAGTCTTCACAAGTCTCAACATAAACTAAGAATAAGTCTAAACATAAACTCAATAACCTCAAATAAGTCTCAGTGCATAAGATAAATAATGTCTAGATAACTGCAGGTAATGTCTCCTCTAAAGGAATAGTCTCCTCTAAGATCTCTGGTGTGTAGTCTGCATCTATACCCGGTCCATAGTGTGTGGTACAGAAATCCTTAAGATCCTTTGAAAAAAATAACCAGTCAGGATTGGAATAAAGTACAAGCACTAACAGCAATTTTACTTATATTGACAAAAAATATAATAAAGTGTAAAGAAATACAAGATAGATATGAATACTGGCAATAAGAGATACTGGACATAATGAAGTACTGCAAGAAATGCTGGAATAAAGAAATACCAGAACATCATCATCAATGTACATCTAGCAATGAAATAGAAATACAAGTGCATGCTAGAACAATAATATAGAATATAATGAGTACTAGAATAATAACTAGAACATGTAGAGATGCTAGATCAATATACTAGAGATACATGTCAAGAACTGTAAACTCCCTCATCCAAAATTAGGCCTACTTTGCTTAGATAGTGAAACTAGGGCTAGTTTGAACCCAAAAAGAAATAGAACACGTATTTATTTAATTTTGCAATATTTATGTCACATAGTGCACCTTACCGTTGCTTCGATAATTGGAGGACTACACTAGCCGTTGCCCTCCTACAAATTCCACTCTTTCCCTAAACATGACCGCCTTCTATTCTGACCTCAGTGTAACTTATAATTATGCTCTCTTGTGCTACCCTTTTTAGTCGCACAATAAACGTCGTGGACGTTATTTTTTAATTCTAAATAAATTCCAACTTTGTACCCTTGTGCGTTCCAATCGAAATTGGAGACACAATCTTGACCCGTTTTATGCAACCTAAATTATGATAAAATTTTACTCTGAGCCCTCTACGTCCATGACACTTGTGTCCCATCTAATTTTATCCCCATGTACTTCTAATTAATTCCAGAACACCTTGTGCATTAATTTCAATTAAATTAATCCAATTCTATTTTTGTGCAATTTTCCAATTGTTGGGCGCTATTATGCAAAAGCGCATAGAGGTGTCCACACCATTGGACAATGCATGAAGAAAACCATTTTTCCCCTTCATAGGAATTTTTTATAATTTTTGGAATATGCAACGCGCAATATCGCCCCCTCATTAAATCTATCCTTGCATTTAAATAATATAATTATGGCCCTCCAAACACCCCATGCCAAGCAAGGCCCATTCCAAGAGGGTGTTGACCAAAGCCCAAATTCCTTAGGTCAACCCCCAATCCTATCTCCCACATGTGTATATAAACAACTTCCCCTTCATTTTTCCTTATTTTTTATTACATAAAACCCAAACTACACCCCAGCCAAATGTACCCTCCCCTTCCTGTTTATCTTCAACCTCCTCTCATCTCGCCGGAGCAGACCGGACCCCGACCGCCGCACTCACCCTTGCCAGCAACCCTATCCTCGCCTGCGTACGTCGGAGCAGCGCTGACAACACCACCACCAGTCTCCACCCGCTCGACCCATCTTCCCCGACTTTATCTCCTTCCTCTTCCCTCCTTTACGAACTCTACCCTATGACCCCGACTGTGCAATATCGATGACTCCTCCGCCGCACCTCCCTCTGCAACACCACCACGAACCTCCATGACTCGACCTCTACCAATCCGAGCCGCCTGTGCCCTCCTCCGCACGACCGTATCCCATCTCCTCCCATCATCCCGACCACCACCACTCTACACCACCGTTCTCCTCCCTGTCCTTCTCCTCGACGGAGTCGACACAGCGGTCAACACCACCACCAGCACCACCACCGTTCATCTCCAGTTCTGTCCCCTTATTTCCCCACAACGCCGCTGAACTCGGCTTGAGTCAACCTCCTCCACCTCCTTCTCCGTTCACCATTACCACCAGCACCACCCGAGCCTCCTCCTTCTTCCACCAATGACCTCCCCGACCACAGCCTCCTCTCCTCCCTATCATCAATACCTCCCCTGGCCGGACCTCCCTGCCGGACTTCGGTCAACTCACCATTATTACCTCATCAACATCATAATCTTCACCATCATCATCACATCATCACCATCTCATCATCATCATCACCAACACCAACACCTTAACCCTAATCATCCCAATCATCGTCCTCATTATCACCATTGTCCACATCATCATCCTCGTCATCACCATCATCCACATCATCACCATCATCCACATCATCATCCTCGTCTTTATCATCATCTACATCAGCATCCTCGTTATCACCATCATCTACATCATCATCCATATCACCACCATTATCATAATTCCTATCATCATTCTATCATCATCACCATTATAATCCCCATCATCAACATAGCCATCATCATTGACCTAATCACTACCTTAACCATAACTATCATCATCGTTATAACCTAATCATTTCATCGTCATTACCCTCGTCATCGTCGTCATCGTGGACCCGTCACCCTCGCCGAAGATGACCCATAGCAGTCACCCCCGATTCCCGTACCTGTGCACGCTGACCCCGAGGATCTATTGGATTGTTCTGTGCGACTTCCGAAGAAGGATATTGGGACTACATAGCTTCTTGCAAGGCAAGTATACCTTGCCAAATTATTTACAATACTTTTGCATGCTATTTATATTTCTGTATATTCATTGCATTTTTGTATATTTATTGCATGTGTAGTTTCTTTTAGTCATTACTCTATATTAGATATGTTGAAACACACATGACACTTAGTATCATGAGAGGACAATCACTAGGCGTATGGGCTTTAACCACTCTGGTGAATCGTAGTAACTAGCACGCACTATGGTAGTCGTGTCTGATGGTCGCTACCCCAACGGTATGTCGATTGATGGTGTCACGAGGGTCGCTACCCCCGCGGTATGTCAGCTGATGATATTCTAAACGTGTGTGTGAGTTGTGAGGCTTAGATCGAGTAGCCTACCCTTCCCCATACGTTAAAAAGTTGTCCTCATTTGCATTCATATAGATTGTCTTGTACAGTGTACTTATATATTTTCAAACATCATGCATGTTTACTGTATTCAATTGGCTTGCTTCTATGTATCTTGTTATGTCCCTCTGAGGACCTGGTCCCTTGCCAGGTATAGACGACCGTGAGTATCCGCAGGAGTACGGACCCGGACCTGACGCATTACTTTCTGTCGAGGAGACCTTACCCACTGATCATCACTGATTATCTTTAGCGATGGATACTTTAGCTGACACTCTTATATCATCACCTTATTTTATATTGGTAATTTACTCTTCTCTCTTATTTTAGTCGATATAGTCATTGGTAGTAGATTTGTCTCCACCCGACTATCATTTATGGATTATTCAGACACTTTATTCTAGTTTAGTTATATTCCTTTTTGTGACTTATTGTGTGGATAAGATTAGTATTTTCTGTGACTTGTGATAGTATATATACTATATGTGAGTTTTATTCATATTACAGTGTACGTGTCTATTACGGTATCCATATATTGGAGTTGCCATATACATACGGCTGACATGCTTACGTGTTCCTAGTCCTACTTATTTTGGGACTGGGGCGTGACATATTTTTGTGGTGGCCCATGCAGGTCGAGAGAATATTGTCTCGATTACGTTACTGTACCGAGCAAGCCTGCACCTAGGATTAGAGTATAGGATCTCATCTACAATTGACTATGAATTATCTTCCTTCCTATCCGTTCTATCGTATCCTGCTTGATTCATGTGCTTCCCTAATAGTTCCTAGAGTATAGCCTCTGCTAGAATATAGGAATCCCTTGTTGTTAGAATTTTAATTAGAGTAATATTCCTACCAAGAATACAACTAGAGTATTGACACATCACTAAGTTTAGAATATCTAGTGAACCCTAGCGTTCCTCATTTATAGATTGGTTTACCATTACCCCTTGATGTATTTATGAGGACTTGAGAGTGGTGTAGACACTACTAGAGTTAATTATAAATTTAACCATATTGTTTGACCCTAGTATTGAGGGACCAACAGAAATCCAAGGTAGAATATTAGGACCAACCCTAAATTTTATAGTGAGATAGTATTATAGAACTATACATTTAGATTCTTGTCTTGATATTAGCAGACAGTACTCTAGGAAGCCAAGAGAAATAAAATAATATTTTCCTAGATCATACTCCGAATACAGAGGTTAGCAAACCCCCTTCCCCTTAGACAACCATGATATTATCTAGAGCCTTTCTATTTAAATTCAAATCTTGTTCCTCTAAAAACCTAGCGCTCGCTATTGGTACGAAGACTAATTATGCTTTTCTTTTCTCTCTTTCAACACGTGCCACCTAACCCTTCCATACTTACTATTAATACTTGTTCTATAAGCACTATGATTAAGACTTAAGATGACCAATACCTTTTAATGCAATAGGATACCTTAATAAGTACCAAGACCCTTCCTCGTAAACCTTAGCAGGAGTTTCTACTGTATCCTTAAGATAGTACAATAATAGTTAATTATTTTAAGTTGGATAGTATGCCTCATAACATAGTATCACATAGTCCTATTAACCCATTGATGAAGTGTAATAGAATAACACAACTTTAGACTTGCGTAAGAAGATAATGTTTATTCAAACAATATAACTTAGAGGCCCATACCCCTATTTGGTCAACTAACGACTTAGACAAGGAGTTAGTATGACAACTGTAGAGACTGTAGAATCTTATCTTTTTGTGACCTTGAATTATTGTGTACCTTCTCTCATCATAATCTAGCGTATTTATATTTTCTGTACTACGTCGACTTATGTTGCTATTTTATAGCATAGTTTTACAAGCTTATTCTTTTATCGAGCTTGATCATGATATATGTATTATTGGGGACGCCTACTAATACATTGTCTAATCAGAATCAGTGAATTAAGGTCTAGCTAACCTTAGTATATTTGGTTCGCCCTTCGTAATACTACTTTACGTGGATTGAGATATATGGTAGATAAATATACTTGCCCTCTAGATATGTCAGAGCACATCATATCAAGTACATAACTGTACTAATGTGAGCATGTGAATAGGAATTTTACCAAATTAGGATTTTAATCCACACCTGCCTTGACAATTCTTATTCGAATTCTTTAAACGCCTTGATCCCCATACTTCTATTCTATCACCTCCCCCTTGAACTCTTTATCATTGTTTTCTGTCTTCCCCTATTCTGGAAAGATGAACGCTCGTGCTGGGTATAAGTTGATACACTAATAAGTACTAGATATACCCCATAGGCTAATCATATGACCTGGTGACTCTCTTTTATAATTGATTAAGGTCATATCATAAATGATATATTTGGTGTTAAAACTTTGAGGATTAAATAACAGGATTAAATAATTTGAGGAATAGCTTTCTTAGATGTATAGCCTTAGATGATAGATAGGTAAATTCTAAGTTGGGTAGAAACTGCATTGTTAAAACTAGAGGTAAAATCTTTTAGATTGTGATCAAGTGAGATTAGATAGAGAGAAACCATGCCTTATTTTAATTTTGAGGACTGAATTATTTTTAAGTTGGGTAGATTGTAAACCCCCTCACCCAAAATTAGGCCTACTTTGCTTAGATAGTGAAACTAGGGCTAGTTTGAACCTAAATAGAAATAGAACACGGGATTTATTTAATTTTGCAATATTTATGTCACATAGTGCACCTTACCGTTACTTCGATAATTGGAGCACTACACTAGTCGTTGCCCTCCTACAAATTCTACAAACTTGTCCTAGACATGACCGCCTTCTATTCTGACCTCGGTGTAATTTATAATTATGCTCTCTTGTGCTACCCTTTTTAGTCGCACAATAAACGTCGCGGACATTATTTCTTAATTCTAAATAAATTCCAACTTTGTACCTTTGTGCGTTCTAATCGAAATTGGAGACACAATATTGACCCGTTTTGTGCAACCTAAATTATGATAAAATTCTACTCTGAGTCCTCTACGTCCATAAAACTTGTGTCCCACCTAATTTTATCTCCATGTACTTCTAATTAATTCCAGAACACCGTGTGCATTAATTTTAATTAAATTAATCCAATTTCCATCTTTGTGCAATTTTCTAATTGTTGGGCGCTTTTATGCAAAAGCGCATTGAGGTGTCCACACCATTGGACAATGCATGAAGAAACCTATTTTTCCCCTTCATAGGAATTTTCCATAATTTTTGGAATGTGCAACGGGCAACATCGCCGCTTCATTAAATCTATCCTTGCATTTAAACAATGCAATTATGGCCCTCCAAACACCCCATGCCAAGCCAAGGCCCATCCCAAGAGGGTGTTGACCAAAGCCCAAATTCCTTAGGTCAACCCCCAACCCTATCTCCCACATGTGTATATAAACAACTTCTCCTTACTTTTTCCTTATTTTTTAATACCTAAAACCCAAACTACACCCCAGCCGAATGCACCCTCCCCTTCTTGTTCATCTTCAACCTCCTCTCCTCTCGTCGGAGCAGACAGGACCCCGACCGCCGCACTCACCCTCGCCAGCAACCCTGTCCTAGCCTGCGTACGCCGGAGCCGCGCTGACAACACCACCACCAGTCTCCACCCGCTCGACCCATCTTCCCCGACTTCATCTCCTTCCTCTTCCCTCCTCGATGAACTCCACCCCATGACCCCGACTGTGCAGCACCGACGACTCCTCTGCTGCACCTCTCTCTGCAAAACCACCATGAACCCCCACGACTCGACCTCCACCAACCCGAGCAGCCTGTGCCCTCCTCCGCACGACCGCATCCCATCTCCTCCCGTCATCCCGACCACCACCACTCTACACCATCGTTCTCTTCCTTGTCCTCTTCCACGACAGAGTCGACATAGCGGTCAACACCACCACCAGCACCACCACCGTTCATCTCCAGTTTCGTCCTCTTCTTCCCCCACAGCGCCGTTGAACTCCGCCTGAGTCGACCTCCTCCACCTCCTTCCCCGTTCACCATTACCACCAGTACCACCCGAGCCTCCTCCTTCTTCCACCACTGACCTCCCCGACTACAGCCTCCTCTCCTCTCTGTCATCAACACCTCCCCTGGCCGGACCTTCCCGCCAGACTCCGGTCAACTCACTATTATCACCTCATCAACATCATAATCTTTACCATTATCACCACATCATCACCATCTCATCATCATCATCACTAACACCTTAACCCTAATCATCCCAATCATTGTCCTCGTCATCACCATCGTCCACATCATCGTCCTCATCATCACCATCATCTACATTATCATCCTAGTCATCACCATCATCCACATCATCATCCTCGTCATCACCATCATCCACATCACCACCATTATCATAATTTCCATCATCATTCTATTATCATCACCATTGTAATCATCATCATTATTATAATCCCCATCATCAACATAACCATCACCATTGACCTAATCACCACCTTAACCATAACTATCATCATCATTATAATTATAATCTAATTATCTTATCGTTATTACCCTCGTCATCATCGTCATAGTGGACACGTCACCCTCGTCGAAGATGACCCATAGCAGTTACCCCCGATTCCCGTGCCTGTGCACGCTGACCCCGAGGATCTATTGGATTGTTTTGTTCGACTTCCGGAACAGGATATTGGGACTACATAGCTTCTTGCCAGGCAAGTATACCTTGCCAAATTGTTTACAGTACTTTTGCATGCTATTTATATTTCTATATATTTATTGCATGTGTAGTTTCTTTTAGTCATTACTATATATTAGATATATTGACGCACACATGACACTTAGTATCATGAGAGGACAATCAGTAGGCGTATGGGCTTTAACCACTCTAGTGAACCGTAGTAACTAGCACGCACTATGGTAGTCGTGTCCGATGGTCGCTACCCCCGCGGTATATCGATTGATGGTGTCACGAGGGTCGCTACCCTCGCAGTATATCGGCTGATGATGTTCTAGACGTGTGTGTGAGTTGTGAGGCTTAGATTGAGTAGCCTACCCTTGCCCATACGTCGAAAAGTTGTCCTTATTTGCATTCATATAGATTATCTTGTACAGCGTACTTATATATTTTCAAATATTATGCATGTTTACTGTATTCAATTGGCTTGCTTCTATGTATCTTGTTATGTCTCTCTAAGGACCTAGTCTCTTGCCAGGTTTAGACGACCGTGAGTATGACAGGAGTACGAACCTGGACCTGATGTATTACTTTCTGCCGAGGAGACCCTACCCACTGATCATCCCTGATTATCTCTAGCGATGGATACTTTAGCTGATACTCTTACATCATCACCTTATTTTATATTGGTGATTTACTCTTTTCTCTTATTTTAGTCGATATAGTCATTGGTAGTGGATTTATCTCCACTTGACTATCATTAATGGATTATTCAGACACTTTATTCGAGTTTATTTCTATTTCTTTCTGTGACTTATTATGTGGATGAGATTAGTATTTTCTGTGACTTGTGATAGTATATATACCACATGTGAGTTTTATTCATATTACAGCATACGTGTGTATTACGGTATCCATATATTGGAGTTGCCATATATATATACGGCTGTCATGCTTACGTGTTCCTAGTCCTACGTATTTTGGGACTGGGGCATGACAAGAACATCTAGCTAAGTGTGTAAAACATCAGCATATCATGTGATCGACTTGGGACTGATCAGGCTTGCTATGTATGACTAGCTATGATTCATGTAAGGTCAGGCTAACCATCCGGATAGCTATGATGCAAGCAATAGTTAGGCTAATCATACATAACAGGCTATGAGGCATGTAATGGTCAGGCTGCTCCGACGTGAGGTATGGGTGAGCTATGATGCAAGTAGAGTTGGATATAATCACATAAGCTACTAATATTTCTCCGTTTTCCCCAGCTAGCACGATGGATTCCAAATCACGACTCCTCGTGATAGGTCTCGATAATGCCAACTCGTGTAAACAACAGTGTCAGAGTCATATACGCTATACAACTATAATTATAGAGATAATCAATATAATGTAAACTGTCAGAGAATGTACTTGCCTGTGGTCCTTAGCTGGCAATACCAATATCTTGTTTCCAAAGTATCATTTGAATGATCCAATAGTCCTATAGACATATCATATAATACAATATTGTATCAGTCATTATACTAACACACATAATCAAACACAATAAACTTAGAGACTACGCTAGGGGTGTCACGTCTGTAGTTGCTGTGCATAACAAACAGTCAATGATACGGACTCGCCAGTACGTCGGTGTACATATGGCAGTCTGCTATCATGTTACATGGTCACGGGTTAATATAACTACGGGTTATCCGTGGTTACACTCGGGTCATCTAGTACATAGACATATTATACATATTATTAACTAACATATACATTAATACTCATTAATTACATATAGAATAGATATATGTATATATACTTAATAGAATTTATACTATGAATATGTAAACCACCTCACCCAAAATTAGGTCTACTTGGCTTAGATAGTGATACTAGGGCTAGTTGAACCCAATTAGAAATAGAACACGGCATTTTATTTAATTATACAATATTTATATCACATAATGCACCTTACTGTTGCTTCGATAATTAGAGACTACACTAGTTTTTACCTTCCAACAAATTTCACAACCTTGTCCTAGACGTGCCAGCCATATATTCTTACCTTTGTGTAACTTATAATTATGCTCTCTTGTGCTATATTTTAGTCGCACAATAATCATCGCGGACATTATTATTTAATTCTAAATAATTCCAACTTTGTATCCTTGTGCATTCCAATCAAAATTGGAGACACAATCTTGACTCGTTTCGTGCAACCCAATTTATGATAATATTCTATTCTGAGTCTTCTATGTCAATGATACTTGTGTCCCACTTAATTTTAATTCCATGTACTTCCAATTAATTTTATAACACCAATTACGTTAATTTTAATTAAATTGATGTAAGGACCCAACTTGACCGAAAACTAGACCCAACACCAAACCAAACCCCTATTTACACCCTCAAGCTACATACTAAACACCAAACATCCTTTTCAACCAATACATTACACCAAATATGGTATTTTCCCTCATTAAATCCCAAAATCTACTTTCTGTGCAATTTTCTAATTGTCGGGGACTTATTTGCAAAACTGCAGTGAGGTGTCACCATTCTATTGGTTTAAACCAAATGAAGAACCAAACCCCCTCCCTTTGACCGTTCAACTCTTTTCCTCACTCCTCCTTTTGGTTTGATATTTCCCTCATGTTGAATCTAGACCACTCATTCAAATGGAGCTATCCTCTCCACACATACCATTATATATAAATATTCCTCATTCTCAACCCTTTTCCCAAAGCAACCCCATCCCAAAGCATGGCCTGCCCTAATCCCTAGGAGGTCAACATCAACCCTCACTCTCCTATATGCAAACAATCTCTCCATTAAACATCATCACCCCCACCTACATTAAAAACCCTAACCCAACCCTACTCATAATCATCCACACCTCCTCCCTCCGGTGAACCCGACTCCGCCGGATCCCGACATCCCCGGCCACCTCGACAGCGAGACCTGACAGCCACCATTCCCGTCAATACCGCCACCGTCTCCTTCTTCAACCTCCCTCAACTCTGGCCTCATCCCGGGTGTCCCCGAGCCGCTGTGCCGAGCCATCCCGACTCGAATTCATCTACCCGCCTCCTCCTTCTCCTCCTCCTCCATCTTACCGCCAGAACACTAAGACCCCAATGACCTCACAGCCGAAGACCTCTATGCCTAGTATTCGAGCTCGACTTTACGAGCAAAAAACTGCCTTAGAGCCGTCGACATCGTACCGACGGGAACCTGCACATGTACCTCGCCATCGACGTTGAGAACCCAACCGTTGCCGTCACCTCTCGACCAAACACACCATTGTTTGAGATCTCACTATCGACCTCTCAAGGAGACGCATCCCTGTCCCGTCTCTCTCTGTTAGTAATCACTACGAAGACGAGAGATCAGCGGTGGTCATTATCGGAGAAGCCAGAACTATGGCGCTCAACCGGCGATGACCATTTCTTGACCCCATGGCTACGCTCGTGCATATGAGTTGGGCCTCCATGACCATCCGGAAGCCATCCGCATCCTTTATCCTTGAGCCGTCGTGGTGCCCGACCGGTACCCGCCCACCATTGCCTACGTGCTGCCATCAAAAGTTTTGGCGTGAACTTCTCTCATGGAGAAAGGAACCCTCAAAGCTTTTGGTTGTTTCCAAAGTATTTAAGTCAGAAGTTGTGCAGACAAAGTTTTAGAGAATTATGCATAAAGATCCTAAAGAAACTGACTTATGGGTGACCATTGAGACCTAACTTGGTCTCAGCGCTCAGCAAGAATTGGATAAACTCTCCAAGGACCTATTGGATCATTCTGCGCGACTTCAGGAGTGCACTCGCAGCTTGAGGACCCAGGCAAGTATACCTTGCCTTATTGTATTGTTTAAATTTAGTTATTATTTTAGTTGTATGTTTATTATTTTAGATTATATAAACTGTGCGCGTCCGAGTGAGACTCGGGTGCAGTCAACGAAGGCGTTGACGTTAGGACTTGTGTCTGACCTAGAGTCTAGTAGACCCACCTAAAGTTGTGGAGTTATCGGTATAACTCTCCAGGCCTTGACACGTATCATTGCACGTCACAGAGTAAGTACATGTAGGGATGCATGCCTTATTCTCGACTGGCCATCGGTATGAGCAACACGTGTGACGGTATTTCACTTAGTTGTTTATTTCTATAGAGACTTGCATTATAGTACTTGATGTCCACGTCGTGTTCGTGACTTGTACATTTGTATTGGACGGGGAGGACGACTAGTAGGCGTATGGGACACCCACCTCCTTTATATAGATACCGCGTTCTTCGGAGCGATACGGACGTATATATATTGCAGATACCTCATTCTTCGGAATGATGGACGTTATAGATACCACGTTCCTTAGAGTATTGGATGTTACTTGGTGATTTTGCAGATACCACACTCTAGAGAATATTGGACGTTATGCCTACGCCTACCCATATGTACCAAAGTGTCCTCACATTGCATTCACTTAGATGGTTAGCACACCCCTTTATTTATTCAGTATTTACTTTATGGCATGCTTCTATGTATCTTGTTATGTCCCTCTAAGGACCTGGTCCCTTTCCAGGTGTAGCTGTTCATGAGTATTCGCATGAGCGCGGATCCGGACTGGTTACTTATATTTTTGAGGAGGTCTTCTCTTCGAGCCTTGTGATTTCTAGTTGATATTCTTATATTGTGGTTGTTGTGTTACACTTATATTCTAGGTTGGTAGTGGATTTGTTTCCACCCAACTATCATCTTTAGATACTTCATATTGAGATCTAGTTTTATAGATATTGATTATTTATTTATATTTGATTCAGTGGATGAGATTTAGACTATACCCTGTGACTTGTGATAGTTATACCACTGGTGAATTATTGTTCATATTACAGCGTACGTGTGTATCATGGTATCCATATATTGGAGTTGCCATGTACATGCGGCTGGCATGCTTTCGTGTCCTAGTCCTACATATTTTGGGACTGGGCATGACATATTTTTAGTGGTGGCCTATGCAAGTAAGAGAATATTGTCTCGGTTACGTTACTGTACCGAGCAAGCCTGCACCTAGGAATATAGTATAGGATCTCATCCATATTTTACTATGACTCATCTTTCCTTCCAGTCTGTTCTATTTAAATAATTATATCCTGCTTGATTCATGTACTTCCTAATATTTTCTTGAGTATAGCCCCCTCCTAGAATATAGAAATCCTTGTTGTTAGTATGATAATTAGGGTAACATTCCTAAGAAGAACACAACTAGAGTATTGACACATCACTAAGTTTAGAATACTTAATAAACCCTAGCCTTCCTTACTACCTAATGAACCGTAGCATCCCTTACCTATAGATTAATTTACCATTATCCCTTGATGTGTTTATGTATGACTTGAGAGTAGTATAAACACAACTAGGATTAGTTTAAATTTTAACCATATTGTTTGACCGTAGTATTGAGTAACCAGTAGATTGTGACTTGATGATTATCCTTTAGTTTTGAATCATGTAATTTGTACCCCCACCTCGATACGAGTTATATCCTCTTTTCTCTGAAGGACAATAACTTCTCCATACTTACTATTGACACCTTTGTTCTATAATCACTATGATTAAGACTTAAGATGACCACTACCTATATAATGCAATAGGATACCCAAATCAGTACCAAGATATTTCCCTCGTATGCCCTAACAATAGTTTCTACTTTATATCTACAAGAATAATATTATTTTGTAGGATCCCCCTAAGACAGTTACAGTATTAGTTTGTTATTTTAAGTTGGGTAGTATGCCTTACAACCTAGTATCCCATAGTCCTTTGACCTTTTATTGAAGTGTAACTGAATGACATTAACTGTATACTAGCATAAGACGATAGTGTTTATTCAGACTGTAGAACTTAGAGGCCCATACCCCTATTTGGTCGACTAGCGACTTAGACAGGGAGTTAGTATAACAACTGTAGAGATTGTAGAGTCTTATCTTCTTTGTGAACTTGAATTATTTTGTAATTTCTCTCATCATAATCTAACGTACTTATATTTGTTGTACTACCTTGACTTATGCTGCTATTATAGCCTAGTTTTGCAAGCTTATTCTTTATCGAGCTTGTTCATGACATATGTATTATTGGAGTGCTATACTAATATATTGTCTAAATCAGAACTGGTGTATTAAGGTCTAGCTAACCTTAGTGCGCTTGGTTCGCTCTTCGCATGACTAATTTACGTGGATTGAGATATATAGTAGTAGATGAATATACTTGCCTCTAGACATGTCTGAGCATATCGTATTGGTTACATAACTGTTCCGATATGAACATGCGAATAGGAAATTTACCAAATAGGATTTTAATCCACAGCTACCTTGACAATTCCTATATGAATTCTTTAAATGCCTTGATTCCCATACTTCTATTCTATTACCTTCCCCTTGGACTCTTTATTATTGTTTTCTGTCTTTTCTTATTTCGGAAAGACGAAACCTCGTGCTTGGTATAAGTTTGATACACGAAGAGTACTGGAAATACCCCATAGGCCAATCATATTACTAGGTGACTATCTTTTATAATTGTTTAAGGACATATCATATATGATATATTTGGTGTTAAATTTTGAGGATTGAATAACATAAGTAAATAACTTGAGGATTATCTTCTTAAATGTATAGCCTTATGCGATAGATGGGTAAATTCTATGTTGGATAGAAGTTGCATTGTCAACTTGAGAGGAATTTCTGTTAGATTGTGATCAAGTAAGAGTAGATTGAGAGATTAAGTCATTTTAAATATGGAAAATTTTAGAAGAAAGAGTTAGAGGATGACTATTTAATAAATATTTAACATCTTGATATTTTAGACCAAATAATTATAATTTGAGCAGGATTTAAATTTAGAGTATTGAAGGTTGAATCATCGATTTAAATCTTGAGGAAAATAAATAAAACTCTAAACATGAACATCGACGGATTGAATTCCAAATTTGATGATTTGAATTAAGAATTAAATTTTTGATTATTGGATCACCTATTTGAAATATTGAGGATGTAAATAGAATTTAAAATTTGAAGAGTACGGAATTCACAAGTTGAAAATAGAAATAATATGTGATTAAAATTATTTTTTAGAGAAGATTATGATAGTTGGAGATTGCGATATAAATTTTGATGTGGAATGTCATATAGATTTGAATTAGATTTAGATGTGGATTATTTAAAAATCGGGAAGATAGTGCGATGTGTTGAAGTTCGATCTAAACAATGGTTAATTTAATTTAAAAGTGATTGCGGTGGATTTGAATAAGTTTTAAGTTTTGGAAGAGATTGCAATAGACTTGCCTTACGTACGCATATAAAGGATTTAAACCAATTATGCCTTATTTTAATTTTGAGGACGAAATTATCTTAAGTTGGGTAGATTGTAAACCCCATCACCCAAAATTAGGCCTACTTGGCATATATAGTGAAACTAGGGCTAGTTGAACCCAATTAGAAATAGAACACGGTATTTTATTTAACTATACAATATTTATATCACATAATGCACCTTACCGTTGCTTCGATAATTGGAGCACTACACTAGCTTTTACCTTCCAACAAATTTCACAACTTTGTCCTAGACATGCCAGCCATATATTTTGACCTTTATGTAACTTATAATTATGATCTTTTGTGCTACATTTTAGTCGCACAATAATCATCGCAAACGTTATTATTTAATTCTAAATAATTTCAACTTTGTATCCTTGTGCGTTCCAATCGAAATTGGAGACACAATCTTGACCCACTTCGTGCAACCCAATTTATGACAATATTCTATTATGCGTCTTCTATGTCTATGACACTTGTATCCCATCTAATTTTAATCTCATGTACTTCCAATTAATTTTAGAACACCAATTACGTTAATTTTAATTAAATTGATGTAAGGACCCAACTTGACCCAAAACTAGACCCAACACCAAACCAAACCCCTATTTACACCCTCAAGCTATATACTAAACACCAAACATCCTTTTTAACCAATATATTACACCAAACATGGTATTTTCCCTCATTAAATCCCAAATCCCACTTTTTGTGCAATTTTCTAATTGTTGGGGACTTATTTGCAAAAGTGCAGTGAGGTGTCACCATCCTATTGGTTTAAACCAAATGAAGAACCAAACCCCCTCCCTTTGACTGTTCAACTCTTTTGCTCTCTTCTCCTTTTGGTTTGATGTTTCCCTCATGTTGAATCTTGACCACTCATTCAAATGGAGCCATCCTCACCACACACACCATTATATATAAATATTCCTCATCCTCAACCCTTTTCCCAAAGCAACCCCATCCTAAAGCATGGCCGGCCCTAATCCCTAGGAGGTCAACATCAACCCTCTCTCTCCTACATGCAAACAATCTCTCCATTGAACATCATCACCTCCACCTACATCAAAAACCCCAACCCAACCCTACTCATCATCATCCCTACCTCCTCTCTCCGGTGAACCCGACTGCGCCGGATCCCGACGTCCCCGGCCACCTCGATAGCGAGACCTGACACCCACCGTTCCCGTCAATACCACCACCATCTCCTTCTTCAACCTCCCTCAACTCCGGCCTCATCCCCGGCGTCCTCGAGCCACTGCGCCGAGCCATCCTGACTCGACTTTATCTACCCGCCTCCTCCTTCTCCTCCTCCATCTTCGTATACCCTCCAGAACACTAAGACCCCAACGACCTCACAGCCGAAGACCTCCATGCCTATTATTCGAGCTCGAGTTTACGAGCGATGAACTGCCTTAGAGCTGTCAACACCGTATCGAATGGAACCTGCACATGTACCTCGCCATCGATACTGAGAACCCAATCGTTGTCATCACCTCTCAAAAAAACACACCATTGTTTGTGAGCTCACCATCGACCTCTCCAGGAGATGCATCCTTGTCCTACCTCTCTCTGTTAGTAATCACTACGAAGACGAGAGATCAGCGGAGGTCATTATCGGAGAAGCCAGAACCTTGGCGCTCAACCGACGATGACCATTTCTTGACCCCATGGCTACGCTCGTGCGTATGAGTTGGGCCTCCATGACCATCCGGAAGCCATCCACATCGTTCATCCTTGAGCCATCGTGGTCCCCGACCGGTACCCGTCCACCATTGCCTATGTGCTACCGTCAAAAGTTTTGGGGTGAACTTCTCTCATGGAGAAAGGAACCCTCAAAGCTTTTGGTTGTTTCCAAAGTATTTAAGTCAGAAGCTGTGTAGTCAAAGTTTTAGAGAATTATGCATAAAGATCCTAAAGAAACTGACTTATGGGTGACCCTTGAGACTTAACTTGGTCTCAGCGCTCAGCAAGAATTGGACAAACTCTCCAAGGACCTATTGGATCGTTCTGTGCAACTTCAGGAGCACACTAGCAGCTTGAGGACCCAGGAAAGTATACCTTGCCTTGTTGTACTATTTAAATTTAGTTATTATTTTAGTTACATGTTTATTGTTTTAGATTATATAAACTGTGCGCGTCCGAGAGAGACTAGGGTGCAGTCAACGAAGGCGTTGACGTTAGGACTTGTGTCTAACCTAGAGTCTAGTAGACCCACCCAAAGTTGTGGAGTTATCGGTATAACTCCCCAGGCCTTGACACGTATCATTGCACGTCACAGAGTGAGTACATATAGGGACGGGTGCCTCATTCTCGACTGGCCATCGGAGCGAGCAACACGTGTGATGGTATTTTACTTAGTTGTTTATTTCTATAGAGACTTGCATTATAGTACATGATGTCCACGTCGTGTTCGCGACTTGTACATTTGCATTGGGCAGAGAGGACGACTAGTTGGCGTATGGGACACCCATCTCCTTTATACAGATACCACATTCTTCGGAGCGATACGGACATATATATATTGCAGATACCTTATTCTTCAAATGATGGACGTTACAGATATCACGTTCCTTAAAGTGTTGGATGTTACTTGGTAATTTTACAGATACCACACTCTAGAGAACGTTGGATGTTATGCCTACGCCTACCCATACGTACCAAAGTTGTCCTCACATTACATTCACTTAGATGGTTAGCACACCCCTTTATTTATTCAGTATTTACTTTATGGCATGCTTCTATGTATCTTGTTATGTCCCACTGAGGACCCGGTCCCTTTCCAGGTGTAGCTGTTCATGAGTATTCGCAGGAGCGCGAATCCAGACTGGTTACTTATATTTTCGAGGAGGTCTTCTCTTCGAGCCTTGTGATTGCTGGTTGATATTCTTATATTGTGGTTGTTGTGTTACACTTATATATTCTAGGTTGGTAGTGGATTTGTTTCCACCCAACTATCATCTTTAGATACTTCATATTAAGATCTAGTTTCATAGATATTGGTTATTTATTTATATTTGATTCAGTGGATGAGATTTAGACTATACCCTGTGACTTGTGATAGTTATACCACTGATGAATTATTGTTCATATTATAGCGTACGTGTGTATCATGGTATCCATATATTGGAGTTGCCATGTACATGCGGCTGGCATGCTTACGTGTCCTAGTCCGACGTATTTTAGGACTGGGACATGACAGTATATATATATATTAAACATGTACTAGGGATACTTATATAATACATATATATATATGTATATATACTAATTGAGAAATATACTATATGTACATATATGTATATATATACCAATATTAATATTAATCATATACCAATACATATACCAATACCAACTACAAATACGCATGTATACAATGAAGAACTACGCGTATGCGTGTACATATACATGTACGCGAGAGGGGACTCAAACTTGGTACGTGGGACGAGACGTGCATGTTGAGGTCATCACAAAGTGCTCAATTCAGTGAGCAGGTTGGCAGCGTCTCCGGTCGAGATCAGGTCGAGTACGGTGCAGTCGGGTGGCAGCGTCTTCGGCTTCAAGCAATTTTTGGCGAGTTCAGACGTTGCGGAGTCGTGAGGTCGATCGTCGACGAGGTCCGGCGGGTCGAAGTCGACGATTTGGACAGCAGGATGGTTCTTCGGTCGGTTCAGACGGAGATGGCTACAAGGTACTGCTCGGGTGGAGGCAGGTGAGTCGGCGAGGGGTTGTCGTGTGGGTTGGTCGACTACGGCGTCGTGGAGGCGAGGCTGGGCGAGGCAGTTCGGTAGAGGGGATTCGGGTCTCCGGCGTCGTACAGTACAGCGGGTCGGGGACAGCGGGATGGCGTCGGGTTGTTGGTTTCAGCGGGGTCCGGAGTCGAGTCTGGCGCTGTGCAGGCGGCTGTGGCGGTTGACAGCGTCGACAGGGTTATCCCGGCGAGTCTCCGGCGAAGGGGTTGATGGAAAGCAGAAGAAGAAGAAGAAGAAGAAGAAGAAGAAGGATGGACAGTAATGGGTAAAGGGGGAGGTCGGTTGATAGCTCTTTGGTTTTAGGTTTAAGGAAAAGAAAAAAAAGAAAAGAAAAAGAATAGTATTTATATATAGGTGTAGAATTGAGTTGACCTAAAATTAGAGTTTGGTCAAACCCTTGGGAAAAGGGGTTTGTCATGGATATTTTCAAGGCTAGGATTCAAAATGAATTTAAAATGAATGGCTATGATGCATTGGTTCAAGGTTTGGAGGGCCATGGTTTTAAGGAGGTGTTGAATTACACACTCCTAAAAATTATGGAAAAATATACATGAAGGAGAAATGGGTTTATTTACGTATTGTATCCAAGGGGTGGACATCTTAATGCACTTTTGCACAAAAGTGCCCAACAATCAGAAAATTGCATAAAGTTAGATTTATAGTTTAATTTAATTAAACTAAATGCAAATGGTGTTCTAAAATTAATTAGAAGTACAAGGGACTGAAATTAAGTGGGACACAATTGTCATGAATGAAGTAGACTCGGAAAAGAATATTACCCTAATTTGGGTTGCTCAAAATGGGTCGAGATTGTGTCTCCAATTTCGATTGGAACACACACGGATACAAGGTTTGATTTATAACGAATTAATACAATCGGTTTGCGTCGAATGTTGTGCGACTACAATGAAGCACAATAAGGCATAGTTATGAGTCACACAAAGATCAAAATAACAGCCTGGCACGTCTAGGACAAGTGTGTGAAATCTGTTGGAAGACAACGACTACTATAGTGTTCTAATTATCGAAGCTACAGTAAAGTGCAATAATCAAATAAAATCACAATAATTTAAATATAATTAATTATCATGCAATCATTTACACATTAATTATGAAAAGATAAAAATACCCCTAATCTGAAATATGGGGGTGACAATTGTATACAAAAGAAAGTTTGAAACAGAATAAGAGTTATGATTCAAAAAATAGTGATGTGTACATTTCATATCGTGTCAACCACCACCAAGGATGAGCGTGGTATTAAGGATCAATCTTGATCAAGGATACGAAATTTTAATATTTGGTTTCCTGTTATGCTTTTCCACGAACATGTGGTGGATGGGCTAAAACTGAGCAATATAGCGATTGTCATGCTATTTTCTTATATACTTTTTCATGGACACGACATAAAAAGGACACTCTAAACCACACTAATCCAAAACTAGTTCTGTGTCCGTCTCAGTAAAACCTTGTATGTAGATCTCGATAAAACTCTTACCACTCAGGCACTCGAATCAAATCCAGCGATCACAAATAGGCAACTACCGATCATGCACAATCAAAAAATAAGAAATCACTTAAAAATACCCTAAAAAATCTACAAATTGCCAATAGCAGTACCACCATTGATCGTTATCAAATGCACAAAAATGCATAAACTCAAGATCACTAACGTGGTAAAAATTTACCAAACCGATCAAGGAAAGAAACTAGAAGTATAAGCCTAAGAAAAATAAAAAACCCGCATTAAACGGAGGCTATCCAGGGAACCTTATGAACTCAGGCAGGCTCCGCTGGATGTTCTTCCAGGAGGAGTACATGTCCAGATGCATCTTGTGGTCGAAGACAGAAGGTGGGGAACAAAGAACTTACTTTGGAGCTTCTTGGCGGAGGCAGTTCCCAACAATAAACCCTAACCGCAACGATTGAGGAGCAGTTCCCGAGACAAATTCGATGAAGCACCCGGCGAAGGGACAAGTGAGGGAGATCCTGTCGATGAGGGAGAGGTCCTGCTGCCCTCGACATAGAGATCATCAGCGAGGTTGACGCTGGACTTGTGCTTAAAGTGGGTCTCGAAGGATCGAAGTTACCGCATGGTGAAGATCGAAGGCGAGAGGGTTTACTCTGTTTGTGTCGAGAGGGTCTCATAGGCCATCAGGGTCCTAGGTCGGGAGAAGGGAGAGGGGTTTCTCTGATGGAGATGAGTTGAGATGAGGGAGAGGGGTTTCGAGGGGCCGTCGGGACTCGGGTTCCTAGGTCATGAGGAGGGAGAGGGTTTCACCGATAGAGGAGAGAGAGGGGTTTGAGGGGCTGTGAGCACCCTGATTTTTACATAGGGTTAGTTCAGTAATTAATAATTATTTATTTATTTTAATATTTATTCGATAATTTAATTGAACTTTGGAAACTAACCCCTAGGGTTTTAAGATCTTGAGTGCAATACTAGCCTTTTTCTTCCAACCAACCTAGCATACTCGACTTAGACGAGTCAAATTAGGCTCCTGGTATGACTATCCCTCACAAATTCGTAATCCCATACCTTGTTTTGGTCGCACAATTTTTGCGACACAATTATGAGGAAACGATGATTTAATTAACCATTTTGTAATGGCATACAATTTTAACATGCCACCCCAACTCATTGCTTCCAACTAAATCCATGCTATGAGCCTAACTAGTCCTATTACGCACATGACCCTCGAGTTGCGTTATTCGAACCCCCTACATACTCCCAATTTAATATTAAGTAGAAAATATAATTTATGGATTTATTTAATTAATTTAATATTTATTAATATTTAGTAAATATCTTTTAATTAATATAAATTGGGTTATAAATTATTTGTTGGAGGAAATATAAATTTCTAGAGTTTTTCCCAAGAACCTAACTATTTTTGGGAATTTTCTGTATTTAATTGTTGAATAAATAAAATAAAAGAAAAGAAAAGAAAAGAAAATTAAATAAATAAAAGAAATAAAATTAAAATCTATTAACACAAACCCATTAACTAAAACCAAACCCGAACCTATTAAAACCCCCTCATCCACGTACAGGAAGCCCTCTCTCCCTCTATATATATGTAAACAAAACCTAAAACCCTAACCCTAAACCACACCACCTCCACCATTAACCACGCCTCCACCCAGGTAACCACACCGACCGCCCGCAGCCCCGCCCTACCGCTGCCAGCAGAGCCGCGACGCATGAGCAGCAGCCGTGCGGTCGACCGCCCGCACACGCCTACAGCAGCAGCAGCCTTGCGGCCCCCCTTCGTGCGGAGGTTTTGTCCTCCTCGCTCGTCTGTTTCGCATCCTATCTTTGCTGGTATGCTCAAAACCCAACTCTCTAGGATTTTCTTCAATTGGAACGAATTTAGACACCCGGGTTTGATAAAAAAATTGACCGAAAGTTGGCCGAAAAACTGTTCAGAAACAGTTCAGAAATTCAGTCCAAGTACCCCTGTTCATGTCTAATTTTCTACCATCTCGTTAATTATTTTCAAAATATAATTGAAATAACTTCTTCGTAATATAATCAAGATTTTTACTATCCTTTTAGTTTTTATTAGTTTGCTTTAATGTTTAAATTATTCTTGTTCCAAAACAACCAAAAACTTATTTTCAAAATACCCAAAATCTTCGATACGTGGTGCGTTCCGCCAAACGAGGTGACTTTGTCATATGCGAGTTGCACCAAAAGGCGCGTATCATCAAAGCGGACGTGTGGAATTTCGTAAAACTTGATTTGGACGTGTGTGCACGCTAGAATCAACGTGTATCCGTCGAAAAGCACCGTATTGGCCTATTCTGACACCTCGCCATAGCTTTGTGTGTACTCGTCGATTCGTAACAAAACTTATGCTATTGTTCATAGCATTACGCTGGTCCTGTGACCCAAGTTTGGTTCAATTCTGAGAATGTTGACGACATATCGTTTCGTGGGCCCCACGGTTCCACATAACGGGCAATTTCGTGATCGGCTCATCGAAATCCAGTTCTGGACATTCCGTAGGGTTCGTGCCATCGTTCTGGACTCATAGACACTAAGTTTGATAAATTTAGAAAAATTTATCTCTTGCATATTTTTTGGTGCGAAGTGGGCCACATGTGGACCCTGCTTTGACCCAAAATTATCAATTTTGCCCCTGTGTCCAAATTAGACTTATAGGTAGTCAATCCTAACTATTGCAAGTATTCTGAGAACATTGGTGATGTTTGTTTCAGCATTCGGAGGTGTACGTGCAGATTCTACTTTTCCATGAGTAGTTAACGGAGTTCAGAACCCAGGCAAGTGTACCTTGCCAAACCTGCAGAGATCCTGTTCTATTATCTGCTTGTGTTTCTTTTTAATCATATTATATTAATTGCTTGTGTTCTTCCTATATATATATATATATATACTCTTGGGATGTGCCTGTTCAACCTAGGACCGTGAGACGTTGCTTAGCGTCCGAATAAGATTCGGGTGTCGACGTCGTACGCGGAGTCATGCAACGTCACTTAGAGAGTTGATTCCAAGATCCTATTTTTACATGCCTGCTTTACCAAGTACGCCATACTGTAGGACACTTGACACTATTTCATGTGATAGAATCTTTTCTGAGTTATTCATGGTAATTTTGTATAGGCTTACAGGATTCGTGACATGAGACTTGCATATTATATGGATATCATTATGACTCATTGTACTAGCTAGAGGTCATGATCTTGCGTGTTATGGACCTGAGATGTCGTGGACATGAGATATGAAGTTACATTGGGTAGGGAGAGACACACGGGATACAGGCTGATTATATATATATATATATATATATATATATATATATATATATATATATACTACTGGAGGTGCCTTAGACTCTGTCTCAGATCTTTGGCATATATACTAGAGTCTTGATACTACTTGCTGCTATGGGATCCCTGACACAGAGCCTATAGTGGTCTCAGCCTGAGTACTAGTGATGCTCTCATTTGCATTTTACTTAGCTGGTAACATAGCTTGCCCTGAGGATCTGTTTATATTTACTTGATGTATTTTATTTGGCTTGAGTGTTTATTGTACCTTGTTATGTCCCTTGAGGACCTAGTTCAGATTATGTCCCCAGGTGTAAACGAGGAGAGCTATTCCGAGGTTTACGGGACAGGTGCTACTATTGGAGATGTACAGGTTGCAAAGGACGAGGTTATTCTGGAGGACTTCTCTTGAGCACACAGTATTCTCACCATTCATTTATTATGCTTAGTGTTCTTAAATATTTGAACTTGTAGTGACTTCTGGATATTGTACTTGGAGTTATTTTCATTTCTATTTTGATGACGGGTTATTCCCCATGACATTATTTATATTGCTTTGGTTGGACAGTTCATTTTATATTATTGTGACTGGACTTGTCTCTTTGTAATTTCGTTACTTATTGTGGATGAAATTAGATATATAAACTATGACAGGTATTTATAGACCATTTTATATGTATTACAGCTTAAGTGCACTCTAACGGGTCCATTAAATTGGGTTTGCCCATTGGAGTTGTGCTGCTGGCCATTGCCACGTGGCTAGTCCCTTGCTATTTTGGGACTGGGGCATGACAGGGGCCGCCGGGGGTCCTAGGTTGGGAGAAGGGAGAGGGTTTCTACAAAGGAGGAGGGAGAGGGGTTTGAGGGAGAGGGGTTTGCTCTCTCAAGATCAAGAGGGATTCGAAGGAGAGGAGTTTTGTTAAAGAGAGGACGTTTCTCGATCAAAGTGATCAACCGTCAAGATACATTCTCCAATTAAAAAAGTTTCAAAATATTACAATAATGGCAACTGAAATATGCGCGACAATTTTTGCGCACATACTTTACTTGACGGTTATCAATAAATCGTCAATAAATCAAATAGTTTTCTTGACGGTTCATGTAAAACCGTCGAGTAATATAGTAAATTTTTCTTAGATAACACAAAAAAGGTCTTTTCTTAGCGTATGTCTAAAACTATCAAGATAATGACTTTCTTTGACGGTTTTACGCATCTGTCAAGAAATCGACCATCAAGAAACGTCAGTTTTCTTGTTATGAGCGAGTCTTCTCGCTGAGCAAAGCGGGTCGGATTATCGCACTAGAGCCATTTGAATCGGCTCTCCGCTTGAGCAGAACGGGTCGTTACAGAATCTATCCTGACACTTCTCTCCAAGGTTGTCTGCAAATCCTTGGTTTAGCAGAACATACTGCTCGTGATGCTGAAGTTGTTGTTGTTGTATAGCCATCATCCCACTTATGATCTCTAGTAACACTTGTGCATCTAACATCACAATAGCTGCTAGTACAATCGAAAGAACTGGTATCTACGGTATAGGCTGCTATTCTTGTTCTCCCATGGGCTCTACTCCGATCTCATCACGAACATGTACTGCCTCTCGTTGTGGATCAATGGAGTCTTACCCTGCTGAAACTGTTGGTGCACCAACCACCGAGGGTGGAGAAGCCCTGAAAAAAGGACACACGAAATAAGACAAATCTAGAACAGGATGAGAAGGAATCGGGAAAACCAATCAGTAGGAAAGTTTATGCTCGGTATCGAGGAAGACGAATGCAAGATTTCAAGAAAGAATAAGGTGGATTGAGACATCCTATGAACAAGATACCCCACAAGTCTAAAACAAATTGAGACCTGCATGGGCCACCATTAAAACCTTCTCATGCCCCAGATCCAGAATACTAGAGAGCGAAGAAATGACTCAGCCAACCATACATTGCAGAATACCAAAGCAACCCGCAATATGTTAAGGTTGTCCAGAGACAAGGGGTGCATACTACAATCAAGTCTCCTAGGGTCAAGAACTTCTATGTCTCAATCATTCAAACAAGTAGCAATAATATAGAATATTTTAGAATAAATAGTAAGGGTACCCAAACGCCATATCAGAATATTTTTTAGAGATTTGGCAGTACAGAATGATATGACATATGAAAGATCAAAGTATACATGACAGTGAGTCAGCTGCAGTCTGAATATATAAAGTCATGTAAGGAACAAATATCCAGATTTGTCGGCTAACAGGTACCGGTTGGCTAAATGCCCAAAAGAATATATTTTACAAAAGATGAACTGTGAATAAAAAATCTGCTGGTGTCCCTCAGCAGCCATCCTTCTGGTACGTGCCATTAGTGAGGGTGAGATAAGCTTGATCCTCAAGTGTTGGCTTTATACCTGGCCATGCAAAACCAGTAGGGTTAGACCCCAAATAGTAAGTACCACAAGGAATCACAAAATGAAGAAACAAAACCAGATCTAGCATATAGTACAAGAGCCAAGAATCATTAGTGTGTGCCCTATCTTTGGGATAACATGGCACTCCTTCACCAAAAAAGGACAGAAAATACCATGCCACCCAAGATAAGGTACGTCACATGATTATGGTCAAGCTAGGATTTTGTATCGTAGCTCGGTCCATATTTCATCATAGCATAATGACCCAACTCTCCAACCAAACAAGGACAGAAGTCGAATACCACACTATGACAGTCCATGTCCCTAAGCTACTAGAAGAATTACAATCACAACCAAGTTAGGTTAGAACGGGTAAACAATATTATGACTTATTATGTGGAGTTTAGGGTTATCACGGATATAATGATAATAAGCATCATAATATCTTGCCATATCGAGCAGGGCTAACCGAGCCAATATTATACAAGCAAGAAATTCATAATCGTACCAGTTCCTCGAAAGGCTACCGCACTAATTATCGTACCAGTCCCCCATAGGGCCACCGCGCTAATTGATCAGTAACAATTCTAACCTTCCTATAGAAAAAATGTTGGCTCGGTCTTAAATATAAAAAGTCAAATATTATACTCTACTACATGTGGATGATATACAATATCCGTGGTATCCAGCCTTGCACAGCATGAAAATTATCATGGAGAGGCCCATTATGCACGATCTCAGTATGTCGTTCCATCCTCATGTTCTAATCAGCTCTTATGTTACCTAATTAACCCTAAGTGATATAAAATTCTATGTCATGGCCAAAGGAACATTCCCCTTAATGATGTTGTACAGAGTATGGGCACATTTGATATGAATCCATTTAATATAAGGAGTCAAATCTGGATTAACCCAAATGTATATGCAACATTCAAGCAAGCAATAGCCTAGCCATGCTATGGTTCTGACCCATTATCATTTTCGTGCTAAGAATTCAGGAATATAATATTATGCACTGAGCAGGAATTATTATGTTACGTTTAGTGTACATGTTGGCCACTGTCCAAAAATTAGTGTACAATATAGCCGTTATAAATAGGCGAATATGACAAGTGTATTAGCACGAATATAATAACAAAGTCAGGATACCAAATCTATCAGTTGGTCACATGAATCATGTTTTGATCAAGTCAAGAGTCATAATTAATTTGTTTCTTTATTATATCGATGAATGAGAATAAGAGTAATGCAAGAACCCCTCGAGATCAGATCCACAACCCTTAAACCAAACAGGGATCGGGGTTGCAGAACGTCACCCGAGTTGAACTATGCCTCTTATTATATCTAACGTATAATAAGGTGATCCCAGAATACAATATAATTATCAAGTCCAGGTTCGAGTGCTACTCATCATGGTTAGGGTAATCACATACACCAATGAATAATAATAAAAAACTCCAGAAAATGAATAAGGGAGCTGTATAAACCTCTCGAGATCTGATCTACAAACCTTAAACCAAACAAGGACCAGGATTGCAGATCCTCACCCGAGTTGAACTACACTCCTTACCCTATCGAACACATAAGAATAATGTTATAAATGAGATATCAAGTATAATCAGGGCCACATCTATAGGGCTCTCAATATAACAAGTTCAAGCTGAGTGCCGTACATTATGGCCAAGAACCTCATACAAGTATCAGTAAGGCAATAGTCCTTAATATCACTCAATAATATGCCCAAGGCAACAAGAAATCAAAAACAGACAAGTGGCACTCAATCACCAGGGAAACAAGCATTGGCGTACTTTACAAAAGTACACAGACTAGGCAAAACAGGGTTGACTCATAACAACCAACAAACAGGCAGTGGCGCACTCTCATAAAAGTGCGTACTCTACAAGAGAAGAAAGGTAGACGCATAAAGCTATGCAGACAGACTTGACGTACTTCTCCATAAGTACGTGAGCCACAGGAGTCTAAGCACTAAAGGCCAAACAAAACAATGGTGGCACACAAGGCCAATAAACAAACAACTCGGCACACTCTCACAAAAGTGCGCAAGCAAGACACTCGGAGCATTTTGTTGAAAGTATGCCAGCAACAGGGAGTGGCGCAATCGGTAATACGTGAGCTAAAAGATCATAAGAACTAAAAGATAAAATATAAGTTTCAAGGATGGCAAGATAGTCGATGGCACGACAGTCGAGGACTCAAAAATTAAGGCACACCAAAGTCAAGGCTCACTTATCGAGGCTGAACCGAGCAAGGGTGCGCCAAGAGATAACAAGTATGTTAGGTCATCAATCTATCAAAAGTGTGCCAATCGTTGTGCAACCAGAAAGTGCGCCAAGGGTTATATGGGAGCGACAAACTTTTGATAGTTAATGCACGATGTGTCAATTGTGCGCCGGTATGTTAATTTGGTTAAAAGTGCGCCAATCAATAGAAAGTTGGTCAGAAGTGCGCTGAAAGGCAAACTGGCACACTTTTGCTTGGTTTGTTCGTTAGTACATCAATTGTGCGCAGAGGCCAAAGTTTTTCGAAAGTGCACCAAGAAGGATTTTTCCAAAAAATTATCCCCTTGACATACTTTTGCAAGAAATTGGCAGTACTTTTAAAGTACGCACTTGTATGGAATGCGGGTCACATTCAACATGCACCCATGGACTGTGGATCACGCTCAATATTCACCCATGATGCAAATCCTTATATGTATTTCTTGTCACTGTTCTTCTTCTCCAACCGATCCACCATTGATGTACTCAGAGCTCAAGCTCGAGACTATGACAGTGCTCCATATCATAAATGCCAAGAAGCAAAGCTACATAATATAGGATGCTCATCACTATGAGCCTAGTAGTTTTTTCAAATACTAAGTTTTGGGAGATCATTCCCTCAAAATATCAAGAATATCCATAAATCAATAACTCAGATCTACAAGATCCTAGCCACAGGAATCTAAATAAACAAGCACTAAAGATTAAGAGAAACTCAGTCCCAACAATATAAGCTAATAAAATCAAAGAACTAATGGAGAAATAAATCCATGCGTGATCCATGTTTCTTTATTCCAAGCAAGATGTACTTGCCTGTGAAGAAGAGATAGAAAGAGAACAAGAACACAATAATGGAAGAGAGAGAGAGAGAGAAGACAAGAATATATAGCAATGGTTGGATTGTGAACCGTTGGATTCCACCTAACCGATCTAACCCACATAATCATAATCCCAATCGAATCAAAAAAATTAGAAAGTACGCTGATCTCCTAACCGTGCACAAGAGGAATACGCTCGAAGTGCATGAGCTAAATAAAATGCACAAAAGTGCGCCAAGAAGCAAACGCACCAGGAGTGCGCAAAATAAGAGACTCAAGAAAACATGCACAAGCAAAAGTATACTAGGATTGCCAATCAAAAGAAAGAAAATGTGTAAAAATATACGCCAGGGTAAAACCTAAGACGAAAAATACGTACCAAAAATGTACGCCGGAGAAGGGTTCTGACATTTCTACCCACCTTAAAATAATTTTGTCCTCGAAATTCAAGCTCAAGGCTAGCTAGAGGTATCAGGACAAGCAAAACACTAACTACAAGCATTCTACATGTACATGTAAGTAATCCAAGCAACATATAGCAAAAAAAGAAACATCATATCACAAATAAAAGTGCAAGGATCAAGGAGTTCTGGACACGAAGGCATACAGAAGAATATGCCTCCTGAGTCATGCTAAAAATAGGAACTCGTCCCACGCTGACTCCCAAAATGAACAAGGGTCAAGTGTCAAGATGAGTCGGTACCAATGACGCAACCCAAGACATAACTTTTTCCAGGACGTACCTTCATAGTCGGGACATATGATATCCATCATGTATCACGAGTTACGAAGGCGGAAGAGCGAGACAAGCAACTCATCTCCACTTGTCGAATATGGAACCCAAGAATACAACTGAAGAAGCTCACAATGTACCCTCAACTGGACCGCCTTCAGCCAATATCTGTTCCAGCACGCCAAACTCTGGTTGATCGCATCTCGGTGCTACTGTAACTCTGTCATGAGGGTGACATTGTCGTCGTGGCCTCTGTTGACCAATCTGATGTTGCCCCTGCTGAAATATCTAAGCTTGTGTCAACAGGGGATGTTGGGCTAATGGATGTACTGCTAGTAATAGTTCTTGATAAGGAACTGCCCCTTGAGCTGGTAATATCGGGAATTGCTGATGTGGTCCATCTTGCCTCTGTATCTGTGGGCAAGTAGCTATCATGTGGTCTGAACCTCCACATCACAAGCATCTTCTACTTGCTATTCTACATACGTCTCGGGTGTGAACTCCCTTGCCACAGTAAGTGCAACCTAATGGGTCCCCCGAGTATTGTTGACATTGCCTTGGTTGTCGTTGCCAAGCTGGTGCTATTGCAACTGATGCCACTGGCCTTCGTTGTACTGTATCACGAATATGAACACAGGGTGCCGGTGTTGAAGTCTGAGGTGTTGGTCCTTCTCTTATATTCTGGGCATAAGACCTCTTCTGGCCTCCTGTCCTGACTGATAATCTTTGTGTAGTCAGCTCGCATCTTCTAGCTGCTATAAATAATTCCTCGAAGGTTTGGAAACCATGTCCCTCCACCAATCATAAGATCTCGAGATAAAGTCCGTACTGGAATATCCTTGCTCTTTCCGGCTCTGTGGCTACCATGGCTGGAGCAAATCTGCTCAATCTGTAGAACTCCGTAGCATATTAGTCTAAGGTCTGGCCTGCTTGCCTAAGATCAATGAATCGTTGTTGTAGCTCATACTGTGCTACTACTCTAAAATACTTTGTCCTATAATAGGCCCTAAAATTATCCCAAGAGATAGGACACCTCATGCCAACTTCTTATATTATCCACCAATCTCGTACAAGATCTTGGAGTTATAATCTAACTTGATCAACTTGCTCGTTAGTTGGGACCTTTGCTGCTGCCAATATTGTCTCAATATCTTGGAGCCAGTCATTTGCTATGATAGCATCCTCCGTGTCATAAAAATATCTGGGGTTCAGTTTGTAAAATCTGACAGATGCCCCAGAATCTATCCTGGTACTTCTCTCCAAGGCTGTCTACAATCCCTAGTTCAGCAGGACATACTGCTCGTGATACTGAAGCTATTATTGTTGCTGTGTAGCCATTATCTCCCTTATGATCTCTAGTAACACGTGTGCAACTAACTTCACAGGTGCTACTGGTACAATCGGGGTAACTGGTATCTCCTGTATATGCTGTTATTCTTGTTCTCCCACGGGCTCTACTTTGATCTCATCACGAATATGTGCTGCCTCTTATTGTGGATCAACGGAATCTTGCCCTGCTGGAACTGCTGGTGCACCAACCACCGAGGGTGGAGAAGCCCTAAAAAAGGACACAAGAATAAGACAAATCAAGAATACGATGAGAAGGAATCGAGAAAACCAATCAGCAGAAAAGTTTAAGCTCGGTATCGAAGAAGACGAATGCAGAATTTCAAGAAGAAACAAGGTGGATTGAGACATCCTATGAACAAGACACCCTATAAGTCTAAAAAAAATCGAGAACTGCATGGGCCACCACTAAAACATTGTTACGCCCTAGATCCAGAATACTGGAGAGCGGGAGAATGACTCAGCCAACCATACATTACAGAATACCGAAGCAACCCGCAATGTGTTAAGGTTGTCTAGAGACAAGGGGTGCATACTACAATCAAGTCTCTTAGGGTGAAGAACTTCTATGTCTCAATCATTCAAACAAGTAGCAATAATATAGAATATTTTAGAATAAGTAGTAAGGGGTCCCAAATGCCATATCATAATATTCTTTAGAGATCTGACGGTACTGAATAATATGCTATATGAAAGATCAAAGTATACATGATAGTGAGTTAGCTGTAGTCTGAATATATAAAGTCATGTAAGGAATAAATATCCAGATTTATCAGTTAATAGGTACTGGTTGGCTAAACGCCCAAAAGAATATAGTTTACAAAAGACAAGTAGTGAATAAAGAAACCCACTTGTGTCCCTCAACAGCCATCCTTCTAGTGCGTGCTATTAGTGAGGGTGAGATAAGCTTGATCCGTAAGTGCTGGCTCTAAACCTGCCCATGCAAAACCAGTGGGATTAGACTCCAAATAGCAAGTACCACAGGAAGCACGAAATGAAGAAAGAAAACCAGATCTAGCATATAGTGCAAAAGCCAAGAATTATTAGCGCGTGCCCCATATTTAGGATAACATGGCAATCCTTCACCAAAAAAAGATAGAAAATGACATGCCACCCAAGATAAGGTATGTCCCATAATTATGGTCAAGATAGGATTCTGTGTACGGTCCATATTCTATCATAGCAAAATGACCAAACTCCCTAACCAAACAAGGACATAAGTCAAATACCACAGTATGACAGTCCATGTCCCTAATCTACTAGTAGAATTATAATCACAACCAAGTCATGTTAGAATAGCCAAACAATGTTACGGCTTATTATGTGGAGTTTGGGGTTATCCCAGATATAATAATAATAAGCATCCTCATATCGTGCCATGTCGAACAGGGCTAACTGAGCCAATATTATACAGGAAAAAAATTATGATCGCACCAGTCCCCCAAAAGGTTATCGCGCCAATTGTCGCACCAGTCCCCCGTAGGACCACCCCGCTAATTGATCAGTAACAGTTCCAACCTTCCTATAGAAAAAATGTTGGCTCAATCTTAAATATAAAAAGTTAAATATTGTACTCTACTACATGTGAATAATATATAATATCCGTGGTAGCCAGTCTTGCACACCATAAAAATTATCACAGAGCGGCCATCACACACGATCTTGGGATGTCGTTCCCTCCCCATGTTCTAATCAGCTTTTATATTATCTAATTAACCCTATAGTGATATAAAATTCCCTGTCGTGGCCATAGGAACATTTTCCTTATTGATGTCATACAGAGTACGGGCATATTTGATACGAATCCATTTAATATAAGGAGTTAAATTTGGATTCATCCAAATATAGATGCAATATTCAAGCAAGCAATAGCCTAGCTACGCTATGGTTCTGACCCATTATCATTTTCATTCCAAGAATTCAAAAATATAATATTATGCATCGAGAAGGAATTATCATGTCACATTCAGTGTACAGGTTGGCCAATATCCCATACTCAGTGTACAATATAGCCGTTATTAACAGGCGAATAAGACAAGTGTATCAGCACAAATATAATAACCAATTCATGATACCAAACCTATTAGTTGGTCACATGAATCATGTTTTGATCAAGTCAGGAGTCATATTTAATTTGTCACTTTATTATATCGATGAATAAGAATAAAAGTAGTGCGAGAACCCCTCGAGATCAGATCCACAACCCTTAAACCAAACAAGGACCGAAGTTGTAGAACGTCACCGGAGTTGAACTATGCCTCTTATTATATCCAATATATAATAAGGTAATCCCATAATACAATATAATTATCAAGTCCATTCGAGTGCCACTCATCATGGTCAGGGTAATCACACACACCAATGAATAATAATAAAAATATTATAAAAAAATGAATAAGGGAGCTTCATAAACCCCTCGAGATCATATCTATAATTCTTAAACCAAATAAGGACCGGGATTGCAGATCCTCACCCGAGTTGAACTATACTCCTTACCTTATTGAACACATAAGAATAAAGTTAGAAAGGAGACATCAAGCATAATCAGGGCCACTATAGGGCTCTCAATATAACAAGTCCATGTTGGGTGCGGTACATTATGACCAAGAACCTCTTGTAAGTATTAATAAGGCAATAGTCCTTAACATCACTCAATAATATGTCCAAGGCAACAAGAAATTATAAAACAAGCAAGTGGCGCACAATCGCCAGGGAAACAATCATTGGCGTACTTTGCAAAAGTACATAGGCTCGGCAAAACAAGGTTGGCGTATAACAACCAACAAACAGGCAGTGACGCACTCTCATAAAAGTGTGCACTATACAAGAGAAAAAAGGTAGACGCATAAAGCTATGCAGACAGACTTGAAGCACTTCTCCAAAAGTACACGAGCTACAGGGGTCTAGACACTGAAGGCCAAACAAAACAATGGTGGCACACAAGGCTAACAAACAAACAACTTGGCGCACTCTAACAAAAGTACGCAAGCAAGACATTTGGTGCATTTTGTTGAAGTATGCCAGCAACAGAGAGGGGCGCATTCAGCAAAGTGCACAAGCTAAAATACGATAAGAACTAAAAGACAAAATACAAGTTCCAAGGCTGGCATGACAGTCGATGGCACGACTGTCGAGGACTCAAAAATTAAGGCATACCAAAGTCAGATCTCGCTTATCGAGGCTGAACCGAGCAAGAGTGCGCCAAGAGATAACAAGTGCATCGGGTCATTTATCTATCAAAAGTGCGCCAACCATTGAGCATCCAGAAATTGCACCAAGGGTTAAATGGGATCGATGCACTTTTGATAGTTAATGCACAATGTGTCAATTTTACTTCGGTCTGTTAATTTGGTTAAAAGTGCGCCAATTAATAGGAAGTTGGTCAGAAGTGCGCTGAAAGGTAAACTAGCGCACTTTTCTTGGTTCGTTTATTAGTACATCAATTATGCGTCAGAGGCTGAAGTCTTCTGAAAGTGCGCCAAGAAAGATTTTTCCAAAAAAATTTCCTTTGGACATACTTTTGTAAGAAATTGGCAGTACTCTTAAAGTACGAATGAGTATGGAATGCGGGTCACACTCAACATGCACCCATGGATGGCGGGTCACATTCAACATGCACCCATGATAAAAATCTTTATGTGTACTTCTTGTCACTGTTCTTCTTCTCCAACCGACCCACCATTGATGTACTCAGAGCTCAAACTTGAGAGTATGACAGTGCTCCATATCACAAATGGCAAGAAGCAAAGCTACTAATATATGATGCTCATCACTATGAGCTAAGTAGTTTTCTAAAATACTAAGTTTTGGGAGATTATTCTCTCAAAATATCAAGAAGATCCATAAATCAAGAACTCAGATCTACAAGATCCTAGCCATGAAAATCTAAAACAATAAGCACTAAAGATCAGGAGGAACTCAGTACCAACAATATAAGCTAATAAAATCAAAGAACTAATGGAGAAATATATTCATGCATGATCCATGTTTCTTCATTCCAAGCAAGATGTACTTGCCTGTAAAGAAAAGATGGAAAGAGAAGAAGAACATAATAATGGAAGAGAGAGGGAAGACAAGAATATATATAGCAAATATTAGATTATGAACCGTTAGATCCCACCTAACCGATCCAAGCCACACAATCACAATCCCAACCGAATCAACAAAACAAGGAAGTGTGTTGGTCTCTAGCCAACCGTGCATAAGGGGAATGCACTCAAAGTTTGGAGCTAAATAAAATACATAAAAGTGTGCCAAGAAGAAAATGCACTAGGAGTGTGCCAAAATAAGAAACTCAAGCAAACGTGCACAAACAAAAGTGCACCTGTGTCACCCCCATATTTCAGATTAGAGATATTTTTATCTTTTCATAATTAATATGTAAATGATTTTATGATAATTAATTATGTTTAAATTGCTGTAATTTTATTTGATTGTTGCACTTTACCGTAGCTTCGATAATTAGAACCCTACACTAGTTGTTATCTTCCAACAGATTTTACACCCTTATCCTAGACGTGTCAGGCTGTTATTTTGATCTTTGTGTGACTCATAACTATGCCTTGTTGTGCTTCATTTTAGTCGCACAATATTCATCGCAAATCGATTGTATTAATTCGGTATAAATCAAACCTTGTATCCTTGTGTGTTCCAATCGAAATTGGAGACATAATCTCGACCCATTTTAAGCAACCCAAATTAGGGTAATATTCTATTCCGAGTCTACTTCATTCATGACACTTGTGTCCCACTTAATTTCAGTCCCTTGTACTTCTAATTAATTTTAGAACACCATTTGCATTTAGTTTAATTAAATTAAACTATAAATCTAACTTTGTGCAATTTTCTAATGGTTGGGCACTTTTGTGCAAAAGTGCATTAAGGTGTCCACCCCGTTGGACACAACATATAAATAAACCCATTTCTCCTTCATATATGTTTTTTCATAATTTTTAGATTCTGAACCGTTAGATCCCACCTAACCGATCCAAGCCACACAATCACAATCCCAACCGAATCAACAAAACAAGGAAGTGTGTCGGTCTCTAGCCAACCGTACATAAGGAGAATGCACTCAAAGTTTGGAGCCAACCATTTCTCCTCCAAACCTTGAACCAATGCATCATAGCCATTCATTTTAAATTCATTTTGAATCCTAGCCTTGAAAATATCCATGACAAACCCTTTTTTTCCAAGGGTTTGACCAAACTCTAATTCTAGGTCAACTCAATTCTACACCTATATATAAATAGTATTTTTTTCCTTTTTTTTCTTTTCCTTAAACCTAAAACCAAAGAGCTATCAGCCGACCTCCCCCTTTACCCATTATTGTTCGCCCTTCTTCTTCTTTTTCCCATCAACTCCTTCGCTAGAGACTCGGCAAGACAACCCCGTCGACGCTGTCAACCGCCACAGCCGCCTGCACAGCGTCAGACTCGACCTCGGACCCCGCTGAAACCAACGACCCGACGCCATCCCGCTGTCCCCGACCCGCTGTACTGCATGACACCGGAGACCCGAATCCCCTCGACCGAATTGCCTCACCCATCCTCGCTTCCACGACGCCGGAGTCGACCAACCCACACGACAACCCCCTCGCCGACTCACTTGCCTCCACCCGAGCAACACCTTGCAGCCATCTCCGTCTGAACCGACCGGAGAACCATCCTGCTATCCAGACCGCCGACTTCGACACATCGGACCTCGTCGACGACCGACCTCATGACTCCGCAGTGTCTGAACTCGCCAGAACTCTCCTGAAGCCGAAGACGCTGCCACCCGACTGTACCGCACTCGACCGAATCTCGACCGGAGACGCTGCCAACCCGCTCGACTGAACCTAGCACTTCGCAACGACCTCGACACGCACGTCTCATCCCACATACCAAGTTTGAGTCCCCTTTCGCATACATGTACACGTACACACATACGTGTAGTTCTTCATTGTATGCATGCGTATATGTAGTTGGTATTGGTATGTGTATTGGTATATGGTTAATATTAATATTGGTATATATATACATATATATACATATAGTATATTTCTCAATTAGTATATATACATATATATATGTATTGTATAAGTATCCCTAGTACATGTTTAATATATATATACATAGTATAAATCTATTAAGTATATATACATATATCTATTATATATGTAATTAATGAGTATTAATGTATATGTTAGTTAATAATATGTATAATATGTCTATGTACTAGATGACCCGAGTGTAACCACGGATACCCCGTAGTTACATTAACCTGTGACCATGTAACATGATAGCAGACTGCCATATGTATACCAACGTACTGGCAAGACCCGTATCATTGACTGTCTGTTATGCACAGCAACTACAGACGTGATACCCCTAGCGTAGTCTCTGAGTTTATTGTGTTTGATTGTGTGTGTTAGTGTAATATCTGATACAATATTATATTATATGATATGTCTATAGGATTGTTGGATCATTTAGACGATACTTTAGAAACAGGACATTGGTATTGCCAGCTAAGGACCACAGGCGAGTACATTCTCTGACAGTTTCTATTATGTTTATTATCTCTATAATTCTAGTTGTATAGCGTATATGACTCTGACACGGTTGTTTACACGAGTTGGCATTATCGAGACCTGTCACGAGGAGTCATGATTTAGAATCCATCGTGCTATCTCGGGAAAATAGGAAAATATTATAAGCTTATGTGATCATACCCAACTCTACTTGCATCATAGATCACCCACACCTCACGTCGGTTCAGCCTGACCATTACATGCCTCATA
Organism: Iris macrosiphon; assembly: GCA_036927795.1. Classification (NCBI taxonomy): domain Eukaryota; kingdom Viridiplantae; phylum Streptophyta; class Magnoliopsida; order Asparagales; family Iridaceae; genus Iris; species Iris macrosiphon. The sequence continues at coordinate 101,736,378 of JAYESA010000005.1, read as the reverse complement.
GCCTGTTATGTATGATTAGCCTGACTATTACTTACATCATAGCTATCCGGATAGTTAGCCTGACCTTACATGAATCATAGCTAGTCATACATAGCAAGCCTGATCAGTCCCAAGCCGATCACATGATATGCTGATATTTCACACACTTAGCTAGACGTTCTTAACATGTATCTCTAGTATATTGATCTAGCATCTCTACATGTTCTAGTTATTATTCTAGTACTCATTATATTCTAGATTATTGTTCTAGCATGCACTTGTATTTTTACTTCATTGCTATATGTACATTGATGATGATGTTCCAGTATTTCTTTATTCCAATATTTTTTGCAGTACTTTATTATATCTAGTATCTCTTATTGCCAGTATTCATATCTGTCTTGTATTTCTTTACACTGTATTATAGTTTTTGTCAATATAAGTAGAACTGTTGTTAGTGCTTGTACTTCGTTCCAATCCTAACTGGATATTTTTTCCAGAGGATCTTGAGGAATTTTATACCACACACTATGGACCGGGTATAGATGCAGACTACACACCAGAGATCTTAGAGGAGACTATTCCTTTAGAGGAGACATTACCTATAGTTATCTAAACAGTATTTATCTTATGCACTGAGACTTATTTGAGGTTATTGAGTTTATGTTTAGACTTATTCTTAGTTTATGTTGAGACTTGTGGAGACTTTATGTTGGACAGCTAGACTGTGGTTTATCTTTATTTTGAGACATGGTGTTTAACTATGTCATTCTTCTTATCTTCTATCGTGCTTTATACTCCTATAGTTGTTGTGATTGAGTTTACATTATGAGATATTGTGAGATGTTTATTGTCCTCCCTATGGAAATTGATATCATTAACAGGTTGTGAGTTATATTAGTGTTATTGTGACCTAGACAACGTTCTACCGCCGATGCTGCGGTGTAGGCAGGACGTACCCACGTACTGGTGCCCCAAATTCCGGGTGCGGGTCATGACACATTTTTAGTGGTGGCCCATACAGGTCCTGTTTCACAAGTTATGCGATGTCGTGGTAGTGCGACAAATTAGTTGTACTATTGCGAGCCTGGGATAGGATATAGGAAATAAGATTTAGGATGAGAGTATGCTCAATCACAACTAGAAAAATTCTGATCTTTATAATGCTATACTGAATGATTGTTTCCTTTAGAATTTTATTGTCCTTCCTTGATGATATCACATCTATCACCTAAATTGATTCTTTTAATCTGTCTTCAGGATGCTGCCGCAGACTAGATCTCTGAGAGCGGGAGCATCAACTTCAGAGGGGCCTGCCACCTCTCGACCTGACGAACAAACATCTGGAGTTCCTCCTACATCTTCTGTTCATGTGGGAGTATCTGCAGCTAATGGGATTCCTTCTCGACCTATTCAGAGGATTGCCCCAGATGTGACGGACAACCTTCCACCACCACTGACACCGATTCCCAGAGGAGTGCCTACTAACGGGGCACAGATGTTTGCATTGATCCAGGGCATGCTAGAGGCCCAGAGAGTGATCGTAGAAGCTCAGCGTGTTCAAGCTAAGGCTCAGAGGTTGCAAGCAGAGGCACACCAGGCGCAGACAGAGCTGATAAGAGAGAGCATGGAGAATGCTCATCAGGTGACTCTCCAGGCTGTGGAGAGAGTAGCACAACGCCAGCAACATCCTGACCAGCAGCACCAGAGTCCAGGTACTATAGTAGACTTCAAGAGGATGATGCCTCGAGAGTTCAAAGGCACTGAGAAGATACTCTATGCTGACGATTGGTTAGAGGATATAGAGAGAAACTTGCATTTAGCACAGATTCTAAAGATTCTTCAGATCGAGGCCGCTGGCAGTCAGATATTTGATATCGCGCTGATGTGGTATCGTACAGAGCCGAGACTCGCTGTTGAAGGACTTACTTGGGAGGACTTCAAAGAGCTCTTCAAGGAGAAGTTCTTTTCTGTATAGCTTTGGGAGCATTGGAAAGTCAGTTCCATGACTTAGTCCAAGGAAGCATGTCAGTCGACGAATACGCCACAGAGTTTTGCCGATTGAGTCGATTCGCGTCATCGATGATTCGAGATCCAAGAGACAGAGCACGGAAATTCAGGAAGGGATTGAATAGAGAGATCAAGTCTCGTACTTCGAGATGACGCACTTCTATATTTGAGGGTATTCTGATGGATGTCCAAATTGCTGAAGATGACTTGGACCTTAGGCCCAAGAGAGGACGCGATACTTCTGGAGGAATAGGTGGTAACACAAGACCGGCCAAGCGCCCACACTTTCAACAATAACAGAGGTCGTACCAGTAGCAGCATCAGCAGCACCAGGCACCAGTTCGTGGACACATCCAGTAGTAGCAGCCACAGAGACATAATCAGCCCATTTGTCACGCTCCAGTCCCAAAATACGTAGGACTATGACACGTAAGCATGCCAGCCGCATGTATATGGCGACTCCAATATATGGAAACCATAACACATGCGTACGCTGTATTATGAACAATAATTCACAAGTGGTAAAACTATCACAAGTCATAGTGTATAATCTAATCTCATCCACGGAAATCATATATAAGTAAATAACCAATAACTATGAAACTATATCTCAATATAAAGTATCTAATGATAATAGTCTGATGGAAACAAATCCACTATCGAACTAGAATATAGAATAAACAAGATAAATACAGTATAAGTACAACATCTACCAATCACGAGACTCGAAGAGAAGACCTCCTCGAAATATATAAGTAACCAGTCCGGGTCTACGCTCCTGCGTATACTCATGAACATCTACACCTGGAAAGGGACCAGGTCCTCAGAGAGACATAACAAGATACAAAGAAGCATGCCATAAAGTAAATACTGAATAAATAAAAAGGGTATGATAACCATCTAAGTGAATGCAATGAGAGGACAACTTTGGTACGTATGGGTAGGCGTAGGCATAACGTCCAACGTTCTCTAGAGTGTGGTATCTGCAACGTCCATTATTTCGAAGAATAAGGTATCTGTAAAATAACGTCCAGCACTCTAAGGAACGTGGTATCTGCAAAATATATATACATCCGTATCGCTCCAAAGAACGCGGTATCTGCAATAAGGGAGTTGGGTGTCCCTTACGCCTACTAGTCGTCCTTCCCGCCCAATGATCTATGCATATTGTATCCATAACACGCTTTAGCTACTACACCGAGATGAAGTGCAAGTATCGGCGTCATAACTCTGGCTCATAGTCTATCGTTAAAACAACAGCGGAACCTTACCACCAAATAAGGACAAGGATTTGGACCATCGCACCACGATAGTCTATGTTCCGACTACTAATAACTGCTAAGTCTTCTAATATGCATCACTACTAGCAGTTATACCCTATCCGTCACACGACCTATACGTACAGGTGGCCAGCCGGATACGCAAGTCCGTGCCCTACATGAGACTCACAACACGTGTAAGAAATATGTTAAGGCCCGGAAAGTCATACCGATAACTCCACAACTTTAGGTGGGTCTATTAGACACTAGGTCAGACATAGTCCTAACGTCAACGCCTTCGTTGATTGCACCCGAGTCAATCTCGGACGCGCACAGTCATATGAAATAAAACAACAAGATATCATACAACATATGCATAAGTTAAATTAAACAGTAAATATGGCAAGGTATCTTTTCTGGGTCCTCAAGCTGTGAATGCCAATAGCCTGCTCCTGAAATATCTCCTGGCTGGTCCAATAACCCTAACATACAATATAACATAGCAAATACTGTCATCAGACACTAAAGCATTACACACAGAAATACTACGCAGCTCTTAGGTACTGACGCAAGGTCACGGCTGGTCGACTACAGAGTCGCTTGTGAACTTAACTAAGATGCATATGTGTCCTGTCCTCAGTTACCGTGTACCTTGAGACAATAATTTACTAAGGTTATGGTTTACGAACTACTTATGTTTTGTACCAATACATGTCCTTATTTCCCATGTTAAGTTTACTTGGTCCATGTCTGGATTTTTAGGTAAAACCAAGTTTTTATTAACAAGTCTTATTATTAGGGTAATTACTAATTATTAATTAGTATCTAATCTAATTAACACACATATAGGGTTTTCATATTAATTAGCTTGTGTCCATGCAATGACATATGACACAACGACACAATGCTTCGATAACACAACAAAACCTGAAGGAAAGAGGGCTAAACGATGTTTACCTAATCGTGGCCGAACAGGGGGGATCTGTGCTCATCAACGGCTGTCCTCCATCCTGGGGTGGAGCTCCGATGTCGTAAAGGAACAACGACAGCAGTTACAAGCGGCAGCAGCAGCTTTGGCAGCGGTGGCTACGGCAGATTGGTGGCGGGGATGGTGGTTAGGGTCATGGGGAAGGCGGCGGTCGGGTTGGCAGTGGTGGTTGGCGGTGCGGGCAGGCGGTTCAGGCGACTGGGGGCTATCGAGATTGGGTAGGGATGGAGTTGATGCTGGTGATGATGGCGACGTTGATGATGGTGAGGGTAGAGGCGGTCGGTGTAGGTGGTTGGCTGCAGGTGGTATTAGGGTGGTGGGTCGACGAGTCTGATGGCGGTGGTTGGCGGTATCAGGCGGTGTTTGGAGGTGGTGGTTTAGAAGTCGGGAAAGGGGGAAGAGAGTGCTCGAGTTTGCTAGGGTGTTGATGTGGGTGATGGTGAAGGGGATGGCGGTGGCAATCGGTGCAGGCGGCCTGGGGGGTGGTCCAGCGTCGCCAGGGAAGCGACGTCAATCAGGTGGCTGTGGTGGTGGTGGCCTGAGGTGGTGGTTTGTGTTGTCCGGTCGGGGAAGGGGATGAGGGCTTGGCAAGGGAGGGATGGTTCGGCTAGGTAGTTATTTTAGGTTTTGGTGAAAAGGAAAATAATAAGAGGAAAGGAAAAATATATGTATTTATATACATGTGAAGGAGGGTCAGTTTGACCTAGGAAAAGTTGACTTTGGTCAACATCCTCTTGGGTTGGGCCTTGGGCTCACATGGGGATGTATGGGAGGGCTATAAATTATATTGTTTAAATACAAGGATAGGTTTAAAATAAAGGGGGCGATGTTGCGCGTTGCACATTCCAAAAATTATGGAAAAATTCCTATGAAGGGAAAAGTTGGATTTCTTCATGTATTATCCAATGGTGTAGACACCTCAATGTGCTTTTGCGTAAAAGTGCCCAACAGTTGGAAAATTACACAAAGAAGGAAATTGGGTTTAAATTAATTAAAATTAGTGCGCATAATGTTCTTGAATTAATTAGAAGTACATGGGGATAAAATTAGGTGGGACACAAGTGTCATGGACATAGAGGGCTTAGAGTAGAATATTATCATAGATTGGGTTGCACAAAACGGATCAAGATTGTGTCTCCAATTTTGATTGGAACGCACAAGGATACAAAGTCGTATTTAATAAAATTAATTATAAACGTCCGTAATGAATATTGTGCGACTAAAATGTAGCACAAGAGAGCATAATTATAAGTTACACAAAGGTCAGAATAGGTGGCTGGCACGACTAGGACAAGGTTGTAAAGTTTGTAGGAAGGCAATGGCTAGTGTAGTGCTCCAATTATCGAAGCAACGGTAAGGCGCACTAAGGGATATAAATAACGTATAATTTAATAAAATTTCGTGTTCTATTTCTAATTGGATTCTAATTAGCCCTAATCTCTCTACCTATGCCAAGTAGACCTAATTTTGGGTGAGGGGGTTTACGATCTACCCAACTTAAAATAATTTCGTCTTCGAAATGTAAAATAAGGCATAATTTGTTCATCCTTCACGTACATAAGGCAAGTCAATTGCAATCTCTTTGCGATAATTAAAATTCTAATCAATCCTTCGTAATTACTTCAAAATTAAGATGTTCACTGTTCAAATCAAAATTCAACCTATCGTACTTTCTTCTCACTTTTTCAAATCATCAACATCCAAATTTAAATTTAATCCATATAACATATTCGTATATCAAATTTGATATCACGAACTCCAACTATCATAATCTTTTTTTAGAAATAATTCTAATCAAATATTCCTCCTATTTTTAACTTATAAACTTTTGTACTATTCAAATTTAAATTCAATTTACCTCCTCAATATTTCAAATAGGTAATCTCACAATCAACATTTAGCTTTTAATTTAAGGTCTCAAATTGTGAAATTTGAAATCTAATTCACCAATTGTTTAAGTCTAGATTTCTATATTTATCCTCAAAGTTTAAATCGATGATTCAACCTTCAATTTTTCAAAATTTAAAATATATGCTCACGTATAAATATTTGGTTTGCCATATCATGATTTTTTAAAATTCGTTACTCCTCATCATCTTAATCATTCTTCTAAAATTCTCAAAATTAAAATGACTTGAACCTCTCAATCTAATTTTACTCGATCACTATCTAAAAAAAATTCCTCTCAAGTTGACAATGCAACTTCTACCCAACTTAGAATTTACCCATCTATCACATAAGGCTATACACCTAAGGAGATATTCCTCAAATTATTTAATCATGTTATTCAATCCTCGAAACTTAACATCAATATATCACATATGATATGCCCTTAATCAGTTATAAAAGGCAGTCATCTAGTAATATGATTGGCCTATAGGGTATATCTAGTACTCTCTGTATATCATACTTATACTAAGCATGAGGTTTCGTCTTTTCAAAATAAGGAAGGATGAAAAACAATAATAAAGAGTTCAAGGGGGAGGTAATAGATTAGAAGTATGGGGATCAAGGCGTTTAAAGAATTCAAATAGGAATTATCAAGGCAGTTGTGGATAGAAATCATATTTTGGTAGTTCCTATTCACATGCTCGTATCAGTAAAGTTATGTAACCGATAAGATATGCTCAGACATATCTAGAAGGCAAGTACATTTGTAAACCTCCTCGACCAATTTAGGATTTATTTAATTTAAATTGAGAGACTAGGATTAATTTGGATACAATTAGAATTAATGTGCAAAAATTATGTGACTTATTACACCTCACCGTTGCTTCGATGTTTGGAGCGCTGCACCAGTAGTTACCTTCAAACCAAGTTCATAGATATTTTCTTGACATGCCAGACTATCCATCTGACCCTTGTGTAACTTTTAATTACTCAATATTATGCTTCATATTAGCTGCACAGTATTCGTTACAAAACATCCACGAATAATTTTAATAAATCCAATTTCCCTTAATTATCCATTCCTACTTGAATTTGATGCACAACCACAACCCAATTCCCTATAACCCAAATTAGGGTACTAGCCTACTCTAAGCCTGCTACGCTCATGACTCTTGTGTTTCACCCAAAGTTAACCCCTTGTGTTTCCAATTTTCAAAAAGAACAACTGGTGCACTGTTTTAATTAAATTAAATTGGAGGCCAGACTCACCCCAAAGCAAGACCTAACCAAGCCCATGTACACCTTTCATGTGGACTAGCCCCCACCCCGAGGAGCCAGACCGGCCCAAATCTTGAGGACAACCATAATTCCCTTATATATGTATAAATACATATTCTCTAACTTAAAAATCCTAAAAACCAATTTCTTCACCACCTAGCAAACCCTAGTCGAGCCATCCCTTCATCCAACCAAGCACCCCTTCTTCCCTTCCCCGACCTTCTAACACCACCACCAACTTTAGGCCGCCACCACCGCAGCCTAGACCGCCGCCTGCACCCCTAGTCACCGAACCCCTCCCCTCAGGCAGCCTGCACCGGCTGTACCACCGCCATCAACTATCCCCTTCACCATCATCAATAACCACCCCAACCCGATCTACCCGACCCCTCAACACCACCACCCCCTCAGGCAGCCACCTCCACAAGCCTCTTCCACTGCCTGACCACCGTCTCCACCACCCAATATCATCCCCAGCCCGCTGTTGTCGTTGCTGCGACCTACTGCAGTTACTGCTACTGCCGTTGCTGTGACCTACTGCAGTTACTACCGCTGCCACTGCTTTCTTGCTTGCCGCCGTCGACCGGAGCTCTACCATACACCAGAGGATGACTAGTCAATGAGCAGACCCTCGTCCAGCCAGCTAGGTACTCTCCCTCTAGATCCCTTCTCTCCTCGTATCGTTGTTTATATATAGTCATCGTATTATCGTGTCAAGTGTCGTAGTCTTGGACACAAACCTAATTAACGTTAAACTATATATATGAATGTATGATGTTAACAAGATTTAGCATTTATTTAATAACTAGCATTTACCTTAATGATAGAACTCGATTATAAAGACTTTTATTTCACCTAAAAACCTGGACCTCTACATGTATGCTCAAACATAGGAAATAAGGACATACAATTGTACTAACCGTAAACAATTTCGTGACCCATAACTTAGTATTTATTGTCGCGAGAGGCACGGTAACTGAGGACAGGATACGTGCACTTTAGCTACGTGCATACGCGCCACTGTGGTCGACCAGCCGTTATCTTACGTTAGTACCTAAGAGCAGCGTCGTAAGTTGTGTATATGTATTGCTTAGTGCCTACTGACAATATTTGCTATATTATATTGTGTGTTTAGGGTCATTGGACCAGCCAGGAGATACTGCAGGAACAGGCTTTTAGCATTCACAGCTTGAGGACCCAGGCAAGATACCTTGCCATATTTACTGTTTAAATTAAATGATGCATATGTTATATGATATCTTGTTGCTTTATTTTATATGACTGTGTGCGTACGAGATTGACTCGGGTGCAGTCGACGGATGCGTCGATGAGTAGTGTACTTGACCTAGTCATTAGCAGACTCACCCCATTGGAGAATACTATGATATCTTCCGAGACCTGACACTCTTACACGTTTCACTGTGACAAATTTATATTGGGATGCGATTTCGCGTACTCGACTAGCTATCGGTGCATGTGACATGCATCACGGTTAGTATGTAATTTAGGATTTTATATTAGTAGAGACTTGGCATATAGATACGTGGTATGCACGTCGAGTATTCGACTTATGTATCTACATTGGGCAAGGATGACACTAGTAGGCTTATGGGATACACACATTAGAATCCGTAGTATCCAGAGGAGCCACGGATCCAATGACTCCCTTTACACTGCTACCACGATCTTCGGAGCGATATAGACGATATACTGCACTGCTGCTATGCTCTTCGGGGTGTTGGACGTTATGCCTATGCCTACCCATATGTACCAAAGTTTTTCTCATATTGCATTCACTTAGATTGTTAGCACATTCTTTATTTATTTTATTCAGTATTCATATATGGCATGCTTCTATGTATCTTGTTACGTCCCTCTGAGGACCTGGTACCTTTCCAGATTTGGTCGAGGCATATTATCCCACAGTGTACGGACTAGGACAGGAGACGAGGTACACTACCGAGGAGAAGCTAGAGGTGCTACCGTAAGAGTTTCCGTGATCAGTTGCTAGGCCTTCTGCCTAGGATTGGGAGCATCATTATCTAGTCAGCCGATGCCCTAGTCCCTACTCTTTTTATCTGTCACTTCAGTACTTTTATTTCGTCATAGTAGTGGGTTTGTCCCCACCAGACATTCTTGGTTGTACTATAATATTTTGAGACCGGCGTTTATCTACCAGCGTTTATTTTAGTATTTTCTTGTTGTTTATATTATGGATGAGATTAGATTACCTGTTGTTGATTGCTATTGGACATGTTAGTATTTTAGGACAGCGTAGCACTATTCGTTATGATCCATTAAATTAGGTTATCCTTGGAGACGTGACAGCTGGCTATTGCCTTGTAGCCTGGTCCCGTATATTTTTGGGACTGGGGCATGACATGGTTTTAGTGGTGGCCCATGCAGGTATTCTTTATCGCTTGTGGTGTGGTAACATGCCCAGTGAGCCTGCAATAGGATAGAAATTACTAGGTCTTATCCACTTTGATTACGTCTTTGAACTTCCTTCGTGTTACTTCTAAATATCTGCATCCTGTTTGCTTGATTCCGTACTCTTTTTAGTGAAGTCCTATCTCTTACAGCAAGATGAACTTGCGCAATGGACGAGGAGCACCCAGTGTTGTGGTGCTAGACGACACCACCCAAAGAGAGGAGGTACCCCAAGGACTACCTGGAGGGCAACCCCCATTACAGGCCCCGCAGATACATTGGCGCGAGACCCCTCAAGGCGATCCTACACAGCAGCACGAGGGACAGACTTCCCAGAAGATCCCCATACAGCATTTTGAGGACCAGACTTCAGGGGCTACGCTAATTCCATAGATCGAGAGGCCGACATCTGAGGAGAGACCTACCGCACAGCCAGAGGTTCCATTACCACCACCTCTACCTTATCTACCCCAGATGCCACAATCAGATGGACAGCCACAGATGCTTCAATTCTTCTAGACTATGATGTAAGCACAGTGGCATCAGACAGAGACATTGCGACAAAGTTTGATGGCAGTTCTGGAGAGGACACCTGTTACAACACCCGTACCAGCACCTCCACCAGCTCAGACATATGGTATTGTACGATGGTTCTAACAGATGGGACTAGATACTTTTTTGGACAACGAGACTGTAGAGAAGATCTCTGATTGGGTCACCAACACGGAGATGCTACTAAAGGCTTCACAATTGCATCCAGACCTTTGGATGACCGCAGTGAGGGCCCAACTAAAAGGCAACACCCATCACTGGTGGGATTCTATTGAGCACAGTGTAGGCAAGAACCAGACTTGGGAACAGTTCTTAGAGTACTTTAATGCGAAGTATTTCCTGGCTACTTTCAGAAATGCCCTGTACTCCCAGTTCTTATATCTAGAACAAAGGAATATGACTGTTGACGCATACGACGCGGAGTTTAGCCGTCTTAGCAGATTTTGTGCCGTTCTGATACCCAATAACCTAGAGAAGGCCCAGAGATTCCATCACAGTCTTACGTTCGAGCTACAGAGGTATACCACCATACAGGCGAGGATTTTCTATGAGGAGATTCTTTTAGAGGCAAGGATCCAGGAGGCCATCGGCAGAGGAGCAAGATATTCCAGCACGACCACACCAGCCATAGCCCAGACCAGAGCAGGAGGATCGATCCATCGTCCTGGAGCACAGACACAGCAGAAGACAATGCCAGACCAGCAAAAGGAGCTTCTGACTTGCTACCACTGTGGTAAGAAAGGACATTACGAGAAGGATTACCGGAAGAGACTAAGGACATGCTTGATTTGTGGATCGAGCCAGCACCAAGTCTGAGACTGCCCATAGCGCAGGGATACAGCACCGCAGACCGTACAGAGGCCAGCAGTACCAGTTCCGAGGATTCTACCCTCACCAGAAGGCTACCGTCCCCCAGTACCTGGAGGATTTCAGAGGGGATCACCCTTGGCCCCACAGAAGGCGCAGTTTGATCAAGCTCGAAAGCAGACAGGAGGGCAGAGGCACGAACAGGCCTTTGCACTAGTAGCTACTGAGGAGGAAACAGAAGGGGAAGCTATCACAGGTACCCTTTTAGTGGCATCATTACCTGGAACTGCATTATTTGATTCTGGTGCTACGCTATCTTTTATATCTAGTAGATTCGTAGCAATGCATAGAGTAGCTACTTCCCCCTTACCTAAGAGTTGGAAGATTCTTACCGGAGGAGGTATCGTGCTGGTTACCAACACTATTAGAATGTGTTCGGTAGTTGTATGTAGTAGAGATATGAGAGCGCGATTCTTCGTATTACCCATGCCATACTTTGATGTTGTGCTAGGCATGGACTGGTTAAGCCAGTATAATGTCGTACTGGACTGCCAGAAGGGTAGCGTCACTTTTAGACCACCAGATCAACCGAAGTTCGAGTACATGTGAGGGACCGTCGAGCAAGGAGTAAGACAGATAGCTGGAACTTACATGTCTATGGAGATGGTACCCCCACCAATAGTTACAGAATTCGAGGATGTTTTTCCTGAAGAATTGCCAGGCTTATCGCCAGATAGAGACGTAGAGTTCACTATTGAGCTAGTACCTGGAGCAGCACTGGTATCTTCTAATGTATACCGATTGGTGAAGAAGAAACTAGATGAGCTGAAGCTACAATTAGAGTTGCAGAGCAAGGAAATTATCCGTCCTAGTGCATCACCCTGGGAAGCACAAGAGTTGTTTGTACCTAAGAAGGATGGAACAGTACGTATATGCATTGATTATAGTGCCCTTAATGCTTTGGCTATAAAGAACAAGTACCCCCTGCCGCAAATTGATGATTTGTTCGACCAGCTGACAGGAGCAGTGGTGTTCACAAAGATCGACTTGAGATTGGGTTATCACCAAGTAAAAGTGCGAAGAGAAGACATTCAAAAGACAGCATTTAGGACTCATTATGGTCACTACGAGTTCTTAGTGATGCCTTTTGGACTAACGAATGCACCTGCTGTATTTATGAATTTGATGAACATAGTTACCAATACCTAGACCGGTTCGTGGTAGTCTTCATTGACGACATCTTGGTGTATTTGAAGATCCACGAGGAGCACGAGGAGCACTTAAGACTAGTGTTATATACGCTGAGGAGAGAGAGGCTTTATGCCAAGTTGAGCAAGTGTGAGTCCCTTCTAGATCGTGTCGCTTTTCTTGGATACGTTATTTTAGAAGATGGTATTTCAGTAGATCCGAAAAAGATTTTATCAGTAGAGACATGGCTAACCCTTACCAATGTCTAGGAGGTGAGGAGTTTCCTAGGACTTGCCGGATATTATCGGAGGTTCGTGAAGAACTTTGCGAAGATTGCAGAACCGATGACCTGCTTGACCCGTAAGGAGCAGGAGTTCACCTGGACAGAGGAGTGTCAGACAGCGTTCGATGAGCTGAAGAAGCGTTTGACTACAACACCTATCTTGACCATACCTTCTGGACCCGGAGGATTCGTGATCTATAGCGATGCATCCGGGAAAGGATTAGGATGTGTCTTGATGCAGCATAGAAAGGTTGTGGCCTATGCCTCTAGGCAATTAAGAACCCATGAGAAGAACTATCCTACCCACAATTTGGAGCTTGCCATAGGGATTTTTGCGTTGAAGCTTTGGAGGCACTACCTATATGGAGAAAGAGTAGAGATATTCACTGATCACAAAAGCCTAAAGTACGTCTATACTCAGAAGGACCTTAACCAGAGACAGAGATGTTGGCTCGAGGTGATGACAGACTTTGAGATCGAGCTACAGTACCATCCGGGAAAGGCCAACGTAGTAGCTGACGCGTTGAGCAGAAGACCTATGGCATTCTTCTTGACTACCCAACAATATCTGTTGAGAGATCTAGAGCCTATAGGTATAGATATCATTATGCCCGGAGTAGACGGACAATTGTCGAGTTTTCAGTTGCAATCGACATTAGTGGAGAGGATCAAGGCTGCTTTGCCGACAGACACCAGATTTCAGAGGCTTCGACAGAGGACAGAGGCTGGAATACATATAGGATTATGTATACGTGAAGACAAAACTTTGAGATATGGAGATCGTCTCTATGTTCCAAATAGAGAACTTCGTCAGGAGTTAATGTCAGAGACACACAGTTCAACATACTCTATTCATCCAGGAGGTACGAAGATGTACAGAGACTTAAGACAGTACAACTAGTGGCATGAAATAAAGAGAGAGAAATAGCTCGCTTTGTGGTGAAGTGCCTGGTGTGTCAGCAAGTCAAGGCTGAGCATCAGAGATCTGCAGGATTACTTTAACCGCTCTCGATACCAGAGTGGAAATGGGAGCATATCACTATGGACTTTGTTACGGGCTTTCCGAGGAGTCCTAGTGGTCACAATGCAGTATGTGTAATCGCGGATAGACTCACCAAGTCTGCTCACTTTTTATCCTTCAGAGTTGGGCAATCTATAGAGGTTTTAGCAGATATGTACATGAGGGAGATTGTGCGACTGCATGGAGTGCCAATTAGTATCATGTCTAACAGGGATACGAGATTTATATCTTACTTTTGGCGGAGTATGCAAGAGAGTATCGGTACCCGCCTGAAGTTTAGCACATCATATCACCCGCAGACAGATGGCCAGTCCGAGCGCACCATTCAGACATTGGAAGACATGTTAAGAGCATGCATGCTTGATTTTGGAGGATCATGGGAGGACCATTTGTATTTGGTCAAATTTTCCTACAACAATAGCTATCAAGCGAGCATTCAGATGGCTCCCTATGAAGCATTGTATGGAAGGAAATGTCGTTCCCCAGTATGTTGGAGCGATATAGGCGAGAGGCAGATTCTTGGGCCAGAGTTGGTAGTTTGTACAGTAGAGAAGGTGAAGAAGATCCAAGGGCACCTGCGAGCAGCACAGGACAGACAGAAGCATTGGGCAAATACTCCACCCGTATATGATATTGTACCTCGTTCTCTTTATTTCATATATGCACTGACTGTTTCATATTGTCTATATTGCCTGTATCTTCACATTGCCTATCTCTTTATTTTGCCATTACATTTATTCACTGTCTTCTCTCAGTATATAGCATTATCTGTTTATTGTCTTATAGCCCTTATCAATTAAATGGAAATATTATTTGAGATGTACTTGCTCCTTCCTGACTGGAAAATATTTTCCAGACTATGCCTTAGAGGACTGGTGTCCAACATTATGGACCACAGGGTGAGTAGCTGCAGACTTGGACTTGGTAGTTCAGTTGTGATTCCTGGAGGTTTAGGCGGAATCACTAGTTATCTAGTTAGTTTCTTAGGTGTCTATTTTGGTACCGAATTTGTCTCCGGCAAACTTATTTGAGACTTGGATTATATTGTTGAGTTAGACTATTTCTATTTTAGACTTGTGTTGCATCTTACTTGTTTCTTCGAGATCTTATCGTGCTGTAGATATGTGTTTGAGTATGTTGTTCATATCATACTGTGATATCCGTGTCTCCTCAGGGAGTTGGATATTTATGTGAGATTGATTAGATAGTTACATGACCTAGACAGCGTTCTACCGATGATGCTGCGGCGTAGGCTGGACGTATATACGTTCTTGTGCCCCTATATCGGGTGCAGGTCGTGACAGCACAGGACAGTCTGATCAGAAGGAGCTTCGGTCAGGAGCTGCCGTTGTCGGACTCATCGACCACGCAGAGGAGGAACGGGCGAGGTAGCCGGGAAAGGAGGCTGCGGCTCGTGCAATAGAGGAGGTCGACTCGAGGCTGAGCAGATCGGCTCTGGTCGAAGTCGACGGTGGTGTGCTAGGCTCCAGTCGAAGTCGACGGGGTTAAAGGTGGTGGTTATATGGTGAAGTGGACAGGGGGAGGAAGTTGTGGGCTCGCCGGAGCTTGGCCGGGGCAGTTGGCCGGAGTAAGGGGGTTGCTCAGTTGGTTTCTTTCTTTTTTTAAAAGAAAGGAAAATAATAAGAAGAGAAGAAGAAGAAGAAGAAGAAGAAGAGAAAAGAAAATTTCCTACGGTTGAGTGAGGAGGGAGGAGAGAGAAGATGGGGGCTTCCCTAGGTTTGGGGATTAGGGCATGTTGGGAAGGGTGAGGTGATGTGATATTTTATAGGAAGGGTGATGGGAGGTGTGTGGTGATAATGAGCCCCTATTTTGAATGGGTGGCCAGGATTCGTCATAAAAAAATTCATTTATACATGGAGAGGGTTGAGTTGATTAGTCAAATTTGGGCTTCTCCATTTGGTTAAACCAATGGGGTGTTGACACCTAAAGCAATATTTGCAAATGAGCCCCCTTAAATTTGGATAATTGCACGAACACATGAAATGATGAAAAATATGTGGGCAATTTGGTGTTTGGTATTTTACAGGGTGAGGGGGTGTTGTGTGTTTGGTATGAGCTTAATTTGTGGGGTATTTAGATTTAGTCGGGATTAAACGGGATCAGTCAAAATGGTATCCCCAATTTAATTAGAAATAAATGCAAGCTGTGTTCTAATATTAATTAGGAGTACATGGGGCCAAAATTAGGTTGGGTCACAAATATTATTAGTAAAGAAGACTCAGAACAGAATATTACCCTAGTTTGGGTTGCACAAAAAATGGGTCGAGATTGCCTCTAATTTTGATTGGAACGCACAACGATATAAAGTTGGAATTTATTTAGAAATTAAATAAACGTCCGCGATGAATATTGTGCGGCTAAAATGAAGCACAAGAGAGCATAATTATGAGTTACAAAAAGGTCAGAATGGAAGGCGGGCACGTCTAGGGCAAGGTTGCAAAATTTGTTGGAAGGCAAAAGCTAGGGTAACGCTCCAAATATCGAAGCAACAGTAAGGCGTAACAATTAAATAAAATTACGATAATTAATCATAATCCCAAATAATTAAATTCTAATTAATACAAATTAATACACAACCCTATAATTCGGTCAGGTGTTCACCTAGTGGGCTTCTAGGTCAAGTCTACTAGCTCAACATTAAGAACACTGTACATAATATTATAAATACACATCTCATGCAATTATTTGAATTAAATACACGAAATATTAAATACATATAAAATTCAAAAATACCCCTGTTTTTAGAACGTGGTAGTGACAAGTCTACCCTCCTTAAAAGAATTTCGTCCTCGAAATTTAAGTTCCTCAATGGTCGTATTTTTCTCATTATTATTATTATTATTATTTTTTATCAAAATTTAAATGATCAAAACCCATAACTATGAAGTAATCCCACATTGTTATTTCACAAACTTTCATAATTCTACAGATATCATTTTTCTAAAAAATCCTCAAATTTAATTATCGAATTCCATTCGTATCATAATCTCCTCAGAATCTGATGTTAGTAATTTAAACCAAAATTTAATATCCAATCCTCTAATTTTAAATCCAAACAATGCACATTTATAAAATAAAAAAATCTCATCCAAAAAGTTTGTATTTAAATTCTAACCCATTGATCATCTTACTCCTCAAAGTTTGGGTAAATCACTAGATACAAATTTATTATCCAATCCTTTAATTGAAATCCAGTCAATGCATATTTATGAAATTTTGGAAATCTCAACCGAAAATACTATTCTATTAATCATCTTACTCCTGGTTTAAGTCCAATCGATGCGTACTTATAAAACTAAATCCTCATCCCAAAAATTTGAATTCCAACACTAATCTATTAGTGATCTTATTCCCGAGTTCCCCCCCTTTTTTTTACACGATACTCAAATAATATAATACTCGCAAAATCTTTAATTGCAATATTCGAAATAAATCTATATCTTGCAGTCAAATAAATACAATGATAATCTTCTTAAATTCCTCAAAATTTAATGACAAATTCAATTATTTCATAATCCTCATAAAATTAACGTTTTGACAAGATTGCCTAATCCTGTCATATTAAATTCTCAACTCTTTGTTTAAATTATCGTTTATCCTCGAATTTTAAGGCATATTGTCTCTTCCTGTCAAATCATATCCTCTTAATTGATTCTTTACTACAGTCAATCCTCAACAATCAAAGTCTAAAAGAATCCTGCCTATAGTCATACAACACGCAATACAACACGCAATCTAGATAAAATATGCAATTTAGATGAAACACGCATTGTCATAGTCTCTTTTGTCGTGGTATTGCAGTCTCTGTCAGGGTGTGCTACCAACTACACTCTAACAAGAAAATCATGAATATAAACTACGGTACTAAGGAATAAACCAATAAGTCAACAGGCGGAAGAGGACAGAAGGAAAGAACATAACATAGTCTTCTAACCCATTACTTGGATATCTTCATCCTCTAATATACACTTAACTGTAGCACATTTACTAACTAATTCCTATCCTTGTACACTGGTACCCATATCAACTAATTATTAGTCCACCACATCCATGAATACATCTTCATTGCACACACATATCTATTAATACCAAAATCTGATACTAAGGACCTCTCAACATTATCATTGGTCAAATTATGCATGTAAAGTTTGATACCTCTATCTTTTTAGGTACCACAGTTCTACTACAAGTACACCCACTGCTAGTTTTTTTTCCTACTATAATTGTTCATACTAGTTGTTCTTATCACTCAAGTGCACACCAAGTGCAACACACCATACTAAGTACTACTCCCTCTAATGCAACTCTAGATGGATACCCAAGTCTGTTTGTAGTGCCATCTCAATCATGCCCAAGTCAATAGATCCTTACGTATGCACTTCATCCACTCATATACTAATATCTGTTTCTTACCCATCATAAAATTAATCCTCAAATAAAATCATCAAAATTTTACTTCTCGAACGATTTAAAGTAAGAGGCATATACTTCCTCAAAAGTCAAATACTCAATATCGAAATAAAAATTTTTAATCACTTCTAAAATCTTTATAGCTTGACTATGTTTATTGAATCAAATTTGGAATTCTCAAAATTTAATAACATAGAATCTCAACTCCTCAAAATTCTTAAAAATTAAAATTTATTTCCACTCTTCAATTTTAAATCCATAAATATACATATAAATGCTCACGGTCTCTAATACTCAAGGTGCACTCAAATACACCTATTGTCTACAACTCTCAACTGTGTACTAAAATTGTACTGCCCGAATCACTTGCACTATTACTTCCAGATGATCAAAGTTATCGTCACATGTATTTTCTCCAATGAGTTTCTATCTATATTAACTGATATACTAATTTAACATTATTATACAAGGCACTTACTATTAGCACCTTGCTCAAATAATCCTCGATATAGAATTATTAGTACCCTTGGTATGATAACACTAGCTTCATTATTGGATCATCTCATCAAACTTATCAGAACTCACGATTACTTGCACCTTCTATAACACCCATGTTTCACTTTACTCTCATGGGCAACTATATGGTTCCTTATCTCGATTGATGCATATGTATTTCCCTTTAATCCTTTACAGCCTGTTAAACTAATCTGTGATACGCTTCACAACTTTCATTACCCATCCTGATATTTCTCTACTCATGACATCTCATTAAAACCCTTTATGCATATACATTTCTTTATTTCTTTATTTTATTTTTTTTGACACACCCGGTATCAATCATCAAATTGAACATCATGCTCCACAATTCTTGATACTTAATTGTTTACATAGATCATCCAACTACATAAATTTATGACTAGCCAGGACGGGTATGCTGGCTCTGATACTAACTCTTGGAACTATCACTGATACTCTATACTCTCCTTCTACTTATAGTACTATAATGACACCTATCCTAGAGCTATTGCTACAAGGTACTATGCTATGGGTTAACTCTAGATTAATGCCTACTGCTCACATGTCCAACTAGGAAACACTTACAACGAACAGGTCACACTCAATCAACACTAATACAAGACACAGATATAATTACAAGTTACTAATTATCATACTTAACAAGGAATCCTCAAGGAAAAGAAGCTTAAAAAGAAACTGGATTGCGGACCGAAGGTAGTACTACCACTAGCAAGGAAATGATGGAACAAAGTCCTGTAATAACAGAAATAGACAAGTGTTGAGATGATACTTTAAGAACCAATTTAAGATACAACCTGATAATCATACACGTCTGTCAGAAATCATGACACTCAGAATCCTCGCCACGCCAGTAAGCATAGGTGCGATAAACGATAGGTTCCGTAACTAAGGTATGCAACTCTATAATCATGGCATCTAGAATCTTTGCCACGCCAACCGGTATGGCTGCTAGAGACTCTAAATTTCATAACTAAAGTATGTATATCCAATTCAGGTTCCTACGTTCTCGTCGCGATAGCTAGTATGGCTGCGATAAACTCTAGGTTCCATAACCAAAGTAGACATTTTACCTTTCTTACTGTCCTCATCATTATATGTCATCAGATGATACCGTAAAGTTTAGTCCGTCAAATTCATCTTAATAAGAAATCAACTCAACAACGATACCAAGAATTTAAATTTAACAATTAGTCAACAAGAATCAAACTCAATATCAACGAGTGAGGACGGACGGAAACAAGGGCGAAGGATTTAAATTGGAAATTATAATCAGATTCTCAAGGGGTCGTCCCAGGAATCTATCAAAAATTTTGTGATTGAGTATCCACTCTCATCCTAGTATCCTATGTCCTATATTCTATAGCAGGCATGCAGTAGTACAACTAATACGTTGTACTACCACGATATCGCACAACTTACGAAGTCTGACCTGCATGGGCCACCACTAAAAATATGTCACGACCCACACCCGGTATAGGGACACGAGAACATGTGTATGTCCAGCCTACGCCGCAACATCGGCGGTAGAACGCTGTCTAGGTCATGTAACTATCTAATCAATCTCACATGAATATCCAACTCCATGAGGAGACACGGATATCACAGTATAATATGAATAACATACTCAATCACATATCTACAGCATGATAAGATCTCGAAGAAACAAGTAAGATGCAATACAAGTCTAAAATAGAAATAGTCTAACTCAACAATATAATCCAAGTCTCAAATAAGTTTGTCGGAGACAAATCCGGTACCAAAATAGACAGCTAAGAAACTAACTAGATAACTAGTGATTCCGCCTAAATCTCTCGGAATCACAACTGAACTACCAAGTCCAAGTCTGCAGCTACTCACCCTGTGGTCCATAATGTCGGACACCAGTCCTCTAAGGCATAGTCTGGAAAATATTTTCCAGTCAGGAAGGAGCAAGTACATCTCAAATAATATTTCCATTTAATTGATAAGGGCTATAAGACAATAAACAGATAATGCTATATACTGAGAGAAGATAGTGAATAAATGCAATGGCAAAATAAAGAGACAGGCAATATGAAGATACAGGCAATATAGACAATATGAAACAGTCAGTGCATATATGAAACAAAGAGAACGAGTACAATATCATATACGGGTGATGTAGTATATGATCAAAAATAGAGAACTGTAACTATTCTAAGTGTTTAAAATATCAGTCTATCATGTGATCGGCTTAGGACAAGATCAGGCTAGTTACATATGATTAGCTATAATTCATGTAAGGTCAGGCTAACCATTTGGTTAGCTATGATGCTAGTAGTGGTCAGGCTAATCATATATAACAGCTATAAGGCATGTAATGGTCAGGCCGCACCCGACGTGAGATGTGGGGTGAGCTATGATGCATGTAGAATTGGGTATGATCACATAATCTACTAAAATTTTCCCCGCCCACAACTAGTACAGTGGATCCAATCACGACACGTCACGATACACGAGCAATATCCAATATATCATGTACAAGGTCTAAAGTCGTGTACACTGTCAATACGATAATCAATGTAATATCTCATGATTGCAGATCCAATCTATATACTAGTCCGTGTAGCATAGTATCAAGAATCAGATGTAACATTTTTAGATAGTGAATTTATAGATATTATCAAATAATTAGAAATTATCAGAGAATGTACTCGCCTTGGGCCCTTAGCTGGTAAACCCAATATCCTGTTCCAGAGTATCGTCTGGATGATCCAACAGTCCTATAGATATATTATAAAATAATACAATACTGCATCAGATGCTACACTAACACACAATCAAAAATATATCGAACTCAGGGGCTATGCCAGGTATGGCACTAGTCAACTAGGGTCAAGTGCGTCAAGTTGCATGGGCATCGCGTCTGTGATTGATGTGCAAGATAGACGGTCAAAATGATACGGGGCTCGCCAGCACGTCAGTGTACATGTGGCAGTCCACTAACAGTTCACAAGGTCACAAAGTCATGTGTAGTTACGGGTATCCATATTTACACACGGGTTACCCAGTAGAGATACATATATAAATATACATATTATACATATTATTAATTATAGACATTAATACTCAATACATATATAATATATAATATATATTTGAACAATTTATATATATATATATTCATCATATTGAATAATGTACACATACTAAATATATGTACATACTATACTATACCAATTGAATAATACTCATATACAATATATATATATATATATATATATATATATATATATATATATATATATATATATATATATATATATATATATATATATGTACCAATTAATCCATATACCATATACGTATATAAGTACATATATATACCAATATAAATATGTATATGCTACATATATATACATACCAAAAATACAATTTTACCAAACATATACTAGATAAATACATATACTATATATATATATATATATATATATATATATATATATATATATATATATATATATATATATATATATATATCAACATTAATATTAACAAATACTAATGCTAATATACTAATTGAGTTTATACTATATATATGTATACATATACATACCAATTATATATATTAAGGATATACTAAATGCATATACAATATATATATATATATATATACATATACCAATGAATAAATACCTACATATACTAATTATATATATTAAATATGTAATCACCTGAAATTTTAAGAATTTTTAAATTTAAATTTTCTAGAATTAATTAGTATTTTCTGTGAATTTTAAACCTATAAATTAAAGCAGTCTAATTAAAAATGAATTTTTAAATGAAATTAAATAATATTAAAATATAATAAAAATTATATTTTCTAGTGTAAAATTAAAAACCGAGCATGGGATATTTTTTCGGGAATTTATTGGACCCCGTATGAATTTTTAAAGCATTAAAAACTAATATAAAAATTTAACTGATTAATTAATCAAATAATAATAAAACAAACCAAACCCTGAACCGGACCGGACCGGTCGGTCTGATTGAACCGAACCGCTGCCAAGCGGGTCGGATCCGGGTCCGACCCGACCCGCCAGCATCCAACCCGACCCGTTCCAATCCCTAACCCCCAAATTCGAACAGTCGACTCTTCACCTGGCCGGCGGCCGTTCCCGCCGCCGTGGCCGCCGGCCGACCCCTCGGTTAAGCTCCCCCATACCCGGCGACTTATTCCCTTCCTCTTCCGACCAACGTCCGGCCCTCCCTCTGCCATGGCGAGCCTATAAATACCTAGTGAGCCCCGACCGGAAATCTCCTGGAAACCTCCTTCTCCGGCGAGAACCTCGACCTCCGGCGACCTCCAAACCCTCTCCGACCACCCTGTGACACCGCTCCGACGACCAGGACCGGTCCGCCCAGCCTCCAGCATCTGATTCCGGCCGCCATCGACCGTCGGGACCCCAACCAGAACCTCCAGCTAGCCGATCCAGCGTTTCTTCTCCTTCTTCGGCGTTGTTCCGGCCATTCAGGGCGTCGACGACCACCCAGGACCGGCGCCGCCTTCGCCTGAACCCCAGGCCGACTCCGGCAGACGCGGACACGACCCAGGATGCGAGTTCGAGCCTGGACACGACCGGACACAAGATCCTCAGGCAGGACACAGTAAACCCTAACCCTAGGTGTGTCGGACACGATTCGAACTCAGGTTTTTCGGACCAGTTCAGGTACCCGTAACTTCTTGCTCGTAGCTCCAATTTTAATTCCGTAAATTATAGTGTGTAGCCTGTATGACCGTCTCGGTGCCCGGACAAACCGCTCGGGGCATCGCGTTCTGTGGAGATCGTACACCGTGACCCAAAAATAGGAAAAACTTAACCCTATTTCACCTCGGAACTGGGTACGCCCCGCCAAACGGGACAACTTGGTCACGTGCGGTCTTCACCGATACGTTAGCGTCGTAGATACGGACGTGCGGGCTTTCACAGAAGCTGATTCAGATGTGCCTGCATACTGGAATCAGTGCGTATCCGCGGACAACGCCCGTATCCAACTTTTCTGTAATTTGTTGTAACTTAGTGTATACACATCGGATTGAGATAAAATTTGAGCCATCGGACTCGTAGCAATACGCTGGTCTTGTGGGTCAAGTTTGGTTCGATTCTGAGAACGTTGGAAAATCGCATATCGTGGGCCCCATAGGCTCCACCTGACGGGCGATTTTGAGAACGGCTCATCGGAATCCAATTCTGGAAGTTCCGTTGGGTTCGTATTAACGTTCCTAATTTGTTGACACTAAGTTGGACTGATTTGGAGACCTTTGACCCTGACTCGGTTTTCGGTGCAAAGCAGCCCACATATGGACCCGCTTTGGCCCAGAAATGTCGTTTTTGCCCTTGTGTCCAAACTGGACTTAAGGACAGGCATTTCTAACTATTTTCTATGTTCTGAGACTGTTGGTAATGTTCATTTCAGCTTTTGGAGGAGTTATTGCTGAACCCACTGTTACAAGGACCGCCACTGATATTCCAATCCCAGGCAAGTGTACCTTGCCATAAATTGCAGTTTATTAGTTATTTAGTTCTATTGCTTTATTTTTTGTGACTATTGTACATGATATAACCTAGGACCGTATGACATACTTAGCGTCCGATCACAGTCGGGTGCCAACCCCGTACGCGAAGTTGTGTACGTCATTTAGTGTTGGACATTCGAGACCCTTTATATTCTCGTGCTTGTTATCAAGTACACTACAACCTAGGACACTTGACACCATACATTGACAGAATCTTCCTGACATATTCAAGGTGATTCTGTATAGGATACAGGATGGACATAGTTATATACTCTTAGTTTATGACTGATGCATTAGCTCTGATCTCACGTGACATGGACATGAGACATGTGGTTACATTGGATGGAGAGAGACACACAGGCTACAGGCTGTTCTATATATATACTACTATTTTGAGGTTGTAGACTCTCGAGCAGAGCTAGACCACTACTAGATATTGCTGCTACCGGCTCCCCGACACAGAGCTTGTAGCAGTCTCAGCCTGAGTACTAGTATTGCTCTCAGTTGCATTTTCACTTAGATGGTTATGTAGTCACCCTGCTTATTTCATTTACTATCTCACTGCATTTATTTCTGGCTTGTATTATTTGTACCTTGCTATGTCCCCTGAGGACCTGGATTATGGATGATGTTCCCAGGTTTAGCAGAAGAACAATATCCCGAGATTTACAGGACAGGAGCTGAAGTTGTACCAGGTGCTGTTGCTGGAGGAGAACCTAACATAGAAGCAGAGGTGATGGCTGAAGACTTTACTTGAGATTATGATATTTGTACTCTTCAGATACTCTATTTTGGACTCTTTTGTACTGGTCTGATGAACCAGTATTTTAGACTCTTATCGGGTTGTTCCCCGACATACTCTGCTGAGACTGGACTTTGTTGTATTTTCTTTATTTGCTGATGTTCTTATTATTCTGTGTGTGGATGAGATTAGTTTTTGACTTATTATTGTAGACCTATATTACAGCTTAAGTATGCCGATGGATCCATTAAATTGGGTTTGTCCATCGTTGCATGCTGCTGGCCATTGCCACGTGTCCAGTCCCTCGGTATTTTAGATCTGGGTCGTGACATGGTTTTTGTGGTGGCCCATGCAGGTCTACGACAAAATGTTTGGTCTCAACTTAGGGGCCAAACAAACCTGTAAAAGGATAGGATAGGTTATAGCATCTCATCCATTTATTGAATCATTTTTGAAACTCTATATATCGAATTCGACTCAAGTACTTGATTTGCATCCTGCTTGACTCTATTAAACGTTCTCATAAAGTTATTTTGGCTGCAGAAAGATGGATCCAAGAAATGGGGATAAAATTCCTTTTACACCACAAGACGCTGTGGTTACCTATGGTGATGGAGTTACACCAGAGAACAGAGGTCAATCCTCTCAAAGTGGACAAGATGAGCAGCATAACTCAAGGTTCAGGCGTGATGATATCCCACTACCGTCGTAGTTCACTCCACAGATGCCTGCCTTCCCACCAGGGCAAGCAATGGACGGGCAGCAAATGTTCCAGATATTTTATGCCATGATGCAAGCTCAACAACAAGTTCAACAGGAGGCGCAGCGTCAAGAGGCAGAGAACTTAAGAAACAGCCTAGTAAATGCATTGGAGCAGGCAAACCCGCAAGCTAGGTGACCAGCGACGGGATCTATCACTGATTTCCGTCAACTCAAGCCCCGTACCTTTTTGGGCAAGGAAGGACCAACTGAAGTGCATGAGTGACTTCAGCATGAGTGGCTCACCAATACACAACATCAGTTGGAAGCAGCTGAGCTTCCGCGAGAGAGATGGATGACTGCTGTCCGAATGCAACTGACGGACAACGCGCACCACTGGTGGCTAGTTGAAGAGAGGAGGCTCGGACATGACCGAGTCACTTGGGAGGAGTTCTCCAGACTCTTCCAAGAGATGTATATCCCAGCCGTTGTTAGATCAGAACTCCGAGATAAGTTCAACCGCCTCATCCAAGGCAACATGACGGTGGAGTAGTATAATGCTGAATTCATACGCCTGAGTCGTTTTGCCCCTTCTCTAATTCCTACCGAAGAAGAGAAGGCGGAGAAATTCTTTGACGGACTCAGGTTCGAGCTTCAGAGGTTGATTGGATCTGTTGCCCCTACATCGTACAATAACGTCCTTGCTGCAGCACGACGCATGGAGCGCATCACCAGGAGGGAGTCAAGTCTGAAGCGGCCATTTACCTCAGTACCATCCAAGGCTGCACAAGGGGACTCTGCAAAGCGACTCCAGAGGAATCTACCGCAGAGAGCAGCACCAAGAACCCTACCTACTTGTCATTTCTGCGGCAAGTTGGGTCACATTGAAAAGGAGTGCAGACACAAATTGGGACTGTGCCTGGTTTGCGGATCCAACCAGCATCTATCCAGGGACTGCACAGAACGCCGAGAGGGAGCACCCCGACTAGCTCTACCTGTACCAAGGCCAGATTATCCAGCAGTGGGAGCACAGCAGACAGGAGTTGGAGGAGTCAGACCACCAGCTCCAGGAGGATATCAGCCAAGACCTCCATTGCCACCTCAAGCAGCACTATTCCAGCAAGCTCGACAGCAGAGGGGTCCAGCTCAGGGACAAGGTCAGGCTTTTGCATTGGCTGTTCAGGAAGAAGCTATTTTTTGGAGAAGTTATAGCAGGTACCATTTTAGTAGCTTCATTACCTGCTGTCGCTTTATTTGATTCTGGGGCATCACACTCATTTATAGTTGCTAGCTTCGTAGCCACCCATAGAGTAGCTACTGCACCCCTTCCGAAGACTAAGAGAATTCTTACGGGAGGTGGAATTATACCTGTTAGTGATATCTGTAGATCATGTTCAGTAGTAGTCTGCGGAAGAGAGATTCGAGCCCAATTTCTGATCTTTTCTATGCCTGACTATGATGTTGTACTTGGTATGGACTGGTTAAGTCAGTATCATGCTACTCTTGATTGTCGGCTTAGAAAAGTTATATTCAGACCACCTGGACACTCAGAGTTTGAATTTCTTCGAGGAGCTGTAGAACAAGGTGTTCAGCCAACTCTTAGGGCATTAACTGTAGAAGGGGAGACAAGTTACCCAAGAGTTATATCAGAGTTTGTGGATGTATTTCCCGATGATCTTCCAGGTCTACCACCTGATCGGGAAATAGAATTCACCATAGACTTAACTCCAGGAGCAGAACCTATCACTTCATCGGTTTATAGACTAGCACCTAAGGAGTTAGTAGAGTTGAAGAAGCAAGTTGATGAACTTCTGGAGAAGGGTTTCATCCGGCCCAGTGTTTCACCTTGGGGAGCACCTATACTTTTTGTACCGAAGAAGGGTGGAACAGTTCGCCTGTGCATTAATTACAGGGCGTTAAACGCTGTGACTATTAAGAACCGATATCCCTTGCCCCGTATTGATGACTTATTTGATCAATTGAGTGGAGCTAGGGTATTTTCGAAGATTGACCTTAGATCTGGTTATCACCAGATTAGGGTGAGGAAGGAAGATATCCCGAAGACAGCCTTTAGAACCAAGTATGGACACTATGAGTTCTTAGTAATGCCGTTTGGTTTAACCAACGCGCCTGCTGTGTTCATGATCTTGATGAACTGAGTCTTCCATCAATACTTGGATAAATTCGTGGTGGTATTTATCGATGACATTCTGGTATATTCCAAAAGCCACGAAGAGCACGAGGAGCATCTCAGAATCGTGCTAGAGACATTGAGGCAGGAGAAGCTTTATGCTAAGCTCAGTAAATATGAGTTTTTTATGGATAAGGTGCCATTTTTAGGGCATATTATCTCAGGAGAAGGGTTGTCAGTTGATCCAGAGAAGATTGCTGCCATTGAGACTTGGCCTACACCAACATCAGTTGCTGAGGTGAGGAGTTTTCTAGGACTTGCTGGATATTACAGAAGGTTTGTAGAAAATTTCTCAAGGATTGCAGAGCCAATGACGAAGTTGACACGAAAAGATCAGGACTTTGCATGGACAGAAGAATGTCAGATGGCCTTTGAAGAATTGAAGAGGCGTCTAACAACAGCACCGGTCTTGACTCTTCCTTCAGGGTCAGGCGGTTTTGTTCTTTATAGCGATGCGTCAGGTAGTGGCCTAGGATGTGTTTTGATGCAACATGGCAAAGTTATTGCTTATTCATCAAGATAGTTGAAGGTCCATGAGAAAAATTACCCAACGCATGATCTGGAGCTAGCTGCTGTAATATTTGCATTGAAGATTTGGAGGCATTATCTTTATGGAGAGAAGGTGGAAATCTTCACTGACCACAAAAGTCTAAAGTATGTATATACCCAGAAAGAGCTTAACATGAGGCAAAGACGCTGGCTTGAGTTAATGGTGGACTTTGATATAGATCTGCAGTACCACCCAGGGAAGGCGAATGTAGTAGCAGACGCACTTAGTAGGAAGCCTACAGCTTATTTCTTGACAATGCAGCCTGAGCTATTGAAAGATCTACAGGAGCTTCAGATAGAGGTTATTTTACCAAGACAGAGTGGCTTGCTGGCTAATCTGGAAGTAAAGTCATCGCTCGTGGAAAGGATTAAGGAAGCTTTGCCCACTGATGCAAGATTTTGAAGACTCAAAGAGAAGACAGAAGCAGGCTTGCAGACAGGACTTCGCATACATGAGGATGGTATATTAAGGTGCGGAGATCGTCTATATGTTCCAAATGGAGAACTAAGACAGGAGCTAATGACTGAAGCACATAGCTCCATATACTCTGTTCATCCAGGAGGAGCAAAGATGTATCGAGATCTAAGGCAGTATTATTGGTGGCATGGAATGAAGAGAGAGATTGCCAGATTTGTAGCTAAATGCTTAGTCTGCCAACAAGTGAAAGCCGAGCATCAGAGGACTGCAGGAATGTTGCAGCCGCTTCCCATACCAGAATGGAAGTGGGAACATATCACCATGGACTTCGTCACAGGATTTCCAAGGAGCCCCAGCGGAAAAGATGCGGTATGGGTTATAGTGGATCGACTCACTAAATCGGCACATTTCTTGCCGTTTAGAGTTGGACAGTCCACAGAGATACTAGCCGACATGTATATGAGACAAATAGTAAGATTGCATGGAGTGCCGGTTAGTATTGTATCAGATCGAGATTCGAGATTTACCTCTCATTTCTGGCGAAGCATGCAAGAGAGTCTTGGCACCAGACTAAAATTCAGCACTGCCTATCATCCCCAGACAGATGGTCAATCAGAATGTACAATCCAGATCTTGGAGGATATGCTGCGATCCTGTATGTTAGATTTTGGAGGGTCTTGGGAAGATCATTTGCATTTGGTAGAGTTCTCCTACAACAACAGTTACCAGGCAAGCATCAAGATGGCACCTTTCGAGGTGTTATACGGTAGGAAGTGCAGATCGCCAATATGCTGGAGTGACGTCGGAGAGCGTCAAATTTTAGGACCAGAGTTGGTGATGCAAATAGTGGAGAAGGTGAAACAAATCCAGAATCATCTTCGGGCAGCTCAGGACAGACAGAAGCATTGGGCTGATACACACCGACGTCCCCTGGAGTTCAAGAAAGGAGAACATGTATTCCTGAGGATTTCGCCTACTCGAGGAACCATTCGCTTTGGGAGCAGAGGCAAGTTGAGTCCAAGGTACATTGGGCCCTTTGACATTCTGGAGCGCATTGGTGAGGTGGCGTATCGTCTTACATTACCTCCATCTTTAGAGGGAGTGCATGATGTATTCCATGTCTCACAGTTGAGAAGGTATGTGACTGACCCAAGTCACATAGTCGATCATTCTGAGATCGCCGTAGGCCCAAGCCTGAGATATGAAGAACAACCGGTGGGTATACTCGGAACCAGTGAGAAGACACTGCGAGGACAGACAATTAAACTGGTTTGAGTGGCTTGGAAGCAACACTCACCTGGTGAATCTACTTGGGAGAGGGAAGATATCATGCGCCAGAAATACCCCCACTTATTCGATGATGCAGGTATATTTTAAGTAAATTTTTGTGATTACTGTAGTTATGTTCTATTAGTAGCTCTATCGTTAATTGCGAGGACGCAATTTTCTTAAGGGGGTAGATTGTAATCACCTGAAATTTTAAGAATTTTTAAATTTAAAATTTCTAGAATTAATTAGTATTTTCTGTGAATTTTAAACCTATAAATTAAAGCAGTCTAATTAAAAATGAATTTTTAAATGAAATTAAATAATATTAAAATGTGATGAAAATTATATTTTCTAGTGTAAAATTAAAAACCGAGCATGGGGTATTTTTCTGGGAATTTATTGGACCCCGTATGAATTTTTAAAGCATTAAAAACTAATGTAAAATTTAACTGATTAATTAATCAAATAATAATAAAACAAACCAAACCCTGAACCGGACCAGACCGGTCGGTCTGATTGAACCGAACCGCTGCCAAGCGGGTCGGATCCGGGTCCGACCCGACCCGCCAGCATCCAACCCGACCCGTTCCAATCCCTAACCCCCAAATTCGAACAGTCGACTCTTCACCTGGCCGGCGGCCGTTCCCGCCGCCGTGGCCGCCGGCCGACCCCTCGGTTAAGCTCCCCCACACCCGGCGACTTATTCCCTTCCTCTTTCGACCAACGTCCGGCCCTCCCTCTGCTATGGCGAGCCTATAAATACCTAGTGAGCCCAGACCGGAAATCTCCTGGAAACCTCCTTCTCCGGCGAGAACCTCGACCTCCGGCGACCTCCAAACCCTCTCCGACCACCCTGTGACACCGCTTCGACGACCAGGACCAGTCCGCCCAGCCTCCAGCATCTGATTCCGGCCTCCATCGACCGCCGGAACCCCGACCAGAACCTCCAGCGAGCCGATCCAGCGTTTCTCCTCCTTCTCCGGCGCTGTTCCGGCCATCCAGGGCGTCGACGACCACCCAGGACCGGCGCCGCCTTCGCCTGAACCCCAGGCCGACTCCGGCAGACAAGGACACGACCCAGGATACGAGTTCAAGCCTGGACACGATCGGACACAAGATCCTCAGGCAGGACACAGTAAACCCTAACCCTAGGTGTGTCGGACACGATTCAAACTCAGGTTTTTCGGACCAGTTCAGGTACCCGTAACTTCTTGCTCGTAGCTCCGATTTTAATTCCGTAAATTATAGTGTGTAGCCTGTATGACCCTCTCGATGCCCGGACAAACCGCTCGGGGCATCGCATTCTGTGGAGATCGCACACCGCGACCCAAAAACAAGAAAAACTTAACCCTATTTCACCTCGGAACTGGGTACGCCCCGCCAAACGGGACGACTTGGTCACGTGCGGTCTTCACCGATACGTGAGCGTCGTAGATACGGACGTGCGGGCTTTCGCAGAAGCTGATTCGGATGTGCGTGTATACTGGAATCAGTGCGTATCCGCGGACAACGTCCCGTATCTGACTTTTCTGTAATTCGCTGTAACTTAGTGTATACACATCGGATTGAGACGAAACTTGAGCCATCGGACTCGTAGCAATACGCTGGTCTTGTGGGTCAAGTTTGGTTTGATTCTGAGAACGTTGGAAAATCGCGTGTCGTGGGCCCCATAGGCTCCACCTGACGGGCGATTTTGAGAACGGCTCATCGGAATCCAATTCTGGAAGTTTCGTTGGGTTCGTATCAACGTTCCTGATTTGTTGACACTAAGTTGGACTAATTTGGAGACATTTGACCCTGACTCGGTTTTCGGTGTAAAGCGGCCCACATATGGACCCGCTTTGGCCCAGAAATATCGTTTTTGCCCTTGTGTCCAAACTGGACTTAAGGACAGGCATTTCTAACTATTTTCTATGTTCTGAGACTGTTAGTAATGTTCATTTCAGCTTTTGGAGGAGTTATTGCTGAACCCACTGTTACAAGGACCGCCACTGATATTCCAATCCCAGGCAAGTGTACCTTGCCATAAATTGCAGTTTATTAGTTATTTAGTTCTATTGCTTTATTTTCTGTGACTATTGTACATAATATAATCTAGGACCGTATGACATACTTAGCGTCCGATCACAGTCGGGTGCCAACCCCGTACGCGGAGTAGTGTACGTCATTTAGTGTTGGACATTCGAGACCCTTTATATTCTCGTGCTTGTTATCAAGTACACTACAACCTAGGACACTTGACACCATACATTGACAGAATCTTCCTGACATATTCAAGGTGATTCTGTATAGGATACAAGATGGACATAGTTATATACTCTTAGTTTATGACTGATGCATTAGCTCTGATCTCACGTGACATGGACATGAGACGTGTGGTTACATTGGGTGGGGAGAGACACACAGGCTACAGGCTGTTCTATATATATACTACTATTGTGAGATTGTAGACTCTCGAGCAGAGCTAGACCACTACTAGATATTGCTGCTACCGGCTCCCCGACACAGAGCTTGTAGCAGTCTCAGCCTGAGTACTAGTGTTGCTCTCAGTTGCATTTTCACTTAGATGGTTATGTAGTCACCCTGCTTATTTCATTTACTATCTCACTGCATTTATTTCTGGCTTGTATTATTTGTACCTTGCTATGTCCCCTGAGGACCTGGACTATGGATGATGTCCCCAGGTTTAGCAGAAGAATAATATCCCGAGGTTTACGGGACAGGAGCTGAAGTTGTACCAGGTGCTGTTGCTGGAGGAGAACCTAACATAGAAGCAGAGGTGATGGCTGAAGACTTTACTTGAGATTATGATATTTGTACTCTTCAGATACTCTATTTTGGACTCTTTTGTACTGGTCTGATGAACCAGTGTTTTAGACTCTTATCGGGTTGTTCCCCGACATACTCTGCTGAGACTGGACTTTGTTGTATTTTCTTTATTTGCTGATGTTCTTATTATTCTGTGTGTGGATGAGATTAGTTTTTGACTTATTATTGTAGACCTATATTACAGCTTAAGTATGCCGATGGATCCATTAAATTGGGTTTGTCCATCGTTGCATGCTGCTGGCCATTGCCACGTGTCCAGTCCCTCGGTATTTTGGATCTGGGGCGTGACAAAATATATACTAAATACATACATATATACCTACATGCATACGTACACCCATACATACGTACACGAGGGGGGAAGGACCGTACCTGTGCGTGTCTACGACGACGACGAAGATGACGAGGAGGTGGTGGTCCTGGCCGGAGGGAAGAGGCTGCGGGAGGAGAAAGCTCTGGAGGAGTCGGGGAGAGCCGCTCGGGTGCTACGGGTTCGTGGAGAAGCTGTCGAAGCTTGGTGGTGAAGGAGATGCGGAGGAGTTGTGGCTTGGAGGTGGAGTAGATCTGACAAAGTTCTGCAAGGTGGTCGGAGTAGAGGAAGCGGGAGGAGGAAGCTCTGGAGGAGTCGGGGAGAGCCGCTCGGGTGCTGCGGGTTCGTGGAGAAGCTGCCGGAGCTTGGTGGCGGAGTAATTGAGTGCAGATCAGAAGGAGCTCCGGTCAGGAGCTGTCGTGGTCGAACTCATCGACCATGCGGAGGAGGAACGGGTGAGGTAGCTGGGGAAGGAGGCTGCGGCTCGTGCAATGGAGGAGGCTGGCTCGAGGCTGAGCAGATCGGCTGCGGTCGAAGTCGACGGTGGTGTGCTGGGCTCCAATCGAAGTCGACGGGGTTAAAGGTGGTGATTATATGGTGAAGTAGACGGGGGGAGGAAGTTGTGGGCTCGCCGGAGCTTGGCCGGGGCAGTTGGCCGGAGTATGGGGGTTGCTCAGTTGGTTTCTTTCTTTTTTTAAAAGAAAGGAAAATAATAAGAAGAGAAGAAGAAGAAGAAGAAGAAGAAGAAGAAGAAGAAGAAGAGAAAAGGAAATTTCCTACGGTTGAGTAATTAGGGAGGAGAGAGAAGATGGGGGCTTCCCTAGGTTTGGGGATTAGGTCATATTGGGAAGGGTGAGGTGATGTGATATTTTATAGGAAGAGTGATGGAAGGTGTGTGGTGATAATGAGCTCCCATTTTGAATGGGTGGCCAGGATTCGTCATAGAGAAATTCATTTATACATGGAGAGGGTTGAGTTAACTAGTCAAATTTGGGCTTCTCTATTTGGTTAAACCAATGGGGTGTTGACACCTAATACAATATTTGCAAATGAGCCCCCTTAAATTTGGATAATTGTACGAACACATGAAATGATGAAATATTTGTGGACGATTTGGTGTTTGGTATTTTGCAGGGTGAGGGGGTGTTGTGTGTTTGGTATGGGCTTAATTTGTGGGGTATTTGGATTTAGTCGGGATTAAACGGAATCAGTCAAAATAGTATCCCCAATTTAATTAGAAATAAATACAAGCTGTGTTCTAATATTAATTAGGAGTACATGGGGCCAAAATTAGGTTGGGTCACAAATATTATTAGTGAAGAAGACTCAGAACAGAATATTACCCTAATTTGGGTTGCATGAAAAATGGGTCGAGATTGCCTCCAATTTTGATTGGAACGCACAACGATATAAAGTTGGAATTTATTTAGAAATTATATAAACGTCCACGACGAATATTGTACGACTAAAATAAAGAACAAGAGAGCATAATTATGAGTTACAAAATGGTCAGAATGGAAGGCGGGCACGTCTAGGGCAAGGTTGCAAAATTTGTTGGAAGGCAAAAGCTAGGGTAGCGCTCCAAATATCGAAGCAACGGTAATGCGCAACAATTAAATAAAATTATGGTAATTAATCACAATCCCAAATAATTAAATTCTAATTAATACAAATTAATACACAACCCTATAATTCGATCAGGTGTTCACCTTATGGGCTTCTAGGTCAAGTCTACTAGCTTAACATTAAGAACACTGTACATAATATTATAAATACACATCTCATACAATTATTTGAATTAAATACACGCAATATTAAATACATATAAAAAGTCAAAAATACCCATATTTTTTGAACGTGGTAGTGACAAGGTCAGACACAGTCCTAACGTCAACGCCTTCGTTGACTGCACCCGAGTCAATCTCGGACGCGCACAGTCATATGAAATAAAATAACAAGATATCATACAATATATGCATAAGTTAAATTAAACAGTAAATATTGCATGGTATCTTGCCTGGGTCCTCAAGCTGTGAATGCCAATAGCCTGCTCCTGAAATGTCTCTTGGCTGGTCCAGTGACCCTAACATATAATATAATATAGCAAATACTGTCATTAGACACTAAAGCATTACACACAGAAATACTACGCTGCTCTTAGGTACTAACGCAAGGTCACGACTGGTCGACTACAGAGTCGTGTGTGAACGTAACTAAGATGCACACGTGTCTTGTCCTCAGTTACCGTGTACCTCGAGACAATAATTTACTAAGGTTATGGTTTACGATGTTTTTTACCAATACATGTCCTTATTTCCCATGTTAAGTGTACTTGGTCCACGTCTGAATTTTCAGGTAAAACCAACTTCTTATTAACAAGTCCTGTTATTACGATAATTACTAATTATTAATTACTATCTAATCTAATTAACACACATACACATATATAAGGTTTTCATATTAATTAGCTTGTGTCCATGCAATGACACACGACACAATGACACAATACTTCGATAACACAACAAAACCTGAAGGAAAGAGGGCTAAATGATGTTTACCTAATCGTGGCCGAACGGGGGGGATCTGTGCTCGTCGACGGCTATCCTCCGGCGTAGGGCGGAGCTCCGGCGTCGCATAGGAACAACGGCAGCAGCGGCAGTAACTGCAGCAGTTGCAGCAGCTTTGGCAGCGACGGCTGAGGCGGCTTGGTGGCGGGGGACGGTGGTCAGGGTCGTAGGGAAGGCGACGGTCCGGTTGGCAGTGGTGGTTGGCGGTACGGGCTAGCAGTTTAGGTGACTGGGGGCCGTCGGGATCGGGTAGGGTTGGAGTTGATGCTGGTGATGATGGCGACGTTGATGATGGTGAGGCTGGAGGCGGTCGGTGTAGGTGGTTGGTTGCAGGTGGTGTTGGGGTGGTTGGACGGAGAGTCTGATGGCGGTGGTTGGCGGTGGTTGGCGGTGTCAGGCGATGTTTGGAGTTGGTGGTTTTGAAGCCGGAAAAAGGGGAAGGGGTGCTCGGGTTTGCTAGGGTGTTGATGTGGGTGATGGTGAAGGGGATGGCGATGGCAGTCAGTACAGGCGGCCTGGGGGGAGGTGGTCTGGCATCGACAGGGAAGAGACGTCGGTCAGGTGGCTATGGTGGTGGCGGCCTGAGGTGGTGGTTTGTGCTGTCCGGTCGGGGAAGGGGATGACGGCTCGGTAAGGGAGGGATGGTTCGGCTAGGTAGTTATTTTAGGTTTTAGTGAAAAGGAAAATAATGAGAGGAAAGAAAAAATATATGTATTTATATACATGTGAAGGAGGGTTGGTTTGACCTAGGAAAAGTTGACTTTGGTCAACATCCTCTTGGGTTGGGCCTTGGGCTCACATGGGGATGTATGGGAGGGCTATAAATTATATTTTTTAAATGCAAGGATAGGTTTAAAATAAAAGGGGCGATGTTGCGCATTGCACATTCCGAAAATTATGGAAAAAATTTATGAAGGGAAAAGTGCCTCACACTCAACTCTCGATCCTTGCAATAATCACGGACTAGGATAATACCTCATGCTCATCATTATATGTTATCAGATGATATCGTAAAGTTTAGTCCATAAAATTCATCTCGATAAGAAATCAACTCAACAACGATACCAAGAATTTAAATTTAACAACTGGTCAACAAGAATCAAACTCAATATCAACGAGTGAGGACGGACGGAAACAAGGGCGAAGGATTTAAATTGGAAATTGTAATCAGATTCTCAAGGGGTCATCCCAGAAATCTATCAAGAATTTTGTGATTGAGTATCCACTCTCATCCTAGTATCCTATGTCCTATATTCTATGGCAGGCACGCAGTAGTACAACTAATACGTCTAACTACCACGACATCGCACAACTTGCGAAGTCTGACCTGCATGGGCCACCACTAAAAATGTGTCACGACCCACACCCGGTATAGGGGCACGAGAATGTGTGTACGTCCAGCCTACGCCGCAGCATCGGCGGTAGAATGCTGTCTAGGTCATGTAACTATCTAATCAATCTTACATGAATATCCAACTCCATGAGGAGACACGGATATCACAGTATAATATGAACAGCATACTCAATCACATATCTACAACATGATAAGATCTCGAAGAAACAAGTAAGATGCAACACAAGTCCAAAATAGAAATAGTCTAACTCAACAATATAATCTAAGTCTCAAATAAGTTTGCCGGAGACAAATCTGGTACCAAAATAGACAGCTAAGAAACTAACTAGATAACTAGTGATTCCGCCTAAACCTCCCGGAATCACAACTGAACTATCAACTTCAAGTCTGCAGCTACTCACCCTGTGGTCCATAATGTTGGACACCAATCCTCTAAGGCATAGTCTGGAAAATACTTTCCAGTCAGGAAGGAGCAAGTACATCTCAAATAACATTTCCATTTAATTGATAAGGGCTATAAGACAATAAACAGATAATGCTATATATTGAGAGAAGACAGTGAATAAATACAATGGCAAAATAAAAAGACAGGCAATGTGAAGATACAGGCAATATAGACAATATAAAACAGTCAGTACATATATGAAACAAAGAGAACGAGTACAATATCATATACGGGTGATGTAGTATATGATCAAAAATAGAGAACTGTAACTATTCTAAGTGTTTAAAATATCAGTCTATCATGTGATCGGCTTAGGACAAGATCAGGCTAGTTACATATGATTAGCTATAATTCATGTAAGGTCAGGCTAACCATTTGGTTAGCTATGATGCTAGTAGTGGTCAGGCTAATCATATATAACAGCTATAAGGCATGTAATGGTCAGGCCGCACCCGACGTGAGATGTGGGGTGAGCTATGATGCATGTAGAATTGGGTATAATCACATAATCTACCAAAATTTTCCCCGCCCACAACTAGTACAGTGGATCCAATCACGACACGTCACGATACACGAGCAATATCCAATATATCATGTACAAGGTCTAAAGTCGTGTACACTGTAAATACGATAATCAATGTAATATCTCATGATTGCAGATCCAATCTATATACTAGTCCGTGTAGCATAGTATCAAGAATCAGATGTAACATTTCTAGATAGTGAATTTATAGATATTATCAAATAATTAGAAATTATCAGAGAATGTACTCGCCTTGGGCCCTTAGCTGGTAAACCCAATATCCTGTTCCAGAGTATCGTCTGGATGATCCAACAGTCCTATAGATATATCATAAAATAATACAATACTGCATCAGATGCTACACTAACACACAATCAAAAATATATCGAACTCAGGGGCTATGCCAGGTATGGCACTAGTCAACTAGGGTCAAGTGCGTCAAGTTGCATGGACGTCACGTCTGTGATTGATGTGCAAGATAGACGGTCAAAATGATACGGGGCTCGCCAGCACGTCAGTGTACATGTGGCAGTCCACTAACAGTTCACAGGGTCACAAGGTCATGTGTAGTTACGGGTATCCATATTTACACACGGGTTACCCAGTAGAGATACATATATAAATATACATATTATACATATTATTAATTATAGACATTAATACTCAATACATATATAATATATAATATATATTTGAACAATTTATATATATATATATATATTCATCATATTGAATAATGTACACATACTAAATATATGTACATACTATACTATACCAATTGAATAATACTCATATACAATATAAATATATATATATATATATATATATATATATATATATATGTACCAATTAATCCATATACCATATACGTATATAAGTACATATATATACCAATATAAATATGTATATGCTACATATATATACATACCAAAAATACAATTTTACCAAACATATACTAGATAAATACATATACTATATATATATATATATATATATATATATATATATATATATATATATATATATATATATATATATATATATATATATATCAACATTAATATTAACAAATACTAATTCTAATATACTAATTGAGTTTATACTATATATATGTATACATATACATACCAATTATATATATTAAGGATATACTAAATGCATATACAATATATATATATATATATATATACATATACCAATGAATAAATACCTACATATACTAATTATATATATTAAATATGTAATCACCTAAAATTTTAAGAATTTTTAAATTTAAATTTTCTAGAATTAATTAGTATTTTCTGTGAATTTTAAACCTATAAATTAAAGCAGTCTAATTAAAAATGAATTTTTAAATGAAATTAAATAATATTAAAATATAATAAAAATTATATTTTCTAGTGTAAAATTAAAAACCGAGCATGGGGTATTTTTTCGGGAATTTATTGGACCCCGTATGAATTTTTAAAGCATTAAAAACTAATATAAAATTTAACTGATTAATTAATCAAATAATAATAAAACAAACCAAACCCTGAACCGGACCGGACCGGTCGGTCTGATTGAACCGAACCGCTGCCAAGCGGGTCGGATCCGGGTCCGACCCGACCCGCCAGCATCCAACCCGACCCGTTCCAATCCCTAACCCCCAAATTCGAACAGTCGACTCTTCACCTGGCCGGCGGCCGTTCCCGCCGTCGTGGCCGCCGGCCGACCCCTCGGTTAAGCTCCCCCACACCCGGCGACTTATTCCCTTCCTCTTCCGACCAACGTCCGGCCCTTCCTCTGCCATGGCGAGCCTATAAATACCTAGTAAGCCCCGACCAAAAATCTCCTGGAAACCTCCTTCTCCGGCGAGAACCTCGACCTCCGGCGACCTCCAAACCCTCTCCGACTACCCTGTGACACCGCTCCGACGACCAGGACCGGTCCGCCCAGCCTCCAGCGTCTGATTCCGGCCGCCATCGACCGTCGGGACCCCGACCAGAACCTCCAGCTAGCCGATCCAGCGTTTCTCCTCCTTCTTCGGCGTTGTTCCGGCCATCCAGGGCGTCGACGACCACCCTGGACCGGCGCCGCCTTCGCCTGAACCCCAGGTCGACTCTGGCAGACGCAAACACGACCCAGGATGCGAGTTTAAGCCTGGATACGACCGGACACAAGATCCTCAGGCAGGACACAGTAAACCCTAACCCTAGGTGTATCGGACACGATTCGAACTCAGGTTTTTCGGACCAGTTCAGGTACCCGTAACTTCTTGCTCGTAGCTCCGATTTTAATTTCGTAAATTGTAGTGTGTAGCCTGTATAACCCTCTCGGTGCCCGGATAAACCGCTCGGGGCATCGTGTTCTGTGGAGATCGTACACCGTGACCCAAAAATAGGAAAAACTTAACCCTATTTCACCTCGGAACTGGGTACGCCCCGCCAAACGGGACAACTTGGTCATGTGCGGTCTTCACCATACGTGAGCGTCGTAGATACGGATGTGCGGGCTTTCGCAGAAGCTGATTCAGATGTGCCTGCATACTGGAATCAGTGCGTATCCGCGGACAACGCCCGTATCCAATTTTTCTGTAATTTGTTGTAACTTAGTGTATACACATCGGATTGAGATAAAACTTGAGCCATCGGACTCGTAGCAATACGCTGGTCTTGTGGGTCAAGTTTGGTTCAATTCTGAGAACGTTGGAAAATCACGTATCGTGGGCCCCATAGGCTCCACCTGACGGGCGATTTTGAGAACGGCTCATCGGAATCCAATTCTGGTTTGACCTAGGAAAAGTTGACTTTGGTCAATATCCTCTTGGGTTGGGCCTTGGGCTCACATAGGGATGTATGGGAGGGCTATAAATTATATTTTTTAAATGCAAGGATAGGTTTAAAATAAAGGGGGCGATGTTGCGCATTGCACATTCCGAAAATTATGAAAA
Organism: Iris macrosiphon; assembly: GCA_036927795.1. NCBI lineage: Eukaryota > Viridiplantae > Streptophyta > Magnoliopsida > Asparagales > Iridaceae > Iris > Iris macrosiphon. The sequence continues at coordinate 101,695,361 of JAYESA010000005.1, read as the reverse complement.
AAAATTATGAAGGGGAAAGTGCCTCACACTCAACTCTCGATCCTTGCAATAATCACGGACTAGGATAATACCTCATGCTCATCATTATATGTTATCAGATGATACCGTAAAGTTTAGTCCATAAAATTCATCTCGATAAGAAATTAACTCAACAACGATACCAAGAATTTAAATTTAACAACTGGTCAACAAGAATCAAACTCAATATCAACGAGTGAGGACGGACGGAAACAAGGGCGAAGGATTTAAATTGGAAATTGTAATCAGATTCTCAAGGGGTCATCCCAGAAATCTATCAAGAATTTTGTGATTGAGTATCCACTCTCATCCTAGTATCCTATGTCCTATATTCTATGGCAGGCACGCAGTAGTACAACTAATACGTCTAACTACCACGACATCGCACAACTTGCGAAGTCTGACCTGCATGGGCCACCACTAAAAATGTGTCACGACCCACACCCGGTATAGGGACACGAGAATGTGTGTACGTCCAGCCTACGCCGCAGCATCGGCGGTAGAATGCTGTCTAGGTCATGTAACTATCTAATCAATCTTACATGAATATCCAACTCCATGAGGAGACACGGATATCACAGTATAATATGAACAGCATACTCAATCACATATCTACAATATGATAAGATCTCGAAGAAACAAGTAAGATGCAACACAAGTCCAAAATAGAAATAGTCTAACTCAACAATATAATCTAAGTCTCAAATAAGTTTGCCGGAGACAAATCTGGTACCAAAATAGACAGCTAAGAAACTAACTAGATAACTAGTGATTCCGCCTAAACCTCCCGGAATCACAACTGAACTATCAACTTCAAGTCTGCAGCTACTCACCCTGTGGTCCATAATGTTGGACACCAATCCTCTAAGGCATAGTATGGAAAATACTTTCCAGTCAGGAAGGAGCAAGTACATCTCAAATAATATTTCCATTTAATTGATAAGGGCTATAAGACAATAAACAGATAATGCTATATATTGAGAGAAGACAGTGAATAAATACAATGGCAAAATAAAGAGACAGGCAATGTGAAGATACAGGCAATATAGCTAATATGAAACAGTCAGTGCATATATGAAACAAAGAGAACGAGGTACAATATCATATACGGGTGATGTAGTATATGATCAAAAATAGAGAACTGTAACTATTCTTAGTATTTGAAATATCAGTCTATCATGTGATCGGCTTGAGACAAGATCAGGCTGGTTACATATGATTAGCTATGATTTATGTAAGGTCAGGCTAACCATTTGGTTAGCTATGATGCAAGTAGTGGTCAGGCTAATCATATATAACAGCTATGAGGCATGTAATGGTCAGGCCGCACTCGACGTGAGATGTGGGATGAGCTATGATGCATGTAGAGTTGGGTATGATCACATAATCTACTAAAATATCCCCCGCCCCCAACTAGTACAGTGGATCCAATCACGATACGTCACGATACACGAGCAATATCTAATATATCATGTCGAGGTCTAAAGTCGTGTATACTGTCAATACGATAATCAATATAATATCTCATGATTGTAGATCCAATCTATATACTAGTCCGTGTAGCACAGTGTCAACAATCAGATGTAATATTTCTAGATACTAAATTTATAGATATTATCAAATAATTAAAAATTATCAGAGAATGTACTCGCCTTGGGTCCTTAGCTGGTAAAACCAATATCCTGTTCTAGAGTATCATCTGGATGATCCAACAGTCCTATAGATATATCATAAAACAATACAACACTGCATCAGATGCTATACTAACACACAATCAAAAATACATCGAACTCAGGGGCTATGCCAGGTATGGCACTAGTCAACTAGGGTCAAGTGCATCAAGTTGCACGGGCGTCGCGTCTGTGATTGCTGTGCAAGACAGACGATCAAAATGATACGGGGATCGCCAGCACGTCAGTGTATATGTGGCAGTCCACTAACAGTTCACAGGGTCACAAGGTCATGTGTAGTTACGGGTATCCGTATTTACACTCGGGTTACCCAGTAGAGATACATATATAAATATACATATTATACATATTATTAATTATAAACATTAATACTCAATACATATATAATATATATTTGAATAATTTATATATATATATATATATATATATATATATATATATATATATATATATATATATATATATATACATCATATTGAAATAATGTACACATACTAAATATATGTACATACTATACTATACCAATTGAAAAATACTCATATATATATATATATATATATATATATATATATATATATATATATATATATATATATATATATATATATATATATATATATATATATATATATGTACCAATTAATCCATATACTATATACGTATATAAGTACATATATATACCAATATAAATATATATATATATGCTACATATATATACATACCAAAAATACAATTTTACCAAACATATACTAGATAAATACATATAATATATATATATATATATATATATATATATATATATATATATATATATATATATATATATATATATATATATCAACATTAATATTAAAAAATACTAATGCTAATATACTAATTGAGTTTATACTATATATATATGTATACATATACATACCAATTATATATATTAAGGATATACTAAATGCATATACAATATATATATATATATATATATATATATATATATATATATACATATACCAATGAATAAATACCTACATATACTAATTATATATATTAAATACATACTAAATACATACATATATACCTACATGCATACGTACACCCATACATACGTACACGGGGGGGGAGGGAAGGACCGTACCTGCGCGCGTCTACGACGATGGCGAAGACGACGAGGAGGTGGTGGTCCTGGCCGGAGGAAAGAGGCTGCGGGAAGAGGAAGCTCTGGAGGAGTCGGGGAGAGCCGCTCGGGTGCTGCGGGTTCGTGGAGAAGCTGTCGGAGCTTGGTGGTGAAGGAGATGCGGAGGAGTTGTGGCTTGGAAGCGGAGGAGATCCGGCGAAGTTCTGCAGGGTGGTCGGAGTAGAGGCAGCGGGAGGAGGAAGCTCTGAAGGAGTCGGGGAGAGCCGTTCGGGTGCTGCGGGTTCGTGGAGAAGCTACCGGAGCTTGGTGGCGGAGTAGTCGAGTGCAGATCAGAAGGAGCTTCGGTCAGGAGCTGCCGTGGTCGGACTCATCGACCACGCAGAGAAGGAACGGGCGAGGTAGCCGGGGAAGGAGGCTGCGGCTCGTGCAATAGAGGAGGCCGGCTCGAGGCTGAGCAGATCGGCTCTGGTCGAAGTCGACGGTGGTGTGCTGGGCTCCGGTCAAAGTCTAAGGGGTTAAAGGTGGTGGTTATATAGTGAAGTGGACGGGGGTAGGTGTAAACCCCCTAATTTTTTCAGAAATTTTTATTTGGATTTTTCATAATTTTCTGGGATTTTTTCTGAAATTAAAACTAAGGAATTTTACAATTAAATGATTTTTATTTACCGTTAAATAATATTAAAATATTATGAAAATAATATTTTATGGTGTAAAATGGAAAACTAGATATAGGGTAATTTTTCGGGAATTTATTGGACTCCGGAAGCATTTTAAAAGCCCTAAAAACCAATGTAGAAATAGACCGAATTAAACCCCTAAAATAAACTGGTTCAATTGAACCAAACCAACCCAAACCAACTCAGTTCCGGTTCAACTGAACCGAACCCAGCCTTAGCGGGTCGGGTCGGATCTAGACCCGAACCCGAAACCCGCAGACCCAAACCCGTACTTAAACACTAAGCGGGTCGGGCCGGATTCATGTGAACCCGACCCGCGGACCCGGACCCGTTAGCCCGGTCTGAAACCTAACCCTATTCCTAATCTAAACCCTAATCCGCCTAGCCGCTCTGCCTCTATTTAATCCCCTCCGTCGTGCGCCGGAACCCTAACTTCCTCTACCCACCAGTCCTCGCTCCGGTCACCCTCGACCACCCTGAGCTCCGCCTCGCCACCTTTCCGCCTACCCCAGCGTCGTCCCCCTACCCGAGTCTCTGCCTCCCCTCGACCTCTTCCATCTCTCCCTCGGCCACCGCGATCACGACCCCGACGAACTCCCGCAGAGCCTCCCTAGCCTCCGCTGCCCTCGTCTTCGTCCTCGCTCCACCGTCGAAGCCCAGCACCACCACCTATCGCCTCGCTCTACCCTGGCCACCCTGTCTCCTTCATCCGCCCTTTCGACCTCCTCTCCCCTCTTCCCCGGCCGGTCCATCCCCTCCCTGAACTCGAGCACCACAGCCCCCATCGACAACCGCCCTAGCTCCGGCCATCTCCCACATCAGCCCTAGCCCGGACACAGCCGCCCTAACACGGACACAGGAGCTCTTGACCCCGACACGGTTGACGCAGGACACGAAACAGTACCCGGACACGAGAAATTCGGTCTTCACGAAGCCCTGTTCAGGTAACCCGTTCTCTCTCCTCGTGATTCTGTTTTTGATTCCGTCAGTTGTATCGCGTAGACTGTGTAACCCTCTCGATGCCCGTGCAACTCGCTCGGTGCGTCGTGTCCTGTTGATCGCAAATTATGATCCAAAAGCAGGAAAACTAATGCCCTATTTTACCCCGGAACTGAGTGCGCCCCGCCAAACGGGATGACTTGGTCGCATGTGGTCTTTACCGAAACGTGTGCGTCGTTTATACGGACGTGTGGGATTTTGCAGAAGTTGATTTGGATGTGCGTACACACCGGAATCAACGCGTATCCGCCGACAACGCCCCGTATTCGCCTATTCTGGGACATGTTGTAACTTTGTGTACACACGTCGGATTGAAACAAAACTTGCACCATCGGACTCATAGCAATACGCTGGTCCTGTGACCCAAGTTTGGTTCGATTCTGATAACGTCGACAAAATCGCGTATCGTGGGCCCCGCGGCTCCACTTGACGGGCGATTTTGTGTTCGGCTCATCGGAATCCAATTCTGGAAATTCTGTTGGGTTTATATCATCGTTCCTGACTTGTTGACACTAAGTTTGATGAATTTGGAGACCTTTGACCCTGACACATTTTTCGGTGCAAAGTGGCCCACGTGTGGACCCCGCTTTGACCAGAAACTGTCATTTTGGCCCCTGTATCCAAATTGGACTTAAGAACAGGCGTTTCTAGTTATTTGATATTTTCTGAGACTGATGGTGATGTTTATTTCAGCAACCGGAGTAGTACCTGCAAATCACACTGAGATCAGAGCTACAGTTGGAGCCAAAACCCCAAGCAAGTGTACATTGCCAAAACTTGCAGTTCTTGTTATTATTCCTTTGACTATATTTATATTGTTGTGCATGCTTGACCTAGGACTGTGTGACTTACTTAGCGTCCGATTAATAGTCGGGTGCCAACACCGTATGCGGAGTTGTGTATCGTCACTTAGAGATGGACATTCGTGACCCTTTATATTTTCGTACTTGTCTTATCAAGTACACTATAACCCAGGACACTTGACACTATTCATGAGACAGAATCTTTCTAAGATATTCATGGTGATTCTGTATAGGATATAGGTTTTATGACATAGACATTATATTCATAGATATTAGATGACTTGCTGCATTAGATATGATTGTGCGTGACATGGACATGAGGCATCGTGGACATGAGACGTGTGATTACATTGGGTGGGGAGAGACACACAGGCTACAGGCTGAGTTTATATATATATAAAACATAGTAAACACATAGTAAAATACTGCTACTGGCTCCCAGACACAAAGCTTATAGTGGTCTCAGCCTGAGTTTAGTGATGCTCTCAAATTATATTTCACGTAGATGGTTATATAGTTTACCCTATTTATCTCATTTACTATTACACTGCATTTTGGCATGTTGATTTCTGTACCTTGTTATGTCCCCTGAGGACCTGGATCCGGATTATGTCCCCAGGATTAGCAGACGAGATCGACCCCGAGGTATACAAGACAGGAGCATTATCAGGAGCAGGTACTGGAGTAGTACCAAATCCAGTAGACGAGTGATCATCGAGGGTATCTTCTGAGTATATACTGTTCCATACTCAGTATTGACTGTAGTTATCTTTATTCTTGTATCTTGACAGATGTATCAGACTCATTATCGGGTTATTTCCCGAGTTTGTGTTATATTGAGATTGATCTTGCTTTATGATTCTGATATTGTTGTATTCATTTCTGTGGATGAGATTAGTCTATCTAGACCCTTATTGTTGTATTACAGCTTAAGTATGCCCCAATGGATCCATCAAATTGGGTTTGTCCATCGGTGTGTGCTGCTGGCCATTGCCACGTGTCCGGTCCCTCTGTATTTTGGGACTGGGGCGTGACATGGTTTTTATGGTGGCCTATGCAGGTCAACGACTAAATTGTTCGGTTTCAACTTAGGGACCGAGCAAGCCTGCGATAAGAATATGATAAGTTTTGGATCTCATCCACTTGCTTGAATCGTTCTTGACATCTATATCCGATTCGAAATAAATTCTTGACTTGCATCCTCCCTTGATTCCTGTGTGCCTCTTATTGTTTATGTTGGTTGTTACTCTAAATTTTTACTACGTGATTAGTAATTAGAACTTGACAGTTTAAGTTATTATTGTAGATTATGACCTAATGATTACCCCTTAGCTTTAAGTCACGTAATTAGTACCCCTACCTCGATACAAGTTAGATCCCTTATCCTTGACGGCCAGTAACTCCTCTATCCTCACTATTGACACTTGTTCTATAAGCACTAAGGCTGAGATTTAAGATGACCATGACCTATGTAATATAGGAGGATACCCTAATAGGTACCAAGACCCCTTCTCGTAGACCTTAACAAGAGTTTCCACGGTATCCTTAAGACGATTTTAGTATTAGTTTATTATTTTAAGTTGGGTAGTATGCCTCACAACATAATACCACCTAGCCCTATTGACCCATTGATGAAGTAAACTAGGATGACACAACTTTAGACTTGTATAAGAAGATAGTGGTTATTCAGACAATAGAATTTAGAGGTCCTTGCCCCTATTTGGTCGACTAGCGACTTGGACAAGGAGGTTGTATGATAACTGTAGAGATTGTAGAGTCTATTATTATTATGGTTGCTTGTTTATTTTTGTTTTGTGAACTTGATTTATTTGTACCTCCTTTTATCATCATCTAGCGTACTTAAATTTGCTGTACTTGACTTATGCTGCTATTCTATAGCCTAGTTTTGCAAGCTTATTCTTTATCGAGCTTGTTCATGACATATGTATTAGTGGACATGTACACTAATACATTTCAGAATCAGTATACTACGGTCAGATCGACCATAGTGCACTTGGTTCGCCCTTCGTACAACTAATTTACGTGGATTGAGATATATAGTAATTAGTAGACGAATGTACTTGCCCTCTAGATATGTCTGAGCATATCATATCCGTTACATAACTGTATTGATGCGAGCATGCGAAGAGGAATTACCCAAAATAGGATTTCAGTCCACAACTGCCTTGGCAAATCCCATTGAATTCTTTAAACGCCTTGACCCCCATACTCCTAATCAATTACCTACCCCTTTAACTCTTTATTATTGATCTTAGTCTCCCCTCATTTTGGAAAGACGAAACATCTTACTTGGTATAAGTTGATATATAGATAGTACTAGATATACCCCGCAGGCCGGTCGTATTGTTTGATGACCCTTTTATAAATGATTAAGGGAATACCATAGGTGATATGTTTGGTGTTAAAGACTTGAGGATTCAATAACATGATTCAATAATTTAGGGCATAACTTTCTTATATGTATAGCCTTAGATGATAGATGGGTAAATTCTAAGTTTGGTAGAGACCGCAATGTTCACTTAAGAGGAATTCTTTATACTGTAATCAAGTGAGATTCAATAGAGAGACCCTGTCCTAATTTAATTTCAAGGACAAAATTTTTATAAGTTGGGTAGATTGTAAACCCCCTGATGTTTTCAAAAAAATTTATTTGGATTTTTTGCATAATTTTCTGGGATTTTTTCTGAAATTAAAACTAAGATATTTTACAAATAAATGATTTATAATTAATGTTAAATAATATTAAAATATATAAAATAATATTTTATGGTGTAAAATAGAAAACTAGACATAGGGTAATTTTTTAAGAATTTATTGGACTCCGGAAGTATTTTAAAAGCCCTAAAAACCAATGTAGAAATAGACCGAATTAAACCCCTAAAATAAACTCGGTTCAATTGAACCAACCCAAACTAACTCAGACCCGGTTCAACTGAACCGAACCCAGCCTTAGCGGGTCGGGTTGGATCTAGACCCGAACTCGAAACCCGCAGACCCAAACCCGTACTTAAACACTAAGCGGGTCGGGCCGGATTCATGTGAACCCGACCCGCGGACCCAGACCCGTTAGCCCAGTCTGAAACCTAACCCTATTCCTAATCTGAACCCTAATCCGCCTAGCCGCTCCGCCTCTATTTAATCCCCTCCGTCGTGCACCGGAACCCTAACTTTCTCCAACCACCAGTCCTTGCTCCGGTCACCCTCGACCACCCTGAGCTCCGCCTCGCCACCTTTCCGCCTACCCCAGCGTCGTCCCCCTACCCGAGTCTCCGCCTCCCCTCGACCTCTCCCATCTCTCTCTCAGCCACCGCGATCACGACCCCGACGAATTCCCGTAGAGCCGCCCTAGCCTCCGCTGCCCTCGTCTTCGTCCCTGCTCCACCGTCGAAGCCCAGCACCACCACCTATCGTCTTGCTCCGCCCCGGCCACCCTGTCTCCTTCCTCCGCCCTGTCGACCTCCTCTCCCCTCTTCCCCGGCCGGTCCATCCCCTCCCTGAACCCGAGCACCACAGCCCCCATCGACAACCGCCCTAGCTCCGGCCATCTCTCATATCATCCCTAGCCCGGACACAGCCGCCCTAGCACGGACACAGAAGCTCTCGACCCGGACACGGTTGACGCATGACACGAAACAGTGCCCGGACACGAGAAATTTGGTCTTCACGGAGCCCTGTTCAGGTAACCCATTCTCTCTTCTCATGATTCCGTTTTCTATTCCGTCAGTTGTGTCGCGTAGACTGTATAACCCTCTCGATACCCATGCAACTCGCTCGGTGCGTCGCGTCCTATGGTGATCGTAAACCATGATCCAAAAGCAGGAAAACCAATGCCCTGTTTTACCCCAGAACTGAGTGTGCCCCGCCAAACGGGATGACTTGGTCGCATGCGGTCTTTACCGAAACGTGCGCGCCGTTGATACGGACATGTGGAATTTCGCAAAAGTTGATTTGGATGTGCGTGCACACCGAAATCAACGCGTATCCGCCGACAATGCCCTGTATTCGCCTATTCTGGGATATGTCGTAACTTCGTGTACACACGTCGGATTGAAACAAAACTTGTGCCATCTGACTCGTAGTAATACGCTGGTCCTGTGACCCAAGTTTGGTTCGATTCTGAGAACATCGACAAAATCGCGTATCATGGGCCCGTGGCTCCACTTGACGTGCAATTTTGTGATCGGTTTATCGGAATCCAATTCTGGAAGTTCCGTTGGGTTCGTATCATCATTCCTAACTTGTTGACACTAAGTTTGACGAATTTGGAGACCTTTGACCCTGACACATTTTTCGGTGCAAAGCGGCCCACATGTGGACCCCGCTCTGACCAGAAACTGTCATTTTGGCCCCTGTGTCCAAATTGGACTTAAGGACAGGCGTTTCTAGCTATTTGATATTTTCTGAGACTGATGGTGATGTTTATTTCAGCAACCGGAGTAGTACCTGCAAATCACACTGAGATCAGAGCTACAGTTGGAGCCAGAATCCCAGGCAAGTGTATCTTGCCAAAACTTGCAGTTCTTGTTATTATTCCTTTGACTATATTTATATTGTTGTGCATGCTTGACCTAGGACCGTGTGACTTACTTAGTGTCCGATTAATAGTCGGGTGCCAACATCGTACGCGGAGTTGTGTAACGTCACTTAGAGATGGACATTCGTGACCCTTTATATTTTCGTACTTGTCTTATCAAGTACACTATAACCCAGGACACTTGACACTATTCATGAGACAAAATCTTTCTGAGATATTCATGGTGATTCTGTGTAGGATACAGGTTTTATGACATAGACATTATATTCATAGATACTAGATGACTTGTTGCATTAGATATGATCGTGCGTGACATGGACATGAGGCATCGTGGACATGAGACGTGTGATTACATTGGGTGGGGAGAGACACACAGGCTACAGGCTGAGTTTATATATATAAAACATAGTAAACACATAGTAAAACATATAGTAAACACTGCTACCGGCTCCCAGACACAGAGCTTGTAGTGGTCTCAGCCTGAGTTTAGTGATGCTCTCAAATTGCATTTCACGTAGATGGTTATATAGTTTACCCTATTTATCTCATTTACTATTATACTGTATTTTGGCATGTTGATTTCTGTACCTTGTTATGTCCCCTGAGGACCTGGATCCGGATTATGTCCCCAGGATTAGCAGACGAGATCGACCCCGAGGTATACAGGACAGGAGCATTATCAGGAGCAGGCACTGGAGCAGTACCAGATCCAGTAGAAGAGTGATCATCGAGAGTATCTTCTGAGTATATACTGTTCCATACTCAGTATTGGCTGTAGTTATCTTTATTCTTGTATCTTGACAGATGTATCAGACTCATTATCGGGTTATTTCTCGAGTTTATGTTATATTGAGATTGATCTTGCTTTATGATTCTGATATTGTTGTATTCATTTCTGTGGATGGGATTAGTCTATCTAGACTCTTATTGTTGTATTACAGCTTAAGTATGCTCCGATGGATCCATTAAATTGGGTTTGTCCATTGGTGTGTGCTGTTGGCCATTGCCACGTATCCGGTCCCTCGGTATTTTGGGACTGGGGCATGACAGGAGGAAGCTGTGGGCTCGCCGGAGCTTAGCCGGGGCAGTTGGCCGGAGTAGGGGGGTTGCTCAGTTGGTTTCTTTTTTTAAAAAGAAAGGAAAATAATAAGAAGAGAAGAAGAAGAAGAAGAAGAAGAAGAAGAAGAAGAAGAAAAGGAAATTTCCTAGGGTTGAGTGAGGAGGAAGGAGAGAGAAGATGGGGGCTTCCCTAGGTTTGGGGACTAGGGCATATTGGGAAGGGTGAGGTGATGTGATATTTTATAGGAAGGGTGATAGAAGGTGTGTGGTGATAATGAGCCCCAATTTTGAACGGGTGGCCAGGATTCGTCATGGAGAAATTCATTTATACATGGAGAGGGTTGAGTTGACTAGTCAAATTTGGGCTTCTCCATTTGGTTAAACCAATGGGGTGTTGACACCTAATACAATATTTGCAAATGAGCCCCCTTAAATTTGGATAATTGTACGAACACATAAAATTATGAAAAATTTGTGGGCGATTTGGTGTTTGGTGTTTTGCAGGGTGAGGGGGTGTTGTGTGTTTGGTATGGGCTTAATTTGTGGGGTATTTGGATTTAGTCGGGATTAAACGGGATCAGTCAAAATGGTATCCCTAATTTAATTAGAAATAAATGCAAGCTGTGTTCTAAAATTAATTAGGAGTACATGGGGCCAAAATTAGGTTGGGTCACAAATATCATTAGTGAAGAAGACTCAGAACAGAATATTATCCTAATTTGGGTTGCACGAAAAATGGGTCGAGATTGCCTCCAATTTTGATTGGAACGCACAACGATATAAAGTTGGAATTTATTTAGAAATTAAATAAACGTCCGCGACGAATATTGTGCGGCTAAAATGAAGCACAAGAGAGCATAATTATGAGTTACAAAAAGGTCAGAATGTAAGGCGGGCACATCTAGGGCAAGGTTGCAAAATTTGTTGGAAGGCAAAAGCTAGGGTAGCACTCCAAATATCGAAACAAAGGTAAGGCGCAACAATTAAATAAAATTACGGTAATTAATCACAATCCCAAATAATTAAATTCTAATTAATACAAATTAATATACAACTCTATAATTCGGTCTGATGTTCACCTAGTGGGCTTCTAGGTCAAGTCTACTAGCTCAACATTAAGAACACTGTACATAATATTATAAATACACATCTCATACAATTATTTGAATTAAATACACACAATATTAAATACATATAAAAGTCAAAAATACCCCTATTTTTGGAATATGGTAGTGACAAGGTCAGACACAGTCCTAACGTCAACGCCTTCGTTGACTGCACCCGAGTCAATCTCGGACGCGCACAGTCATATGAAATAAAATAACAAGATATCATACAACATATGCATAAGTTAAATTAAACAGTAAATATTGCATGGTATCTTGCATGGGTCCTCAAGCTGTGAATGCAAATAGCCTGCTACTAAAATGTCTCCTGGCTGGTCCAGTGACCCTAACATACAATATAACATTGCAAATATTGTCATCAGACACTAAAGCATTACACACAGAAATACTACGCTGCTCTTAGGTACTAATGCAAGGTCACGGCTGGTCGACTACAGAGTCGCGTGTGAACGTAACTAAGATGCACATGTGTCTTGTCCTCAGTTACCGTGTACCTCGAGACAATAATTTACTAAGGTTATGGTTTACGAACTACTTATGTTTTGTACCAAAATATGTCCTTATTTTCCATGTTAAGTGTACTTGGTCCATGTCTGAATTTTCAGGTAAAACCAAGTTCTTATTAACAAGTCATGTTATTAGGGTAATGACTAATTATTAATTACTATCTAATCTAATTAACACACATACACACATATAGGGTTTTCATATTAATTAGCTTGTGTCCATGCAATAACACACGACACAACGACATAATGCTTCGATAACACAACAAAACCTGAAGAAAAGAGGGCTATATGATGTATACCTAATCATGGCCGAACGGGGGGGATCTGTGCTCGTCGACGGCTGTCCTCCGGCGTAGGGCGGAGCTCCGACATCGTACAGGAATAACGGCAGCAGCGGCAGTAACTGCAGCAGTTGCAACAGCTTTAGCAGCGGCGGCTTGGCGGCGGGGGACGGTGGTCAGGGTCATGGGGAAGGCGACGGTCGGGTTGGCAGTGGTGGTTGGCAGTGCGGACTGGCGGTTCAGGCGACTAGGGGCCGTCTGGATCGGGTAAGGATGGAGTTGATGCTGGTGAAGATGGCGATATTGATGATGGTGAGGGTGGTGGCGGTCGGTGTAGGTGGTTGGTTGCAGGTGGTGTTGGGGTGGTGGTGTCACGACCCGCACCCGGGGTAAGGGTACTAGTCGGAAACAACGCCCAGCCTACGCCGCAGAATCGGCGGTAGAACGCTGTCTAGAAAGTCTATCTAATATAATGAACCACCAAAAGATAGTGTACTCAATCACAGAACTAAGATAGAATGAACACGAATCAGATAAGAATAGAATAGTCATCAACTTATGAGTTTAAAATAATACATCAATGAGTCTAAAGAGTAACAAAAATAAGCTGGAGACAAATCCAGTACAAAAGAATACTATCATACTACAAGCTATACTCCAGGGTCAACTGTCTCAGTTGGGATAAGTCCCTCTTGAGCCAGGGTCTCCGAATCTAAACCCACAACATCCTGGGGTCCATAATAGGTAGGGTACTCCTCAGTGTCATCTGGAAAAATATATCCAGTCAGGAAAGGAGCAGAGTACATCTCTAACAGCAGTTCTAATCCATGATAAAAACTATGTAACAGTAAATAGCTATGGATAAACAAGATGCACAATAGGAATAAGAGATATATAGATAATAAGAAAATACTGGAAAGAAATACAATAATGAACAATATGTCAATGAAACAATAATACTAATGACTAAGTGTGTGAGTATTAGCTTAACATGTGATCGACTTGGGCAAGATACAATGCGGCCTGGCTAATCATACGTGCGGTGCATGATCAATACTATTCGCTTACCAATACTTTATTCAATAGGGATTTGATCACATATCTATACTAATACTCCCCACCCCCAACTGGTATAATAGATCCAACCACGGTATGCTATGGCACTAGATTCCCCAAGAAGAGAGCGACTCCTCCCGAAAATCGGTATCTGTACATGTACAAGATAACCAATGAAACAATACTTGCACCATATACACCATATACCAAGGAATAACATCTCATGACGAGATCCGGATATACCAATCCGTGTAACCATAGTGTCGAGAGAAACATGTAAATCTACACTAGATACAACGAACATAGAGGATATCATAAATGAGAAACTATCAGAGAATGTACTCGATTGAAATCCAAAGAACAGTCTCACAGATGTCTGACTCGGTGCCTCGAAGACCTAGATATGGAATACCACATTAATACAAGGTCCCAGAAAGAGAACAAGTCAAACTAGTCAACTTCTAGGTCAATAAATAAATTCTAAGTCAAAAGTCAACTATGGTCAACTCTAAAGTCAACTAAAGTCAAACATGGTCAAACCAAGGTCAACCTCACAAGAAATCTATATAAATAATATAGAAAATAAAATACAATAATTTAGGAATCAAAATTAGATCCCAATTGATACCCACACAAAGTATACTAATAATACAATTAATGCACACTCTAAATAATGTATATACAAACCAATATTTATACAAATAAAATAATATATTATTATTAGTATTATACCTCACAAAAACACCTATATATATACATATATAAAAAAATTTAATAAATATATATACTTATATATATATATACACATAAACTTTACACAATCAAATACTAATAGTTACAAAACACATTACACATATTAATGTACATATTTTACATGGCTAGAAGCACACATAAAAATACATTCATTAATATACAAATAATTATATAATAATTATAAATAATATAATTACACATTTAAACACATAAATATATTTTATAAAACATTTATGTATAATTTATGTTATTAACATAAGTACATTATAATTGCATGCAAGAAAGCTACATATCTATATTTATACATCATTTTAATATACATAAAAATATAGATCTATGCTACAACATCATAATAAATACACTAAAATAATATTTAATATCTATATATATTTACTAATTATAAATGAAGAATTTAAAGCATAATTAATTAGATCTATACACAAACACACCAAATTGGAGAGTATCCCACCTTATCCCACTAGATCTAGGATACGCATGCGACACGAGTCCAACACACAACCAATTATACCCCGAAGGACACAAACAAGTCACAAATAATATTTATGAATAAATCAAAGTGTCAAAAGTAGATTTATGTGTCCGTGTCAAAATACGACATGTTCAAAGCCCCGTGTCGGAGAGAAAACCCCCAAAATGACACGTATCACCAAATAGTTGGGATACGAACCACATGTACCAAATTATGGACACGACACTAGCCCCAAACACATAATAACATATCCAATTGATCTATAGGATCAATTGACACACACAACAAAATGTAAATTCGGAATTCTAACAAAATTGACACAAAAAGCACCATAACTTTCTCCATGGGTCTCCTATGAACACAAAACAAAGTCCTATGGGTAGTACATACATATAGGTTGATTTATATGATTAAATCTCAGATTTAGAAGCTATTTTAATGGGAAAAACTAAATTATACCTATTGGGAGATGGATTCCCAATGAAACCTCCAATTGAGATGAACTTGCTTCCAAATTGTAGATCTTTGCTCCTCTTTGTAGATCCTTACTTCCTTCTTCTAGATCCTTGCTTCTCAACTTTCTAATGGTGAATTGGGAAGAATTTGGAATGAATTTGGTGGGGAATTGGAATGGGAATGGAAAGAATTTGGGAGTGGAAATTCTAGATCTATATTTGGAATGAGAATGAGAGGAGAGAGAAATTTCCTCCCTCTTTTAATAGGCCGGCCTTGCCCCTCTCCCAAGCAATTGTAAAATGTCCAATGTACCCCTTGGGGCCTCTCATAAAGAAATAATTAAGAAAGGAAGCTTCTAGTCTAATCATTTAATTAATTTAATCCATCTCCTTAACTATGGGCTTTCTAAATGGGCCAAATCTAACTATTTAATTCATGTTGGTCCATGGGTCCAAACTAAACTAGTTGGGTCTACTAAAATAAGTTCAAAATAATTAAATAATATCCAACAATAATTAAATAATACAACAAAAATTATTTACCATGCACAATATTTATTTAAATAGGAAATTACTAAAATACCCTTTTTCCTAAAATGTGGTAGTGACAAGTCTACCCTCCTTAAAATAATTTTATCCTCGAAATTCAAAGACGAAAACTACCCCCAGAAAATCACAAAACAGAACTAAAGAATCACAATTAACTAATGAACAGAACATAACTAGAAAATAACATACCTCAAGGTACAAACAAATATGGATAACGCTCTCGCATGTCATCCTCTCTCTCCCAGGTAGACTCCCCCGGAGAGTGATGCCTCCATGCGACGTGCACCAAAGAAATAGTCTGGTTCCTCAGCACCTTCTCTCTCCGATCCAGAATCTCAACTGGCTGCTCTGGATAGCTAAGAGTAGGGCCTACCTCTATCTCTGAGTAATCCAATACATGACTAGGATCTGCCACGTATCGTCTCAACTATGACACATGAAACACGTTGTGCACTCCCTCCAATGCAGGTGGCAAGTCTAGTCTATAAGCAACTGCACCGACCCTCTCTAGAATAGTGAAAGGTCCGATGAATCGCGGACTAAGCTTTCCGCCTCCACCGAAGCGAATCGTGCCTCGTGTCGGAGAAATCCTCAGAAACACCAAACCACCCACCTAGAACAAAATACTATCTTAAGAACTTAATCTATAACAAACAAGAACAAGCACAAACAAAATCTAAACTATACCTCAAACTCCAAAGGTCTCCGATGGCTATCGGCCCAATGCCGCTGTCTGTCCTGCGCCACTCGAAGTCTGTCTCTGATCAAATGAACCTTCTCCGCTGTATCCACAACCATCTCTGGCCCAAGCAAAATTCTTTCTCCAACATCGTCCCAAGACAAAGGAGTACGACACCTCCGACCATATAGAGCTTCAAAAGGTGACATCTCTATACTGGCCTGGTAACTGTTGTTGTAAGCAAACTCTACCAAATGGAGATGGTCCTCCCAAGAACCCCCGAAATCTAGTACACAAGTGCGCAACATATCCTCGAGAGTCTGGATAGTCCTCTCTGACTGCCCATCTGTCTGGGGATGATATGTAGTACTGAACTTGAGCTGAGTGCCCAAACTCTCCTGCAAACTCCTCCAGAAATAAGAAGTGAAACGACTATCTCGATCTGAGACTATGCTGACGGGAACTCCGTGTATCCTAACGATCTGCCTCACATACATCTCTGCCAGCTTCTCCGTAGACAAACCCACCTTGAAAGGCAAAAAGTGGGCCGACTTGGTCAATCTATCAACAATGACCCAAATCGCGTCTTTCTCTCCTGGAGATCGTGGAAGTCCGGACACAAAATCCATAGTAATGTGTTCCCACTTCCACTCTGGAATAGATAATGGCTGAAGTAACCCTCCTGGCCTCTGCCTCTCGGCTTTCACCTGCTGGCATACTAAGCATCTGGATACAAACTGTGCCACTTCCCTCTTCATGCCATACCACCACACACTCTCTCGCATATCCCGATACATCTTGTTAGCACCTGGATGTATGGAATACTGAGAGCGATGCGCTTCCTGCAATACCTCCTCACGCAACTCTCCACTAGGCACACACAATCTAACTCCATGCCTCAAAGATCCATCCTCTGCAATAGTGAAATCATCCTCCAATCCTACTCTCACTTGAGCTCTGATACTCCTCAAGGATACATCATCATATTATGCTGCCTTGATCCTGTCCATTAAATCTGAGTGTATCTACAATCCCACATTTTTATAGCACACCCAGGAACAATCACCTCAATGCCCAAGCTCTCCAAGTCCTCCAACAAATATCGATCCTGCGTCACGAACATAGCTACCGGATACCTGCTCAAAGTATCGGCAACTACATTGGCTTTTCCAGGATGATATTACAAAGAGATATCAAAATCCTTCATCAGTTCCAACCACCGACGCTACCTCATGTTCAACTCCTTCTGCGTGAAAACGTACTTCAAGCTTTTGTGGTCTGTGAAGATCTCCACACGCTCTCCGTACAAATAATGTTTCCACAACTTCAGGGCGAATATGACAGCTGCCAACTCCAAATCATGGGTAGGATAGTTCTTTTCATGAGGACGCAATTGCCTGGATGCATAGGCAATCACTTTCCCATGCTGCTGAAGAACACAACCTAAACCCTTTCCCGATGCATCACTATAAATAGTGAAACCTCCGGACCCTGATGGCAACGTCAAAATAGGAGCAGACGTCAACCTCTTCTTCAACTCCTCAAAAGCAACTTGGCAATCCTTCGTCCAAACAAACTCCACATCCTTCCTTGTGAGTTTGGTCATCGGCTCGGCAATCCTCGAAAAATCTTGCACAAACTTCCTGTAGTAGCCTGCCAATCCCAAGAAACTCCTGATCTCTGCTACCGAACTCGGAGTCTTCCAAGATTTCACTGCTAAAATCTTCTTCGGATCCACTGAAATACCATCACCAGTCACAACATGCCCCAAGAATTCTACCTTGTCCAAGAAAAACTCACACTTGGACAACTTTCCATACAACTTCTCCTTCCTCAGCACATCCAACATAATCCTCAAGTGCTCCTCATGTTCCTCTGGTGTCCTCGAGTATATGAGTATGTCGTCGATTAACACCACCACAAACTTGTCAAGGTACTGGTGGAACACCTTGTTCATCAAGTTCATAAACACCGCCGGCGCATTAGTCAAACCAAACGACATCACCATAAACTCGAACTGACCATACCGAGTTCTAAAAGCAGTCTTCGGTATGTCCTCCGGCTTCACCTTCACTTGATGGTAGCCTGATCTCAAATCTATCTTAGAAAATACCTTCGCACCACTTAACTGATTAAACAGATCATCAATCCGTGGCAAAGGATACTTATTCTTGATAGTGAGATTATTCAAAGCCCTGTAATCAATGCACATACGCACTGATCCATCCTTCTTCGGTACAAACAATACCGAGGCTCCCCATGGTGAAGAACTCGATCTGATAAACCCCTTATCCTGCAATTCGTCCACCTGCTTCTTCAACTCGACCAGCTCGCTGTTGTTTACTCTATAGACATGCTGTGAAATTGGTTCTGCACCTGGCACCAAGTCTATAGAAAATTCAACATCTCGATCTGGCGTCAATCCTAGCAATTCCTCAGGAAACACATCCAAGAATTCTGCTATCAACGGATGTGGTAACTCCTTGTATTCCACCATAGCTCCACAAATAATGCCTTCGTCCTACTCCGCAGCTCCTCTAGTAAACTCGAACTCTGGCTCTCCTGGCGGACCAAACAAAACTCTACCTCCTCTACAGTCTATGCTAGCACGGTGCCTACTCAACCAATCCATCCCAAGTACAATGTCATAGCTTAGAAGTGGCATTACAAGTAGACACGCACTCAACTCCCGGCCCCCCAGAGTAACTCTTCGATCCTTGCAAATATTATTAACCAGGATAATGCCTCCCCCGGTCATGATCTTGCAAGTCCTAAGTAAAGACTCAGCTACCAAATCATGCTTCAGAGCAAAAGAAACAGATACAAAACTATGGAAAGCACCACTATCAAACAAAGCTAAAGCTGGAATGGAATCAAGAAGAATAGAACCTGCGATGACATCTTCTATGGGTTCCTCCTCTTCGACGGTCATAGCAAACGCTCGTCCCTGTCGAGCACCTCCCTGCTGTTGATGCTGGACAAAACGCTGCTGCTGTGTCGGAAGCGGTCCCCTCGGCTGTGCTGCAGGTGGTCTCGTCTGTGTCCTCGGAGCTGGAGCTGCTCCTTGAACTGCACGACGAGGACACTCCCTCGATTGATGCCCTTCAGTACCAAAATACAAACAAACTCCTAGCCTCCTCCTGCAAACTTCCCAGATGTGGCCGGGCTTCTTGCAGAAGTTGCATGGGGCCTGCTTTAACTGTCTCTGCTGCTGAGGTGCCTGGTGAAAAGGCGCTCTAGCTGGAGTCTGGTTCTGCTGTGGCTGCTGGAAAGGTCTGGACTGGAAATAAGGACGTTTGGCAGATACTGCACTGCCGTTGGCCCCCAGAAAAGAATCACGGTCTCTCTTGGTCTTCAAACCCAGATCCCGCTCAACCTTGCGTGCCTCCGTAAGTATCTCCGAGTATGTCTCATAAAAAGATGGAATGAGGATCAATATGGCACAAGATGTAAGACATCAAGGAAAGGACAGTTTAAGGGATCAAGTATCAATGTCAAAGGAGAATAGTTGAATCAAAAGAATTTTTCTAGATGTGATTGAGTATCTCAGCCTATTTCCTATATCCTATCGTAGGCTCGCAGTAGTACAACTAAATTGTTGCACTACCACGATATCACATACTTGTAAAGCTTGACCTGCATGGGCCACCACCAAAAATGTGTCACGACCCGCACCCGGGATAAGGGTACTAGTCGGAAACAACGCCCAGCCTACGCCGCAGAATCGACGGTAGAACGCTGTCTAGAAAGTCTATCTAATATAATGAACCACCAAAAGATAGTGTACTCAATCACAGAACTAAGATAGAATGAACACGAATCAGATAAGAATAGAATAGTCATCAACTCATGAGTTTAAAATAATACATCAATGAGTCTGAAGTGTAACAAAAATAAGCTGGAGACAAATCCAGTACAAAAGAATACTATCATACTACAAGCTATACTCCAGGGTCAACTATCTCAGTTGGGATAAGTCCCTCTTGAGCCAGGGTCTCCGAATCTAAACCCACAACATCCTGGGGTCCATAATAGGTAGGGTACTCCTCAGTGTCATCTGGAAAAATATATCATGTCAGGAAAGGAGCAGAGTACATCTCTAACAGCAGTTCTAATCCATGATAAAAACTATATAACAGTAAATAGCTATGGATAAACAAGATGCACAATAGGAATAAGAGATATATAGACAATAAAGAAATACTGGAAAGAAATACAATAATGAACAATATGTCAATAAAATAATAATACTAATGACTAAGTGTGTGAGTATTAGCTTAACATGTGATCGGCTTGGGCAAGATACAATGCGGCCTGGCTAATCATACGTGCGGTGCATGATCAACACTATTCGCTTACCAATACTTTATTCAATAGGGATTTGATCACATATCTATACTAATACTCTCCACCCCCAACTGGTATAATAGATCCAACCACGGTATGCTATGGCACTAGATTCCCCAAGAAGAGAGCGACTCCTCCCGAAAATCGATGTTTATACATGTACAAGATAACCAATGAAATAATACTTGCACCATATACACCATATACCAAGGAATAACATCTCATGACGAGATCCGGATATACCAATCCGTGTAACCATAGTGTCGAGAGAAACATATAAATCTACACTAGATACAACGAACATAGAGGATATCATAAATGAGAAACTATCAGAGAATGTACTCGCCTGAAATCCAAAGAACAGTCTCACAGATGTCTGACTCGGTGCCTCGAAGACCTAGATATGGAATACCACATTAATACAAGGTCCCGGAAAGAGAACAAGTCAAACTAGTCAACTTCTAGGTTAATAAATAAATTCTAAGTCAAAAGTCAACTATGGTCAACTCTAAAGTCAACTAAAGTCAAACATGGTCAAACCAAGGTCAACCTCACAAAAAATCTATATAAATAATATAGAAAATAAAATACAACAATTTAGGAATCAAAATTAGATCCCAATTGATACCCACACAAAGTATACTAATAATACAATTAATGCACACTCTAAATAATGTATATACAAACCAATATTTATACAAATAAAATAATATATTATTATTAGTATTATACCTCACAAAAACACCTATATATATACATATATAAAAAAAAATTAATAAATATATATACTTATATATATATATACACATAAACTTTACACAATCAAATACTAATAGTTACAAAACACATTGCACATATTAATGTACATATTTTACATGGCTAGAAGCACACATAAAAATATATTCATTAATATACAAATAATTATATAATAATTATAAATAATATAATTACACATTTAAACACATAAATATATTTTATAAAACATTTATGTATAATTTATGTTATTAACATAAGTACATATATAATTGCATGTAAGAAAGCTACATATCTATATTTATACATTATTTTAAAATACATAAAAATATAGATCTATGCTACAACATCATAATAAATACACTAAAATAATATTTAATATCTATATATATTTACTAATTATAAATGAAGAATTTAAAGCATAATTAATTAGATCTACACACAAACACACCAAATTGGAGAGTATCCCACCTTATCCCACTAGATCTAGGATACGCATGCGACACGAGTCCAACACACAACCAATTGCACCCCGAAGGACACAAATAAGTCACAAATAATATTTATGAATAAATCAAAGTGTCAAAAGTAGATCTATGTGTCCGTGTCAAAATACGACATGTTCAAAGCCCCGTGTCGGAGGGAAAACCCCCCAAAATGACACGTATCACCAAATAGTTAGGATACGAACCACATGTACCAAATTATGGACACGACACTAGCCCCAAACACATAATAACATGCCCAATTGATCTATAGGATCAATTGACACACACAACAAAATATAAATTCGGAATTCCAACAAAATTGACACAAAAAGTACCATAACTTTCTCCATGGGTCTCCTATGAACACAAAACAAAGTCCTATGGGTAGTACATACATATAGGTTGATTTTACATGATTAAATCTCAGATTTAGAAGCTATTTTAATGGGCAAAACTGAATTATACCTATTGGGAGATAGATTCTCAATGAAACCTCCAATTGAGATGAACTTGCTTCCAAATTATAGATCTTTGCTCCTCTTTGTAGATCCTTGCTTCCTTCTTCTAGATCCTTGCTTTTTAACTTTCTAATGGTGAATTAGGAAGAATTTGGAATGAATTTGGTGGGGAATTGGAATGGGAATGGAAAGAATTTGGGAGTGGAAATTCTAGATCTAGATTTGGAATGAGAATGAGAGGAGAGAGAAATTTCCCCCCTCTTTTAATAGGCCGGCCTTGTCCCTCTCCCAAGCAATTGTAAAATGTTCAATGTACCCCTTGGGGCCTCTCATGAAGAAATAATTAAGGAAGGAAGCTTCTAGTCTAATCATTTAATTAATTTAATCCATCTCCTTAACTATGGGCTTTCTAAATGGGCCAAATCTAACTATTTAATTCATATTGGTCCATGGGTCCAAACTAAACTAGTTGGGTCTACTAAAATAAGTCCAAAATAATTAAATAATATCCAACAATAATTAAATAATATAACAAAAATTATTTACCATGCACAATATTTATTTAAATAGGAAATTACTAAAATACCCTTTTTCCTAAAATGTGGTAGTGACAGGTGGGCCGGCGAGTTTGATGGCGGTGGTTGGCGGTGTCAGGCAGTGTTTGGAGGTAGTGGTTTTGAAGCCGGGAAAGGGGGAAGGGAGTGCTCGGGTTTGCTAGGGTGTTGATGTGGGTGATTGTGAAGGGGATGGCGATGGCAGTCGGTGCAGGCGGCCTGGGGGGAGGTGGTCCGACGTCGACAGGGAAGCAACGTCGGTCAGATAGCTATGGTGGTGGCGGCCTGAGGTGGTGGTTTGTGCTGTCCGGTCGGGGAAGGGGATGAGGGCTCGGCAAGGGAGGGATGGTTCGTCTAGGTAGTTATTTTAGGTTTTGGTGAAAAGAAAAATAATAAGAGGAAAGAAAAAATATATGTATTTATATACATGTGAAGGAGGGTTAGTTTGACCTAGGAAAAGTTGACTTTGGTCAACATCCTCTTGGGTTGGGCCTTGGGCTCACATGGGGATGTATGGGAGGGCTATAAATTATATTTTTTAAATGCAAGGATAGGTTTAAAATAAAGGGGGCGATGTTGCGCGTTGCACATTCCGAAAATTATGAAAAAATTCCTATGAAGGGGAAAGTTGGATTTTTTTCATGTATTGTCCAATTGTGTGGACACCTCAATGCACTTTTGCGTAAAAGTGTCCAACAATTGGAAAATTATACAAAGAAGGAAATTGGGTTTAAATTAATTAAAATTAGTGCGTAGGATGTTCTTGAATTAATTAGAAGTACATGGGAATAAAATTAGGTGAGACACAAGTATCATAGACATAGAGGGCTCAGAGTAGAATATTATCATTGATTGGGTTGCACAAAACGGATCAAGATTGTGTCTCCAATTTCGATTGGAACGCACAAGGATACAAAGTCGTATTTATTTAAAATTAATTATAAATATCCGCGACGAATATTGTGCGACTAAAATGTAGCACAAGAGAGCATAATTATAAGTTACACAAAGGTCAAAATAAGTGGCTGGCACGACTAGGACAAGGTTCTAAAGTTTGTAGGAAGGCAATGGCTAGTATAGTGCTCCAATTATCGAAGCAACGGTAAGGCGCACTAAGTGATATAAATAACGTATATTTAAATAAAATATCGTGTTCTATTTCTAATTGGATTCTAATTAGCCCTAATCTCTCTACCTATGCCAAGTAGACCTAATTTTGGGTGAGGGGATTTACACCGTTGCCTAGTGTGTGTATTGCGAAAAGATGGGACATACTAGAGACATATGAAGGAAGAGATTGGGTACTTGCTTGTCCTGTGGATCATCAGCACATCAGCTTAGGGACTGCCCATCTATTCAGGCTCGTCAGGGTGGAGCAGTCGCTCAGAGAGGACTAGTCAGAGTACCTACTGTACTAGGAGGCCAGCAGAGGGGACCTCCACTTCCACTACAACAGCAGTGGTTTGCTCAGCACCAACAGCAGCTGAGAGGAGCACCACAGGGACGAACTTATGCCATGATGACTGAGGAGGCTGAGCCAGCTGGAGATGTAATTTCAGGTTCAGTTTCTCTCAATTCTATTCTAGCACTTGCATTATTTGATTCTGGCACTTCCCATAGTTTCGTATCTGTATCTTATGCCCTTAAGCATCAATTAGAAACAGAACCATTAGATAGGACTTGCAAGATCACGACTGGAGGAGGCATTATCCTAGTCCGTGATTATTGGAAGGCCGAGAGTTGAGCGTGAGTTTACTCGTCATGCCACTTTCGGGATACGATATTGTACTCGGAATGGACTGGTTGAGTAAACATCATGCTTCTATAGATTATCATGAAGGCGGAGTAGTATTTCGACCACCAAGAGAACCAGAGTTTGAGATCGCTAGAGGAGCAGCAAAGCAGAGCAGAGGCACTTTTTACAGATCCAGGATGGAAGAAGAAGAGTTACCATATCCACTGATAGCGGAGTTCCTGGATGTATTTCCAGAGGAGTTGCCAGGTTTGCCGTTAGACAACGATATTGAATTCTCTATAGACTTGATACCAAGAGCGGAGCCTATTTCACAACATGTCTATAGAGTCAACAACAACGAGTTGGTAGAACTAAAGAAGCAAGTTGAGGAGTTGCAGGACAAAGGTTTCATTAAATCCAGTTCATCGCCATGGGGAGCTCCGATATTATTCATACCGAAGAAGGACGATACGAACGCATGTGTATCGATTATAGAGCTTTGAACAACCTCACTATCAAGAATAAATACCTGCTGCCGAAGATTGATGATCTTTTCGATCAGTTGAGCGGAGCGAAGGTGTTTTCAAAGATAGACTTAAGGTCAGGCTATCACCAGGTAAAGGTGAAGAGTGAAGACATACTGAAGACAGCTTTTCGGACCAGATATGGCCAGTTTGAATTTATAGTAATGTCGTTTGGTTTAACTAATGCACCAGCAGTATTCATGAACTTGATGAACAAGGTATTCCATCAGTACCTTGACAAGTTCGTAGTGGTGTTCATTGACGACATTCTTGTGTATTCAAAGACCCCAGAGGAGCACGAAGAGCACCTGAGGATAGTCTTGGAGACTCTCAAGAAGGAAGAGTTGTACGGGAAGCTTTCAAAGTGTGAGTTCTTCCTTGACAAGGTTGAATTTCTTGGAAACATGATGACGGGTGACGAATTTTAGTTAACCCAAAGAAGATAGAGGCAGTAAAGTCATGGGCCACCCCAGTACGGTAGCTGAAATCAGGAGCTTTCTCGGACTAGCAGGATACTACAGAAGATTTGTACAAGACTTCTCCAAGATTACAGAGTTAATGACTAGGCTGACCAAGAAAGATATAGATTTCGTCTGGACAGAGGAATGTCAAGCAGCGTTTGATAAGCTGAAGAATAGATTGATGATAGCACCAGTTTTGACATTGCCATCAGGGATAGGTGGATTCACTATCTACAGTGATGCTTCAGGAAAAGGTTTGGGATGCGTTCTTCAACAGCACGGGAAAGTAATTGCTTATGCTTCAAGACAATTATGCCTCATGAAAAGAACTACCCCACTCATGATTTAGATTTAGCAGCAGTTATCTTCGCTCTAAAACTATGGAAACACTATCTGTACGGAGAGCATGTGGAGATCTTCACAGACCACAAGAGCTTGAAGTACATATTTACACAGAAGGAGCTGAACATGAGGCAGAAAAGGTGGTTAGAGTTGATGAAAGACTTTGACATCTCATTATAGTACCATCCAGGAAAGGCCAACGTAGTCGCCGATGCCTTGAGCAGGTATCCGATGGCTATGTACTTGACTTCAGATAGACATTTATTAGCTGATCTTGAGAGCTTGGAAATTAAAGTACTAGTTCCAAGTATTGAGATTCAGATGTGGGGATTACATATATAATCTGAGCTGATAGACAGAATTAGAGCTGCACAGTATGATGATAAGACTCTGAGGAGTATTAGGGCACAAGTTCGGACAGGATTGATAGACGACTTCACTATTACGGATGATGGATCTTTACGACATGGTACGAGGATGTGTGTGCCGAATGGAGAGCTGCACGAAGAGGTTTTGTAGAAGGCACATTGCTCTCAGTACTCGATGCATCCCAGAGCCAACAAGATGTATCGAGACTTGAGAGAGCATGTATGGTGGTATGGTATGAAGCGCGAAGTAGCACGCTTTGTATTTCGATGTTTAGTGTGCCAGCAGGTAAAAGTAGATCGACAGAGGCCAGGAGGATTGCTTTAACCTTTACCCATTCCAGAGTCAAGTGGGAGCACGTGACTATGGACTTTGTTTTAGGACTTCTACGTTCTCCCGGAGGAAAGGATGCGATTTGGGTCATCGTGGATAGGTTGACCAAATCAGTCCACTTTTTACCATTCAAAGTGGGTACATCGACAGAGAAGTTAGCAGAGATGTACGTACAGCAGATTGTCAGATTACATGGAGTTCCTGTGAGTATTGTCTCAGATCAGGATAGTCGTTCTACTTCCCACTTCTGGAGGAGTCTGTAGGCTAGCTTGGGCACTCAACACAAGTTTAGTACCACGTATAAACCCCAGACAGACGGACAATCTAAAAGGACTATTCAGACTCTTGAAGATATGATACGCACTTGCATTTTGGATCTTGGAGATTCTTGGGAGGATCATCTACACCTAGTAGAGTTTGCTTACAACAACAGCTACCAGGCCAGCATTGAGATGTCACCATTTGAGGCTTTATATGGACGAAGGTGTCGTATACCTTTATCTTGGGATAATGTTGGAGAGAGAGTTTTGTTAGGACCAGAAATGGTCGTGGATGCAGCAAAAAAGGTGAAACTTATCAGAGACAAACTGCGAGTGGCGCAGGACAGACAGAGGTATTGGGCCGATAGCCACCGTAGATCCCTAGAGTTTCAGGTATAGGTTTTGTTCTTTTGGTTTGTGATTGTTTTGTTTTAGATTGTGTGTTAAGATTGTTTGTTCTAGGTTGGCGATTTGGTGTTCCTACCGATTTTTTTGACACGGGGCATGATTCATTTTGGTAGAGGAGGAAAGCTTAGTCCATGATATATTGGACCTTTCAGTATTCTTGCAAGGGTCGGTGCAGTGGCCTATAGACTTGACTTGCCGCCTGCTCTAGAAGGAGTGTATGACATGTTCCATGTGTCGCAGCTGAGATGGTACATGGTAGATCATAGTCACGTATTAGATCACTCGAAGATCGAGGTTGGACCGACACTCAGCTATCCTGAACAGCCCGTAGAGATCTTGGATCGTAGAGAGAAGGTATTGCGGAACCAGACTATTCCTTTGGTTCGTGTTGCGTGGAGACATCACTCTCCAGGCGAGTCAACCTGGGAGAGAGAGGACGAAATGTGTGAGCAGTATCCGTATCTCTTCGAGACTTAAGGAATAATTCTTTGTTGATTGTTGTTCTTGTGCTAGTTTATTTTTAATTTCGAGTACGAAATTCTTGTAAGGAGGGTAGACTTGTCACCCCCACATTTCAGTTTAGGAGTATTTTTGTCTTTTCATAATTAATGTGTAAATAATTGTATGATAATTAATTATGTTTAAATTACTGTGATTTTATTTGATTTTTGTACTTTACCGTAGCTTCGATAATTAGAATACTACACTAGTCGTTGTCTTCCAACAGATTTTACACCCTTGTCCTAGACGTGCCAGGCTGTTATTTTGATCTTTGCGTGACTCATAACTATGCCTTGTTGTGCTTTATTTTAGTCGCACAACATTCGTCGCAAACTGATTGTATTAATTCATTATAAATCAAACCTTGTATCCTTGTGTGTTCCAATCGAAATTGGAGACACAATCTCAACCCATTTTGAGCAACCCAAATTAGGATAATATTCTATTTCGAGTCTACTTCATTCATGACACTTGTGTCCCACTTAATTTCAGTCTCTTGTACTTCTAATTAATTTTAGAACACCATTTGTATTTAGTTTAATTAAATTAAACCATAAATCTAATTTTGTGTAATTTTTCAATTATTGGGCACTTTTATGCAAAAGTGCATTAAGGTATCCACCCCATTGGACACAACACGTAAATAAACCCATTTCTCCTTCGTATATGTTTTTGCATAATTTTTAGGAGTGTGTAATTCAACATCAACCTCCTTAAAACCATGGCCCTCCAAACCATGAACTAATGCATCATAGCCATTCATTTTAAATTCATTTTGAATCCTAGCCTTGAAAATACCCATGACAAACCCCTTTTCCTAAGGGTTTAACCAAACTCTAATTCTAGGTCAACTCAATTCTACACCTATATATAAATAGTATTCTTTTCCTTTTCTTTTTTTCTTTTCCTTAAACCTAAAACCAAAGAGCTATTAGCCGACCTCCCCCTTTACCTATTACTGTTCATTTTCTTCTTCTTCTTCTTCTTCTTCTTCTTCTTCTTCTTCCCATCAACCCCTTCGCCAGAGACTCGCCGAGACAACCCCATCGACGCTGTCAATCGCCACAGCCCCTTGCATAGCGCCGTACTCGACCCCGGACCCCGCTGAAACTAACGACCCGACGTCATCCCGCTGTCCCGGAGACCCGAATCCCCTCGACCAAACTGCCTCGCCCATCCTCGCCTCCACGACGCTGGAGTCGACCAACCCACACGAAAACCCCCTCGTCGACTCACCTGCCTCCACCTGAGCAGCACCTTGCAGCCATCTCCGTCTGAACCGACTGGAGAACCATCCTGATGTCCAGACCGCCGACTTCGACCCGCCGGACCTCGTTGACGATCGACCTCACAACTCCGCAGCATCTGAACTTGTCACGACCCGCACCCGGTTTAGGGGCACGAGAGCGTGGGTACGTCTAGCCTACGCCGCAGCATCGGCGGTAGAACGCTGTCTAGGTCAAGTACTATCTAAACAATCTCACGCTAGTATCCAACTCCATAAGGAGACGTGGATATCATAAAATAAATCTAGAAATACTCAATCACAACTACAGCACGATAGAAAAATGAAGAAATAAAAGAATACAACACAAGTCTAATGACACAATAATCATACCTGCAATCAGTAACCTCCTATCCCCCAAGTGTGTCGAAAACCAGTCTACTAAGGTCACAGTCTGGGGGATAGGAGGTTACTGATTGCAGGTATAATTATTGTGTCATTAGACTTGTGTTGTATTCTTTTATTTCTTCATTTTCCTATCGTGCTGTAGTTGTGATTGAGTATTTCTAGATTTATTTTATGATATCCACGTCTCCTTATGGAGTTGGATACTAGCGTGAGATTGTTTAGATAGTACTTGACCTAGACAGCGTTCTACCGCCGATGCTGCGGCGTAGGCTGGACGTACCCATGCTCTCGTGCCCCTAAACCGGGTGTGGGTCGTGACACGTTTTTAGTGGTGGCCCATGCAGGTCAGACTTCGCAAGTTGTACGATGTCGTAGTAGTGTGGCATCTTTGTTACACTATTGCGTGCCTGCGATAGGATCTTGGACATAGGATACTAGGACGAGAGCGAATACTCAATCACAAATTCTTGAGAGATTCCTGGGATGACCCCATGAGCATCTTATTATAATTTCCAATTTAAATTCCTTCGCCCTTGTTTCCGTCCGTCCTCACTCGTTGATATTGAGTTTGATTCTTGTTGACCAGTTGTTAACTTTAATTCTTGGTATCGTTGTTGAGTTGATTTCATATT
The DNA here is from genome assembly GCA_036927795.1 of Iris macrosiphon. NCBI lineage: Eukaryota > Viridiplantae > Streptophyta > Magnoliopsida > Asparagales > Iridaceae > Iris > Iris macrosiphon. The sequence goes on along the minus strand of JAYESA010000005.1, from coordinate 101,664,739 downwards.
GAGATGAATTTTACGGACTAGAATTTATAGTATCATCTGATGACATATATTGATGAGGACAGTGAGAAAGGTAAAACGTCTACTTTGGTTATGGAACCTAGAGTTTATCGCAGCCATATTAGCTGTCGTGACGAGAACGTAGGAACCTAACTTGGATGTACATACTTTAGTTATGAGATTTAGAGTTTCTCGCAGCCATACCGGTTGGCGTGGCGAGGATTCTAGATGACATGATTATAGGGTTGCATACCTTAGTTACGGAACCTGTCGTTTCTCGCATCTATGCTTACTGGCGTGGCGAGGATTCTGTGTGTCATGATTTCTGACAGACGTGTATGATTATCAGGTTGTATCTTAAATTGGTTCTTAAAGTATCATCTCAAGACTTATCTATTTTTGTTATTCCAGGACTTTGTTACATCGCTTCTTTTTTTTACTAGCAGTAAAGATACCTTCCGTCCTTGATCCAGTTCCTTTTGAGCTTATTTTCTTTGAGGATTCCTTGTTAGTATAATAATTAGTGACTTATAATTTTATTTGTGTCTTGTATTAGTATTGACTGTGTTGCTAGTAAGTTGTAAGTGTTTCCTAGTTGGGCATGTGAGCAGTAGGCTTTATCTAGAGTTAGCCCTTAGCATAGTACCTTGTACCAATGGTTCTGGGATAAGTGTCATTAGAGACTGAGAGTAGAAGGAGAGTATAGAGTATCAGTGATAGTTCTCAGAGTTAGTATCAGAACTAATTATCTGTCTTGGATAATCATGATTATGTAATTGAGTGATCTATGTAAACAATTAGGTATCAAGAAAATTGTGTTAAGAATTAATGGAGCATGATGTTCAATTTGATGATTGATATCGGAAGTGTTAAGGGTAAGGAAATATATACTCATAAAGTTAATGAGGTGTCATGAGTAGAGAAATATCGGAATAGGTAATGAAGATGGTAAAGCGTATCACGGATTAGTTTAATAGACTTTAAAGGATTAAAGGAAATACACATGCAACCATCGAGATGAGGAACCATATACTTGCCCAGGAGAATAAGAAAAATGAGTGTTATAAAAGGTACAGCTAATTATGAGTTCTAATGAGCTTGATGAGATGATGCATTAATGAAACTAGTGATATAATACCAAGAGTGCTAATGATTCTATATCGAGGATTAGTCGAGAATAACGTTAATAACAGTAAGCACTCTGTGTGATGATAATTAAATGATATACCAGTTGACATAAATTAAAATCATGAAGGAAAATATAGGTGATGATAACTTTGATCATTGGAGGTAATAGTACAAGTGATTCAGGCAATACAATTTTAGTACCCAGTTGGCAGTTGTAGGCAATAGAGGTATTGAGTGTACCTCGAGTATCAGAGACCGTGAGCACTTATATGTATAATTGTGGATTTATAAATTAAAGAGTGGAAATAAATTTTAAATTTTTACAATTTTTAAGGAGTTGAGATTTTATGTTGTTAAAATATTGAGGATTTAAATTTGATTCAATAAACATAGTTAAGGCTACAAAGATTTTAGAAGTGATTAAATTTTATTTCGATGTGGAGTATCTGATTTTGAGGAGGTATATGCATTTTATTTTAAAGTTGTTTGAGAAGTAAACCTTGACGATTATTTGAGGATTAATTTTATGGTAGATGAGAAATATGAAAATTAATATATGAGTAGATGATATACATATGTAAGAATCTATTGACTTGGGCATGATTGAGATGGCACTGAAAACAGACTTGGGTGTCCATCTAGAGTTGTATTAGGGGGGAAACAGTATTTAGTATGATGTGTTACACTTGGTGTGCACTTGAGTGATGAGAACAAATGGTATGGACAATTGTAGTAGTAACGAGAACTAGCAGTGGGTGTACTTATAGTAGAACAAAGATACCTAAAGAGATAGAGGTATCAAACTTTACATGCATAATTTGACCTATGATTGTGTTAGAGGTTCTTGGTATCAGATTTTGGTATTAATAGACATGTGTGTGCAATATGGATATATTCATGGATCTTGTGGATAAATGACTAGTTGATATGGGTACCAGTATACAGGAATAGGAATTTGTTAGTGAATATGCTAGAGTTAAGTGTTTGTTAGAGATAGTAGATACTACAAGTAAAATGTTAGCAGATTCTTTCTTTCCCTCCTAATGTTCCTTTTCCGTCTTTCGATTGATTGATTTCCTTAGTGTTGTAGTTCATATGCATGATTTTTTTGTTAGAATATAACTAGTAGTACACCCTAACAGAGACTGAAATACCATGACAAAAGATACATGACCTATATATTTTTCTTAAATTGCATGGCTGTAGGTAGAATTTTCTTAAACCATGATCATTAGGGTTTTGACCATAGCAAAGAATCTATGACAAGGTTATGACCGACAAAAAGGGACAAGATGATTAAATTATGGATGAGCATTAATTTAAATAAAGAATTTAGGGGATTGTTATAACAGAGTTGATGGATCATTGATTTTGCGAAAATCGAGGTTTGATTGAAATTCGAGGATAAACATTAACTTAAATAGAGAGTTAAGAAATTCACAGGGCAAAATTGAGGATTTATTAAATTTTAGGAATGTCTTGATATAATTAAATTGATTATTAAAATTTGAGAAAGTTTGAGAGATTATCATTTTATCTGTTTGATTGCAAGATAGAAATTTTATAGTTTATATTATGAATGTTGCATTGAAGATTCTGAAGGTATCGCATCGTTGAGTATTTGAGGAAAAAGAAAATCAGGAAATAAATCGTTAATGGAATAGTGTCAAATTCAATTCTCGGGAGGAGGATTTATATTTGAATAAGCATCAATTGAATTTGAGTTAGAGGAGTAAGATGATTGATGGATTAGTGTTTAAAATTTAAATTTTGGGATACAGATTTTTAAGTTTTATAAATATGCATTGATTGGATTTCAATTGAAGGATTGGATATTAAATCCTTGAGTATTTAGATGCGAACTTAAATTTTGGAGGAGATTATGAAAAAAAAAATTGAATTTGATTTTAAAACTTGAAGATTTTCCGGAATATGATGTTATAAAATTTTTGAAAGGTTGTGAAATAGCAATATGGAATTACTTCATGATTATTTGGTTTGAAATTTAAATTTTGATAGAAATAATATGATGAGTAAAGATAATTACTGGGGATCCTAAATTTCGAAGACGAAATTTTTCTAAGGTGGATAGACTTGTAACCTCCGATTTCCAATTTCCAAATAATTAGATTTTTAATTTATTTTAAAATATCAAGTTTATAAAATATTTCCTCCTTGAAAATTTTATTTGATTTTGAACAGTGTTGATTTTAGAGGGTAATTTAAAATCTTTTTATAAAAATTATTTTTCTTAAATGTCGATGTATTACAAAATAAATAAATAAATAATAATATATATTTCTCTAGTTTCAAATGTTTATTGGCTTGAAATCATAAAATTATTTATTTGATAAAATTATTTTTAAAGGATTAGTTGTTTTCTCCATAATAATTTTATATTTATTGGGATAGTAAATAAATAAATTTCATACTTTCTAAGATTTTGCAAATATGGTTTAATTAGTAGCTAATTGGGAATCAGTTAGCTTTCCTAAAATATTTTCTGAAATTATAATTTTTTCTTTTAAAATTTTACAAGTTTGCTTTTTCCCATTAACTGGCCAACACACCCTCATTCCCACATGAACTTATTCATGTACAATCTGGGCCATTCATTATTTGGGCCAATCCTCACCCTTTATCCCACACCCTTTCTCCCTATTTAAGTCTCCCATCCCCACTCCCAAGAAACCCTAGCTAGCCCTCACAAATCCCCACTAGCCAAGAAGCCACCACCATTTTTGTGTGCTCGTGTCCGTGTGTCCAGCATCACCGTGTCAGCCGTGATGGCCTCGGGTCCGACCCCGGGTGTCCCACCGTATCCATTCATTCCTGTGTCCGGTTACAATATTACAACCTGATTTTTTTGTGTCCTACACACCCGGACACCTCCACCACAGCCGTACACCCAACCCCGTGTCCGACAGACCCGGACACGTCCCCCACAGTACATCGAATCCTCATGTCCAGCCTCGGACACGATTCAAAACCCTAAACCTAACCTAGATCTACCGCCGGTGGCCGCCTGCAACCACCGTTCTGGAACCTCGAACTGACCACCGCCGAGAAGAACGTCGACCTAACCGTCGTGCGTCGAGCCGTGGCCGCGTCGAGCCCGCGTCGAGCCGAACAGCCGCCGCCGGCGACTGGGACCGCCTCAGATCCGTCGACCACCGTTGGCCATCTCGATCCGCCGCCGCCTCAGATCCGAAGCCGACCCGCCGCCTCGAGCAGATCCGCTGCCGCTGCCGAGTCGACCGCCTTGCCTGCCGACCCCGGCGGACTTCCCTGATCGTCGACGCCGGAAACCCCCGTGAGTCCCTCTTCCCCCTTTCTTCGATTCAGTGTCTAATGAATTGTAACAGTAGATTTCGGTTAACAGTGTTAGTTATATTAATATGTATATAATTAGTTTAGTTAATATATGATTAGAGTAGTTAATTAATTAATTAATCAGTTGATTAGTTATTAATCAGTATTAAATTCTTAATCAGTTAAATTAATTTATAAATTAATTAGTTTAGTAATTTCATATAATTAGTTTAGTAATTTCATGTAATTAGTTTATTTTTATGAAATAAAATATAAGGATTTGATTTTGTGAAAAACTATAATAATTTTTTGGGTTCTTTGACTTTCAATGGAATTAGACTTGGTTCTTCCAAACTTCCTAGTAATGGACTGAGTCGACTGTAGATAACTAATAAATAGTTTTTTAAATGTTGAACCTTAGTTAAATTGGGATATTTTATTAATAGAGATTCGTTATTTTGGGATGTACCTATAATGTATTGGTTTCTAAATAAGGAATACTTCTTAAAAGATATAGTTGGGCCATTAAAAGAATTCATATAGATTACAATTTTAGACTTAATAATAATATTTCCTAAATATATGTATTTGAGTCTAACTAAACCAACCTTTTCTCCTAACACAAATTAATTATTATTGAACCTAGCTAGTTTATGTATATTTCTCTGTCTGTTGTGGACCAGTATCCCAATAAATATAAAATTATTATGGAGAAAACAACTAATCCTTTAAAAATAATTTTATCAAATAAATAATTTTATGATTTCAAGCCAATAAACACACGGACCCGAGGCCATCACGGCTGACACGGTGATCGAGACGAAGATACTGGTCCACAACAGACAGAGAAATATACATAAACTAGCTAGGTTCAATAATAATTAATTTGTGTTAGGAGAAAAGGTTGGTTTAGTTAGACTCAAATACATATATTTAGGAAATATTATTATTAAGTCTAAAATTGTAATCTATATGAATTCTTTTAATGGCCCAACTATATCTTTTAAGAAGTATTCCTTATTTAGAAACCAATACATTATAGGTACATCCCAAAATAACGGATCTCTATTAATAAAATATCCCAATTTAACTAAGGTTCAACATTTAAAAAACTATTTATTAGTTATCTACAGTCGACTCAGTCCATTACTAGGAAGTTTGGAAGAACCAAGTCTAATTCCATTGAAAGTCAAAGAACCCAAAAAATTATTATAGTTTTTCACAAAATCAAATCCTTATATTTTATTTCATAAAAATAAACTAATTACATGAAATTACTAAACTAATTATATGAAATTACTAAACTAATTAATTTATAAATTAATTTAACTGATTAAGAATTTAATACTGATTAATAACTAATCAACTGATTAATTAATTAATTAACTACTCTAATCATATATTAACTAAACTAATTATATACATATTAATATAACTAACACTGTTAACCGAAATCTACTGTTACAATTCATTAGACACTGAATCGAAGAAAGGGGGAAGAGGTACTCACGGGGGTTTCCGGCGTCGACGATCGGGGAAGTCCGCCGGGGTCGGCAGGCAAGGCGGTCGACTCGGCAGCGGCAGCGGATCTGCTCGAGGCGGCGGGTCGGCTTCGGATCTGAGGCGGCGGCGGATCGAGATGGCCAACGGTGGTCGACGGATCTGAGGCGGTCCCAGTCGCCGGCGGCGGCTGTTCGGCTCGACGCGGCCACGGCTCGACGCACGACGGTTAGGTCGACGTTCTTCTCGGCGGTGGTCAGTTCGAGGTTCCAGAACGGTGGTTGCAGGCGGCCACCGGCGGTAGATCTAGGTTAGGTTTAGGGTTTTGAATCGTGTCCGAGGCTGGACACGAGGATTCGATGTACTGTGGGGGACGTGTCCGGGTCTGTCGGACACGGGGTTGGGTGTACGGCTGTGGTGGAGGTGTCCGGGTGTGTAGGACACAAAAAAATCAGGTTGTAATATTGTAACCGGACACAGGAATGAATGGATACGGTGGGACACCCGGGGTCGGATCCGAGGCCATCACGGCTGACACGGTGATGCTGGACACACGGACACGAGCACACAAAAATGGTGGTGGCTTCTTGGCTTGTGGGGATTTGTGAGGGCTAGCTAGGGTTTCTTGGGAGTGGGGATGAGAGACTTAAATAGGGAGAAAGGGTGTGGGATAAAGGGTGAGGATTGGCCCAAATAATGAATGGCCCAGATTGTACATGAATAAGTTTATGTGGGAATGAGGGTGTGTTGGCCAGTTAATGGAAAAAAGCAAACTTGTAAAATTTTAAAAGAAAAAATTATAATTTCAGAAAATATTTTAGGAAAGCTAACTGATTCCCAATTAGCTACTAATTAAACCATATTTGCAAAATCTTAGAAAGTATGAAATTTATTTATTTACTATCCCAATAAATATAAAATTATTATGGAGAAAACAACTAATCCTTTAAAAATAATTTTATCAAATAAATAATTTTATGATTTCAAGCCAATAAACATTTGAAACTAGAGAAATATATATTATTATTTATTTATTTATTTTGTAATACATCGACATTTAGGAAAAATGATTTTTATAAAAAGATTTTAAATTACCCTCTAAAATCAACACTGTTCAAAATCAAATAAAATTTTCAAGGAGGAAATATTTTATAAACTTGATATTTTAAAATAAATTAAAAATCTAATTATTTGGAAATTGGAAATCGGAGGTTACAGAACTTGCCAGAACTCGCCTGAAGCCGAAGACGCTGCCACCCGACTGTACCGCACTCGACCGGATCTTGACCGGAGATGCTGCCAACCCTCTCGACTGAACCGAGCACTTCGAGACGACCTCGTCACGCACGTCTCGCCCCACGTACCAGGTTTGAGTCCCCTCTCGCGTACATGTACACGTACACGCATACGCTTAGTTCTTCATTGTATGCATGCGTATTTGTAGTTGGTATTGGTATGTGTATTGGTATATGGTTAATATTAATATTGGTATATATATACATATATATACATATAGTATATTTCTCAATTAGTATATATACATATATATGTATTGTATAAGTATCCCTTGTACATGTTTAATATATATATATATAGTATGAATTCTATTAAGTATATATACATATATCTATTATATATATAATTAATGAGTATTAATGTATATGTTAGTTAATAATATGTATAATATGTCTATGTACTAGATGACCCGAGTGTAACCATGGATACCCCCTAGTTACATTAACTTATGACCATGTAACATGATAGCAGACTGCCATATGTACACCGACGTACTGGCAAGACCCATATCATTGACTGTCTGTTATGCACAGCAAGTACAGACGTGACACCCCTAGCATAGTCTCTGAGTTCATTATGTTTGATTGTGTGTGTTAGTGTAATGTCTGATACAATATTATATTATATTATATATCTATAGGACTGTTGGATCATTCAGACGATACTTTAGAAATATGACATTGGTATTGCTAGCTAAGGACCACAGGCGAGTACATTCTCTGACAGTTTCTATTATGTTGATTATCTCTATAATTCTAGTTGTATAGCGTACATAACTCTGACACGGTTGTTTACACGAGTTGGTATTATCGAGACATGTCACGAGGAGTCATGATTTGGAATCCATCGTGCTAGCTGGGGAAAACGGGGAAATATTAGTAGCTTATGTGATCATACACAATTCTACTTGCATCATAGCTCACCCACACCTCACGTCGGTGCAGCCTGACCATTACATGCCTCATAGCCTGTTATGTATGATTAGCCTGACTATTGCTTGCATCATAGCTATCCGGATGGTTAGCCTGACCTTAAATTAATCATAGCTAGTCATACATAGCAAGCCTGATCAGTCCCAAGCCGATCACATGATATGCCGATGTTTCACACACTTAGCTAGATGTTCTTGACATGTATCTCTAGTATATTGATCTAGCATCTCTACATGTTCTAGTTATTGTTATAGTACTCATTATATTCTAGATTATTGTTCTAGCATGCACTTGTATTTCTATTTCATTGCTAGATGTACATTGATGATGATGTTCCAGTATTTCTTTATTCCAGCATTTCTTACAGTACTTTATTATGTCCAGAATCTCTTATTGCTAGTATTCATATCTGTCTTGTATTTCTTTACACTGTATTATAGTTTTTGTCAATATAAGTGGAACTATTGTTAGTGCTTGTACTTTGTTCCAATCCTGACTGGATATTTTTTCCAGAGGATCTTGAGAATTTATGTACCATACACTTTGGACCGGGTATAGATGCAGACTACACACCAAAGATCTTAGAGGAGACTATTCCTTTATAGGAGACATTACCTGCAGTTATCTAGACAGTATTTATCTTATGCACTGAGACTTATTTGAGGTTATTGAGTTTATGTTTAGACTTATTCTTAGTTTATGTTGAGACTTGTGAAGACTTTATGTTGGATAGCTAGACTGTAGTTTATCTTTATTTTGAGACATGGTGTTTAACTATGTCATTCTTCTTATCTTCTATCGTGCTTTATACTCCTATAGTTGTTGTGATTGAGTTTACATTATGAGATATTGTGAGATGTAGATTGTCCTCCTTATGAAAATTGATCTCATTGACAGGTTGTGAGTTATATTAGTGTTATTGTGACCTAGACAGCGTTCTACCGCCGATGCTGCGACGTAGGCTGGACGTACCCACGTACTCGTGCCCCAAATTTTGGGTGCGGGTCATGACAACCTGGATGGCCAATCAAGAGAAGGAAAATACATAAAAATATACGCCAGGGTCAAAGCTAAGTCAAAAAATATGTACCAAAAATGTACGCCGGGGAAGGGGTCTTACAGGTACGGTACATCTCTCCACTCGAGGGGATACGGTTATCAGATCCCAAGCTCGCAGAGTGCTTCCCGATTTCCATTGAGTCGAGACGTGTCATGCCCCAGTCCCAAAACACGTGGGACCAGATATGTGACAATGGCCAGCTGGTATGACTCCGTAGGGCTTTCCAATTTAATGGACCAGACAAAGTGCACTTACGTTGTCTACGGTCAAGTGATCCAATTAACAATCTAATTCTAACATGTAGCAAGTAAACTAAATCTTAATCCATGGTAAATAAATCTCAAGAAAGAACGATAAGCATCATCGGTCTGCAGCCCAATACTACATCCGTTCGAATAGACCAAAGAACAACATAGGTCTATAAATACTAGGCTACAAAAGCAGAATCAAAAATGAAAAGTTGTATATGACTGTAATAGATGAAAATGTAAAGATACCTGCCAAGATGACCACACTCCACTATATCAAACATCCTGCAACTGCACAAGTAACCTGGAAGGGAACCAGGTCCTCAGAGGGACATAACAAGATATTAAAAATATATGCCATAAAGTAAATACAGTGAAAACTCGAGGATGAACTAACCAACTAAGTGAAATGCAATTTGAGGACAACTTAGTGCGTATGGAAGGTGTAGGCTAGACATATGCTGACGTAATTCATCAATCGTCGTGACTGGCTAGTATATGCCATATATGCCCCCATAACAAGTGCACTCTGCAATATAATAACGTCCAGCTCCGAGGAGCGTGGTATCTGTGTAAGTAATAACGTCCAACGTACTCTAGAGTGTGGTATCTGTAAAACCACAAGTAACGTCCAACACTCTAAAGAATACGGTATCTGCATAAATATATATGTCTGTATTGCTTCGAAGAACGCGGTATCTGTATAAAGGAGGTGGGTGTCCCATACGCCTACTAGTTGTCCTCCCCGTCCAATGCCAATGTATAAGTCACGAATACGACGTGGACATCTCATACTATAATGTAAGTCACTAAAGAAATATACAACTAAACTAAATATCGTCACACGTGCTGCTCATACCGATGGCCAGTCAAGCATTAAGCATGCGTCCCTACATGAACTCACTCTGTGTCGTACAAAGATACATGTCAAGGCCTAGGGAGTCATATTGATAACTCCACAACTTAGGTGTGTCCACTAGACACTAGGTCAACACAAGTCCTAACGTCAACGCCTTCGTTGACTGTACCCGAGTCTTGTTCGAATGCGCATAATTATATATTATTAAAATAATAAATCATGCAACTAAATAATGACTGAATTTAAACAGTACAATAAGGCAAGGTATACTTGCATGGGTCCTAAAGCTGCGAGTGCCAATAACCTGCTCCTGAAGTCTCGTGGGATGATCCAATGGTCCTATATATACATATAATATAACATAATATAGCATCAGTCATTACACTAGCATACACAATCATAAATACGCTGAACTCAGCGACTAGGCTAGGGGTGACACTGGTCAACTAGCAGGGTCAAGGGTGCGTCTAAATGCACGGGTGTCACGTCTTCAAATGCTGTGCATAATCAGACAGTCAATCCTTAACACATGTCTAGCCAGTACATCAGTGTACACAAGGCAGAAAGTTCACTAATATTTAGTGTCACATAGTCATATGCAAATACAGGATATCCATAATTAACACTTATGGTCATATGCAACCATACGGGATATCCGCAGCTACACCTAGGGTCATACAACAATTATTTTACAGTAAACTTAGTACCAGCAATTGATTTCCACACAATGTATATATATATTCCAGATAGTTGTTATGCACACACGCACACTAGTCATTAGGTTAACCGATATTGGTCTGTAATCATATCAGCTAAACTGAACCTTCATAAAATGATATGCTAAACCCTACACTATTCACACATGCACATATACACAAAGAAAGAAGGGGGACAAGTTCGAACCTCGGGGTGCGCGTGATCGAAGAGGGTGCTACGAACCTTGGCGGGCACGCACGGGGTCGACGATGACAACGATGATGATGATGATGATGATGATGATGAGGGTGATGATGTTGATGATAATGATAATGATGATAGGGATGATGATGATGATGATGATAGGGATAATGATGATGATGATGATAATGATGATGATAGGGATGATGATAATGATGATGAGTGTAATGATGTTGATAGTGGCTGCTGGAGGCTGTCGAAGTCGTGCTCAGCGGTGGCTCTGTGGTGCTCGACGGGGGGGATGCTATGAACCGTGGTGTTGGTGAAGTAGGGAGGGAAGTCAGCATCATGGTGGAGACGGTGAGAGGTCGGAGAGAGATCTCGGTGATGGTATTGCACTGGCAATCGAATAGAGGGTAGAAAATAATGGTGATGGCTACCCGGAGTTGTCCTCCACCCGACGACGGAGTCGCAGTGATGAGGTACTCCAACGTTGTACCGCGGTACAGCATCACTGCTCGCTGGGAGGAACCGGTGCTCTGGCCGTGGTCGATGGGCGACTCTACCCGATCGACTGGGTGTTCAGGCGGGTCGACGGACTGTGGAAGAGGAGGAGATGGAAGTTGCTGCTGTTGGATGGTCGTGGTGTACGACGGAGACTGAGGTCGACTGTTCAGGCGGTCGGGGGATGGATTCGTCTGCTCGAAGGGAACGGCGGCTCAGAGGGTTATCGTCGGGGTTAATGGCCTGTGATGGCTGGACTCGGGTTAAAGTGGAGGAGAACGGCTGTTGCTCAGTGGTGGAGGCGGTCGGCAGTGAGGCGGGGCTCGGCGGGGTGGTCTCAGGCGGCTCCGGCGGAATGGGATGAAGGCTCAGGGTTAGTTTTAGGTTTGGGTTAGGGTTTATGTTTGATGATAGTGATAAAAAATATAATGGAGAGAAAGGAAAGGTTTGCATGAGAGAGATAATGGGTGCTAGCCTAGGGATTAGGGCCGGTTGTGCCTTGGGATGGTGTCACGACCCGCACCCGGTATAAGGGCACGAGAGCGTGGATACGTCCAGCCTACGCCGCAGCATCGGCGGTAGAACGCTGTCTAGGTCAAGTACTATCTAACAATCTCATGCTAGTATCCAACTCCATAAGGAGATTCGGATAATACTATAAAAATATTCACAACATACTCAATCACAACTACAGCACGATAGGAGTTTGAAGAACAAAAGAGTACAACACAAGACTAATGATAAAACAATCATACCTGTAATCAGTAACAACCGATCTCCAAGTGTCAGAAACAAGTCCACTAAGGTCACAGTCTGGAAAAATATTTTCCAGTCAGGAAGGAGCAAAGTACATCTCTAAATAGCAGTTCTATATAAATGACATAAACTATGTAGCAGTTCTAGATGGAAACATACCAGATGCATGTATAGGTACGAGAAATGTACAAGAAAAGAAATATACTGGAAATACTGTAAGTAATTGCAGGAAGAAAACAATATGTCCATGAGCAAGAAATACTATGACTAAGTGTGTGAGTACTAGCTTTAATATGTGATCGGCTTGGGAGCTTGATCAGGCTAGTTACATGTGATTAGCTATGATTCATGGAAGGTCAGGCTAACCGTTGGTTAGCTATGATGCAGGGAGAGGTCAGGCTAATCACACGTAACAGCTATGAGGCATGGAGATGGTCAGGCCGCACCCGACGTGAGATGTGGGGTGAGCTATGATGCATGGATAGTTGGGTATGATCACATATCTACACTAAAATACTCCCTAATCCCCCGACTGGTATAGTAGATCCAATCATGGTATGCTATGGCACGGGATTCCCTAAGAAGGTAGCAAATCTCCCCGGGAATCAGTGTCTGTACATGCACAAGATAACAAGAAAAACAAGTCTTGTACAAGCTACACCATGAATAAGGAATAACATCTCATGACGAGATCCGTGTATACCAATCCGTGTAACCAACGTGTCAAGAACATGTATATTTACACTAGATACAGTGAACATAGGAGATATCATAAATTAGAAACTAATCAGAGAATGTACTTGCCTTGGGTCCTTAGCTGGTAAAACTAATGTCCTGTTCCAGAGTATCCCCTGGGTAAACCAACAGTCCTATAAACATAACACAAGCAAACCACATTTGCATCAGATGCTACACTAACACAGTCAAAAATACTGGTCTCAGGGCCATGTCAGGCAGGGCACTAGTCAACTAGGGTCATCTAGTAGGGACACGTATATAATATACATTACACTTATAATACTTACAATATTTATACATGCACCAATTTAAATGTATTTACAATATATATATATATATATCTTTTAAATACATATTTGATTTATACTAGTTGAACATTATATATGTATACTCATACATATGCTAAAATACCTTTTTAAAATATATATATATATAAATACTAAATTGATTACATCTACTAGAAATACGTATTTACGTATATAAATCATTTCGAGATTATTTGAACAATAATTGTTAAACTCCCCTTTTTAACAAATTTACAATTTAAAGGTTTATTTATAAAAATCTAGGATTTACGTAAAAGCCAATATATATTTTTCATTTATGGTAAAATCGGTCACCGATCTAAATAACTAATTTTGAACTCATTTTATTATTGAAATTATAATTTTTTTTAATTAATTATAAAACCCCAAAATTATTATATGTTTGCATAATCAAAACCCTTTTAGATATTACATAACTAAATTTATACACATAATAAATAACTAAATTATAAACAATAAAACTAATATATATATATATTACCAAACTTATTATAGGAAATTACTAAACTACTTATATGCAATTAACAACTAATTATATGAAATTAATAATTAATTATGTGGAATTAATAACTAACTATATGAAAATACTAAACAAGTAAATAACAATTACTAACTGATATAAATTATTTAACTAATCTAATTATATTTATTTACTGACTAATTATATGAATTTACTAGACTAATACATATTAATAAAATCAAATTATTTAAAATAACCAAATTACATATTAATATAGACTAATTATATTAATATAACCAAATTTACATAAACTAATTACATTAGTTAAACTAATTATATAAAATAACTAATTATATATACTTAACTGATTTTAGAATTTAATTAAACTAATTGATTACTAATTAACCACTAATTAATAATTAACTAAACTAATTTAATTAATTAATTAACTAACTAATATAATAATTAACTCAACTAATTAATCTAATTAACTAAACAAATTAATTAGTTTACTAATTAATTAACTCACTACTAATTATACTTAACGAATTATCCTAATGATCTAGGTCTCTGCAAACGAAAATGGAAAGAGGGAAAAAGGAACGGAGAGGCTCACAGAGGGGATTTCAGTCGTCGTCGGGCCGGGGCTCGCCGGGGTGGTCTCCGGCGTCGGCGTGGTGGACGGCGGGGTCGGCGCGGAGCTCGAGGCAGCGGGCTCGGCGCTCGAGGGGATCCGGGGCGGCGGCAGATCTAGGTTCCGAGGAGGCGGCGGCAGCGGTCTCGACGACGGGTCGTCGTCGTCGTCTCGGGCGGCGGCGGGCCTTCGACTCAGCGGCGGTGGGAAGTCGACTCGGCGGAGGCTGGATCTGCAGCGGCGGCGACGCTCGGCGATGGCGGCTTCGACTCGGCGGCGGCGGCTTCGAGGGCAGGGCGGCTTCGTGGCGGCCGTCGGCGGATCTCTCGTCCCGAGGAGGCGGCGGCGCTGGGTTCGAGAGCAGCGGCGTTTCGAGGCGGCTGCGGTGGTTTCGTTCCAGCGGCGGAGGTCTCGGCGGGCTGGGCGGCCACGGCGATCGCCGGAGTTAGGTTAGGGTTAGGGTTTCAGGGGGTCGTGTCCGGGGCAGGACACAGAAATCGGATGTACTGTGGGCGTGTCCGGGTGTGTCGGACACGGAAAAGATGGTTGTAAACTGTAAATCTGGACACAGGAAATAAAATGGATATGGTGGGACACCCGGGGTCGGACCCGAGGCCATCACGGCTGACACGGTGATGATGGACACACGGACACGAGCACACAAAAAAATGGTGGCTTTGGCTTGAGGGAATTTGTGGAGGCTAGCCAATGAATTGAAGATTAGGGTTTCTAGGGAAATGTGAGAATGAGAACCTAAATAGGGAGAGATGGTGAGAGATAAAGGGTTGCGGGTTGGCCCAATAATGAGTGGCCCAGAATTAATACATGAATAAGTTCTTCATGTGGGAAAGGGTGTGGGCTAGTTAATGGAAATGGCGACTTGTAAAATAAAAACAAAGGTTATAATTTTAGAAAAATATTTTTTTTTTTTTTTTTTTTTTTTTTTTTAGGAAAGCTAGCAAATTTTAAATTAGCTACTAATTAATACATTTTGCAAAACCCTAGAAAATATGTAATTTGTTTATTTACTATTCCAAAATGGATATGAAATCTTATTATGAAAACAACTAGTCCTATAATAATTTCATCAATAAATAATTTTATTATTTCAAGCCAATAAACATTTGAAACTATAATAATATATATTATTATTTATTTATTTATTTATTTTGTAATACATCGACATTTAGAAAAGAAATTTTTTTTTTATAAAAGATTTTTAAATTACCTTCTACAACCAAACATCGTTCAAAATAAAATAAAAATTTTAAGGAGAATTATTTTATAAACTTGATATTTTAAAATAAATTAAAATCTAATTATTTTGGAAATTGGAAATCGGAGGTTACAAGTCTATCCACCTTAGAAAAATTTCGTCCTCGAAATTTTAGGGATGACTAGGATAGAAAAAATTTGTTGTTCATAATGACGAATATATCATTGAAGAAAATATTTCTATAAGGAGAATATTTACCAAACAGCAGAAAACATGAAGAAAAAGAAAAATATGGTTTAAGATAGGAGTAACTTGAAGGAATCATGGCTCGGCCTTGAATCCTCTAGAAAGTTTAGGTTTGGAAGTAGACATGATCACAAAACAGATAATTGGAATAATGCACGTTATCTTTTCAAAGTAACTAAACCAAGGAAGACCCAGTATAATTAATGATATAGACATGAAAGTTATAGCTAATTCGAAGATACGGTCGACAATTTAATTTAAGAAACTTAAATACATCCTTCAGAATGTAATCAAGAGACATCTAATCGCCTTTCTTGATTTCTAGGAAAAAAGTCTTCACTACCATCTGAAAATAATCCTTCCTTTTTATCCTCGTTCATTTTACTTTTCTCAATCTTGTGATTCATCATTAACTAATATTTATAAAAGTTCAAATTCCACAAACTTTATTGGATTAGATCTTCGAATTTCTGAATCAAAATTTATTACATGTCCAAAATCCTTATTATCAAATTCGAGTTGTTTATCTTAACATCAACTATACCTCGATTATTTTCTTCGATTTCAAATGTTACTGTCATGGTCAAGATTTTAATTTAAATCACAACCTCAATATACCATGATCTTACCTTACGACCTTCAATTATATGATCCCATAATCAATTATATTCTAATATTCTTTACCATGAGCTTCATTACATTCCATATTTCTCTACCCGTATGTATAATGTTTCCGAATTTAAAAAATTCATCCTCTGAATTTTATTATCCCAATGTAAAGTATTTACTACTGAAGTCCTCAATATTTTAATTGAATTACAGTCGTATCATAATCTCCTCAATTTTGAGTAAATAACTAAATACAAAATTTACTATCCGATCCTTTTAATTGAAATCCAATCAATGCATATTTATAAAAATCATATCCCAAAAATTTAAATTTTAAACACAATCCATCAATCACCTTACTCCTCTAACTCAATTTCAATTGATGCTTATTCCAATCTAACTCCTCATCCCAAGAATTTAATTTGACACTATTCCATTTTACGATTTTATTTCCTGCTTTTCTTTTTCCTCAATACTCAACGATGCGATGCTTCCAGTATCTTCAATGCAACATTCATACTATATAAAATTTCTATCTTGCAATCAAATAGATAAAAATGATAATCTCTCAAATTTCTCAAATTTTTAATAATCAATTCCATCAGATCAAGACCTCCTTAAAATTAATAAATCCTCAAATTTTTGGCTCTGTGAATTTATTAATTCTCCTTTCAAGTCAATATTTATCCTCGAGTTTCAATCATCCCCAATCTTCGTAGAATTAATGATCTGTCAATTCTTTTATTAACGCCTTAACTCTTTATTTAAATTAATGCTTATCCACAAATTTAATCTTCTTGTCTCTTTTGGTCAGTCATAACCTCGTCATAGATCTCTGCTATGGTCAAAACCCAATGATCAAGGTTTAAGAAAACTCTACCTACAGCCATGCAATTTAAGAAAATATAGGTCATGTGTCTTTTGTCATGGTATTTCAGTCTCTGTTAGGGGGTACTACTAGTTATATTCTAACAAGAAAATCATGCATGTGAACCACAGTACTAGGAAAATCAATCAATCCATCGAAAGGCGAAAGAAAAGGAACATTAGGAAGGAAGAAGGATCATGTTAACATATTACTTGTAGTGTCTACTATCAACCACTTAACTCTAGCACATTCACTAACAATTTCTATTCATGTACACTGGTACCCATATCAACTAATCATATATTTTAATATTCATATCTCTCATCTACCAAAAATAAATCCTCAAAATAATCGTCAAGGTTTAACTTCCCGATCAACTTAAAATAAAATGCATATACCTCCTCATAATTAGATACTTCACATCGAAATAAAATTTAATCACTTCTAAAATCTTTGTAGCCCTAACCATGTTTATTGAATTCATATTTGAAATCTTCAAAAATTTAATGACATAATCTCAACTCCTCAATCATTCAAAAAATAAAATCTTATTTCCACCTTTTAATTTATAACTCCACAATATACATATCAGTGCTCACGGTCTCTGATGCTCAAGGTGCACTCAATGTATCTAGTGTCTGTAATTGTGTACTAAATTGTACTGCCCGAATCATTTGCACTATTACCTCCAATGATCAAAGTCATCATCAACTGTATTTTCTTTCATGATTTCAATTTATGTCAATTGGTATATCATCTAATTATCAACACACAGAGTGCTTACTGTTATTAACGTCATCCTTGACTAATCCTCGATATAGAATCATTAGCACTCTAGGTATTATATCACTAGCTGCATTAATGGATTATCTCATCAAGCTCATTAGAACTCATGATTAGCTGTACCTTTTATAACACTCATTTCTCTTATTCTCATGGGCAAGTATATGATTCCTCATCTCGATGGTTGTATATGTATTTCCTTCAATCATTTAAAGCCTATTAAACTCATCCGTGATACGCTTCACAACTTCCATTACAAATCCTGATATTTCTCTACTTATGACATCTCATTAAACCCTTTATACATATACATTTCTTTACCTTTAACATTTCCGATATCAATCATCAAATTGGACATCATGCTCCATAAATCCTTAACACAATTCCCGGATACTTAATCGTTTGCATAAATCACTCAATTACATAATCATGATTATCCAGGACGGTAATTGGCTCTGATACTAACTCTGAGAACTATCACTGATACTCTATACTCTCCTTAACTCTCAGTCTCTAATGACACTGTTTCTAGAATCATTGGTACAAGGTACTATGCTAAGGGCTAACTCTAGATTAAAGCCTACTGCTCACATGCCCAACTAAGAAACACTTACAACTCACTAGCAACACAGTCAACACTAATACAAAATACAGACAAAATTACAAGCCACTAATTATCATACTTAACAAGAAATCTTCAAGGAATAGGAGCTCAAAGACTGAATTGAGGACAGAAGGTATCTTTACTGCTAGTAAAGAAAGAAGTGGTGGAACAAAGTCCTGGAATAACAGAAATAGATAAGTCCTGAGATGATATTTTAAGAACCAATTTAGGATACAACCTGATAATCATACACGTCTGTCTGAAATCATGACACTCAGAATCCTCGCCACGCCAGTAAGCATAGATGCGATAAACGATAGGTTTCGTAACTAAGGTATGCACTCTATAATCATGTCGTCTAGAATCTTCGCCACGCCAACCGGTATGGCTGCGAAAGACTCTAAGCTTCATAACTATAGTACGTACATCCAAGTCAGGTTCCTACGTTCTCGTCACCACAGCTAATATGGCTGCGATAAATTCTAGGTTTCATAACCAAAGTAGACGTTTTTACCTTTCTCACTGTCCTCATCAATATACGTCATCAGATGATACCGTAAATTTTAGTCCGTAAAATTCATCTAAATTTGAAATCAACTCAACAACGATACCAGGAATTAAAGTTAACAACTGGTCAACAAGAATCAAACTCAACAATGATACCAAGATTTTAATTTAAAACTGCTCAACAAGAATCAAGTTCAGTAATCAACAAGCGAGAGCGGACGGAAACAAGGAAAGATTTAAATTGAAGATAAGATTCTCATGGGGTCATCCCAGGAAATCTTTCAAGAATTTGTGATTGAGTATCCTCTCTCATCCTAGTATCCTATGTCCTATATTTAATAGCAGGTACGCAGTAGTATAACAAGGATGCCACACTACTACGACATCGCACATCTCGCGAAGTCAGACCTGCATGGGCCACCACTAAAAACGTGTCACGACCCGCACCCGGTATAAGGGCACGAGAGCGTGGATACGTCCAGCCTACGCCGCAGCATCGGCGGTAGAACGCTGTCTAGGTCAAGTACTATCTAACAATCTCATGCTAGTATCCAACTCCATAAGGAGATTCGGATAATACTATAAAAATATTCACAACATACTCAATCACAACTACAGCACGATAGGAGTTTGAAGAACAAAAGAGTACAACACAAGACTAATGATAAAACAATCATACCTGTAATCAGTAACAACCGATCTCCAAGTGTCAGAAACAAGTCCACTAAGGTCACAGTCTGGAAAAATATTTTCCAGTCAGGAAGGAGCAAAGTACATCTCTAAATAGCAGTTCTATATAAATGACATAAACTATGTAGCAGTTCTAGATGGAAACATACCAGATGCATGTATAGGTACGAGAAATGTACAAGAAAAGAAATATACTGGAAATACTGTAAGTAATTGCAGGAAGAAAACAATATGTCCATGAGCAAGAAATACTATGACTAAGTGTGTGAGTACTAGCTTTAATATGTGATCGGCTTGGGAGCTTGATCAGGCTAGTTACATGTGATTAGCTATGATTCATGGAAGGTCAGGCTAACCGTTGGTTAGCTATGATGCAGGGAGAGGTCAGGCTAATCACACGTAACAGCTATGAGGCATGGAGATGGTCAGGCCGCACCCGACGTGAGATGTGGGGTGAGCTATGATGCATGGATAGTTGGGTATGATCACATATCTACACTAAAATACTCCCCAATCCCCCGACTGGTATAGTAGATCCAATCATGGTATGCTATGGCACGGGATTCCCTAAGAAGGTAGCAAATCTCCCCGGGAATCAGTGTCTGTACATGCACAAGATAACAAGAAAAACAAGTCTTGTACAAGCTACATCATGAATAAGGAATAACATCTCATGACGAGATCCGTGTATACCAATCCGTGTAACCAACGTGTCAAGAACATGTATATTTACACTAGATACAGTGAACATAGGAGATATCATAAATTAGAAACTAATCAGAGAATGTACTTGCCTTGGGTCCTTAGCTGGTAAAACTAATGTCCTGTTCCAGAGTATCCCCTGGGTAAACCAACAGTCCTATAAACATAACACAAGCAAACCACATTTGCATCAGATGCTACACTAACACAGTCAAAAATACTGGTCTCAGGGCCATGTCAGGCAGGGCACTAGTCAACTAGGGTCATCTAGTAGGGACACGTATATAATATACATTACACTTATAATACTTACAATATTTATACATGCACCAATTTAAATGTATTTACAATATATATATATATATATATCTTTTAAATACATATTTGATTTATACTAGTTGAACATTATATATGTATACTCATACATATGCTAAAATACCTTTTTAAAATATATATATATATAAATACTAAATTGATTACATCTACTAGAAATACGTATTTACGTATATAAATCATTTCGAGATTATTTGAACAATAATTGTTAAACTCCCCTTTTTAACAAATTTACAATTTAAAGGTTTATTTATAAAAATCTAGGATTTACGTAAAAGCCAATATATATTTTTCATTTATGGTAAAATCGGTCACCGATCTAAATAACTAATTTTGAACTCATTTTATTATTGAAATTATAATTTTTTTTAATTAATTATAAAACCCCAAAATTATTATATGTTTGCATAATCAAAACCCTTTTAGATATTACATAACTAAATTTATACACATAATAAATAACTAAATTATAAACAATAAAACTAATATATATATATATTACCAAACTTATTATAGGAAATTACTAAACTACTTATATGCAATTAACAACTAATTATATGAAATTAATAATTAATTATGTGGAATTAATAACTAACTATATGAAAATACTAAACAAGTAAATAACAATTACTAACTGATATAAATTATTTAACTAATCTAATTATATTTATTTACTGACTAATTATATGAATTTACTAGACTAATACATATTAATAAAATCAAATTATTTAAAATAACCAAATTACATATTAATATAGACTAATTATATTAATATAACCAAATTTACATAAACTAATTACATTAGTTAAACTAATTATATAAAATAACTAATTATATATACTTAACTGATTTTAGAATTTAATTAAACTAATTGATTACTAATTAACCACTAATTAATAATTAACTAAACTAATTTAATTAATTAATTAACTAACTAATATAATAATTAACTCAACTAATTAATCTAATTAACTAAACAAATTAATTAGTTTACTAATTAATTAACTCACTACTAATTATACTTAACGAATTATCCTAATGATCTAGGTCTCTGCAAACGAAAATGGAAAGAGGGAAAAAGGAACGGAGAGGCTCACAGAGGGGATTTCAGTCGTCGTCGGGCCGGGGCTCGCCGGGGTGGTCTCCGGCGTCGGCGTGGTGGACGGCGGGGTCGGCGCGGAGCTCGAGGCAGCGGGCTCGGCGCTCGAGGGGATCCGGGGCGGCGGCAGATCTAGGTTCCGAGGAGGCGGCGGCAGCGGTCTCGACGACGGGTCGTCGTCGTCGTCTCGGGCGGCGGCGGGCCTTCGACTCAGCGGCGGTGGGAAGTCGACTCGGCGGAGGCTGGATCTGCAGCGGCGGCGACGCTCGGCGATGGCGGCTTCGACTCGGCGGCGGCGGCTTCGAGGGCAGGGCGGCTTCGTGGCGGCCGTCGGCGGATCTCTCGTCCCGAGGAGGCGGCGGCGCTGGGTTCGAGAGCAGCGGCGTTTCGAGGCGGCTGCGGTGGTTTCGTTCCAGCGGCGGAGGTCTCGGCGGGCTGGGCGGCCACGGCGATCGCCGGAGTTAGGTTAGGGTTAGGGTTTCAGGGGGTCGTGTCCGGGGCAGGACACAGAAATCGGATGTACTGTGGGCGTGTCCGGGTGTGTCGGACACGGAAAAGATGGTTGTAAACTGTAAATCTGGACACAGGAAATAAAATGGATATGGTGGGACACCCGGGGTCGGACCCGAGGCCATCACGGCTGACACGGTGATGATGGACACACGGACACGAGCACACAAAAAAATGGTGGCTTTGGCTTGAGGGAATTTGTGGAGGCTAGCCAATGAATTGAAGATTAGGGTTTCTAGGGAAATGTGAGAATGAGAACCTAAATAGGGAGAGATGGTGAGAGATAAAGGGTTGCGGGTTGGCCCAATAATGAGTGGCCCAGAATTAATACATGAATAAGTTCTTCATGTGGGAAAGGGTGTGGGCTAGTTAATGGAAATGGCGACTTGTAAAATAAAAACAAAGGTTATAATTTTAGAAAAATATTTTTTTTTTTTTTTTTTTTTTTTTTTTAGGAAAGCTAGCAAATTTTAAATTAGCTACTAATTAATACATTTTGCAAAACCCTAGAAAATATGTAATTTGTTTATTTACTATTCCAAAATGGATATGAAATCTTATTATGAAAACAACTAGTCCTATAATAATTTCATCAATAAATAATTTTATTATTTCAAGCCAATAAACATTTGAAACTATAATAATATATATTATTATTTATTTATTTATTTATTTTGTAATACATCGACATTTAGAAAAGAAATTTTTTTTTTATAAAAGATTTTTAAATTACCTTCTACAACCAAACATCGTTCAAAATAAAATAAAAATTTTAAGGAGAATTATTTTATAAACTTGATATTTTAAAATAAATTAAAATCTAATTATTTTGGAAATTGGAAATCGGAGGTTACAGATGGGGTTGGCATTGGGAAAGGGATTAGGATGAGGATTACATATAGGGAAGTGTCTGTGGTGAGGATGTTGCTCCATTTGAATGGAGGGCCATGATTAAATATGAAGGAGAGGGTAGGAGAGAGTGGACCCGTCAATGAGGGAGGGGATGATTTCTTCATTGACCTTGACCAATAGGATGGCGATACGTCATTGCACATTTGCATAAAAGTCCTCACATTTGGAAAATTGTACAAAAAGTGGGAATTGGGATTTAGTGAGGAAAAATACCATGTTTGGTGTAATATAGTGGCTAAAAATGGGGTGTGGTGTTTAGTATGAGCCTTGAGGGTGTGAATGGGGTTTTGGTTTGGTGTTGGGTTTAGTTTTGGGTTAAGTTGGGTCCTTACACCAATTAAATTAAAATTAGTGTAGTTTGTGTTCTAAAATTAATTGGAAGCATATAGGATTATAATTAGGTGGGACACAAGTATCATGGACGTAGAAGACTCATAATAGAATATTGTCATAAATTGGGTTATACAAAATGGGTCGAGGTTGTGTCTTCAATTTCGATTGGAACGGACAAGGATGCAAAGTTGGATTTATTTTAATTTAAAAACGGACGTTTGTAACGAATATTGTGCGACTAAAATGAAGCACATGGGAGGGTATCTATGAGTTACACAAAGGTCAGAATGGAAGGCTGGCGTGTCTTGGAAAAGTGTGTAAAAATTTATTTGGAAGCAAATGCTAGTGTAGCGCTCCAAATATCGAAGCAACGATAAGGTGTACAAAGTGATACAAATATTACACAATAAATCTAAAATACTGTGATTTAAATTCCAATTGGCTCAAAACTAACCCTAGCCTCTCAATCTAAGCTAAGTAGACCTAAAATTTGGTCGAGGAAGTTTACAATCTACCCAACTTATAAGAATTTCGTCCTCAAAATTAAAACAACACATAATAACTGTAAATTATCCAGCAATGCTACGGACATACCTGGGACCGGTGGAGCTGGCCTTTGCACTATCTGCTGGGCTCTATTGACATACTGGGAACACTCATGAGCTTGATGTTGGTTCGATCCGTACCTCAAATACTGTCTGCAACTAGGACGATTAATATCTCAACATTCTTTCCTAGGTATAACGTCATCATCCTATAGTATCCACAATGGAATCATGCAACCTAACTTATTATAATCAGTCCTAGTAGCAATAAGTCTAATCAGTCAGTCATACCTAGTCTAGAAGCTCTACTCGAACAATTTCTAGGAGAATTATATGTAATAAAATACCACATAGGTCATTACTCAATACCTAGTAATATGGATATATAGAAATTATGTAATAAATATATATTCACTCATTCTAATTACCCTAGAATACAATGTAACCAATAATAATAAGAATAATAATCCTAAAATCTGAAAAGCCATCGGCTAGGGTAATTTGAAAACATGTTCTCATATAACCACCTACTACTAAGGATTAGGTTCAGCAAGCTCATGTCCTATTAGTCAAAAGTCTAAATCTTTATCCCTAAGTAGTTTTTGTGTAATCCATAATATTCAGCTACATTTCCGTCAGACTTCTATCTTTCATTTATACTCCATACTCACGTGTCAATATATAATTTTGGTGAGTCAATCCATGATCACCCATACCACATTGCGACCACTAGGACTCCTCGGAAAGCCCGTAACGAAGTCCATAGTGATGTGCTCCCATGTTCACTCAGGTATCGTGAGTGGATTTAAGTAAACCTGCAGACCTCTGATGCTCAGCCTTGACCTGCTGACACACCAGGCACTATGCCACAAAGCGGCTATCTCCTCCTTTATTCTATGCTACCAATAGTACTGCCTCAAGTCTCAGTATATCTTTGTGCCTCCTGGATGAACAGAGTATGTTGTACTTTACGCCTCCGATATCAGATCTTGACGAAGTTCTCCATTTAGAACATAGAAACGATCTCCATATCTCAAAGTCCCATCCTCGTGTATGTGCAATCCTGTCTACATCCTAACCTCTGTCCTCTGTCGAAGTCTCTGGGATCTAGCATCTGTTGGCAAGGTAGCCTTGATCTTCTCAACCAATATCGATTGTACCTGCCAACTTGATAATTGGTCGTCTGCTCCGGACATAATGACCTCTATACTCAACTGCTCTAGATCTCTCAATAGGTGTTGCTGGGTAGTCAAAAAGAATGCCATGGGCCTCCTACTCAATGCATCAGCTACTACGTTATCTTTTCCTGGATGGTACTGTAGCTCCATCTTAAAGTATGTCATTACCTCGAGCCTACGTCTTTGTCTCTGGTTCAGGTCCTTCTCTAAATTTTAAAAGAAACTCAAGGTCAGGTACTTGTCGCGAATCTTATCTTGTTGCCACTCTACCTTTTTACCTTGAACCTGCGGTTTCTCCAAATTTACTCTATGCGTACCCTTCATTCAAACTATATGGGTAGCATCTTGTTTATAACTAGCCATCCATTGTAGGTAGCTCACGATATCCAACTCAAGGCTATAACATCTGTCGATACTCTCATCCTTCAACTCATTTGTCTAGCTCAGTACTAGCTCAACTACTCGAGTTTTCAAAGGTGAAACTATGAGCCTAATAGACACTGGCAATCTAAATAAATCATGTACATCTAACTCTAATTTGAAAGCTATATCGTAGTACTCGAGTTATCTCATCATTCGAATGTTGGGTCTAGCAATCTATGTCTAGCTATCTACCTATCTGTTTTAGCTTAGTCATATAATCATTGTTATCTAAAGGGGGGAAAATTTTCTAGGTCTGATACTGTAAGTCATGAGGTAACTAGAGGTTAACCACTATTGTTTGCTATCTAAAGTTCTATTTCATACCCTAGTTTCATTAGTATCCGATAATCTTCTTCTAGATGTGAGTCTAACATTCTGTCTAGTCAAGTTCATAATATTGTTCCTTGTATCACTACCATAAGACTATAACCGATTCTTTGAATCATTATCATGAGACTACAACTAACCCTAGTATCTAGCTATGTCTTCTTCCAATTATTCTAGAGTCTTGGAATCAAACAACCTTTCTAGCTTCTAATACTTACCAATCACGGCTACCTTAAGTAAGGGTAGGATCTAGTTTTAAGTCTCTACTTCTACTTCTAATTCTTATGCCAATGGTCTATATAACTCTAGTAACAAGAAAGAACTTATCGATCTTCTCTACCATGGTTAACCATCTACTCAAACATCCTATCAATTATGCCTTCTTCGTCTTGACGAGGACCTACTCTTGGAGGAAATCACCATGCGCGAGCATCCATCTCTCCGAAATAAGAAAGATGAGAAATAATAATAACGATGTCGACGGTAAATGAATGAATACAGTAGTGAAGTCCAAGGGTGACAACCGAATACAAGAGGAGTTTTAAAAATCAAATATGGATTGAGATCTTATTTAACATTAATCCTAAGTTGCATGCTCGTTTGGTACAGTAACGTAGCCGAAACGATATGCTCTAACCTGCATGGGCTACCACTAAAACCATGTCACGCCCCAGTCCCAAAACATGTAGGACCAGACATGTGACAATGGCCAGCTGGTATAACTCCGTAGGGCTTTTTAATTTAATGGACCCGACGAAGCACACTTACGCTGTCCACGGTCAAGTGATCCAATTAACAATCTAATTCTAATATGCAGCAAGTAAACTAAATCTCAATCCATGGTAAACAAATCTCAAGAAAGAACGATACGCATCATCAGTCTGCAGCCCAATAATACATCCGTTCAAATAGATCAAAGAACAACATAGGTCTATAAACAATAGACTATAAAAGCAGAATAAAAAATGGAAAGTAGTACATGACTATAATAGCTGAAAATATAAAGATATCTGCAATGATGCCCACACTCCACTATATCAAACATCCTGTAACTGCACAAGTAACCTGGAAGGGAACCAGGTCCTCAGAGGGACGTAACAAGATACAAAAATACATGCCATAAAGTAAATACTGTAAAAACTCGAGGGTGAACTAACCAGCTAAGTAAAATGCAATTTGAGGATAACTTAGTGCATATTGAAGGTGTAGGTTAGACATATGCTGACGTAATTCACCAATCATCGTGACTGGTTAGTATATATCATATATGCCCCCATAACAAGGGCCCTCTGTAATATAATAACGTCCAGCTCCGAGGAGCGTGGTATCCGTATAAGTAATAACGTCCAACGTACTCTAGAGTGTAGTATGTATAAAACCACAAGTAACGTCCAATACTCTAAAGAACGCGGTATCTGCATAAATATATACGTCTGTATCGCTCCGAAGAATTCGATATCTGTATAAAGAAGGTGGGTGTCCCATACGCCTACTAGTTGTCCTCCCCGCCCAATGCCAATGTACAAGTCGCGAATACGATGTGGATATCTCGTACTATAATACAAGTCACTAAAGAAATATACAAGTAAGTTAAATACCGTCACACGTGCTGCTCATACCGATGGCCAGTCAAGCATGAAGCACGCGTCCCTACATGAACTCACTCTATGTCGTACAAAGATATGTGTCAAGGCCTGGGGAGTCATATTAATAACTCCACAACTTAGGTGTGTCCACTAGACACTAGGTCAACACAAGTCCTAACGTCAACGCCTTCGTGACTGCACCTGAGTCTTGCTCGGATGCGCACAGTTATATAATATTAAAACAATAAATTATGCAACTAAATAATAACTAAATTTAAATATTACAACAAGGCAAGGTATACTTGCTTGGGTTCTTAAGCTGCGAGTGCCAATAACCTTCTCCCAAAGTCTCGTGGGACGATCCAATAGTCCTATATATACATATAATATAACACAATATAGCATCAGTCATTACACTAGCATGCACAATCATAAATATGCTGAACTCAGAGACTACGCTAGGGGTAACACTGGTCAACTAGCAGGGTCAAGGGTGCGTCTAAATGCACGGGTGTCATGTCTTCAAATGCTGTGCATAATCAAACAGTCAATCACTAACACATGACTAGCCAGTACGTCAGTGTACACAAGGCAGACAGTTCACTAATATTTAGGGTCACATGGTCATATGCAAATATAGGATATCCATAATTAACACTTATGGTCATATGCAACCATACGGGATATCCGCAGCTACACCTAGGGTCATACAGCAATTATTTTACGGTATACTTAGTATTAGCAATTGATTTCCACACAATGTATATATATATATATATTCCAGATAGTTGTTATGCACACACGCACACTTGTCATTAGGTTAACCGACACGGGTCTGTAATCATATCAGCTAAACTGAACCTTCATAAAATGATATGCTAAACCCTACACTATTCATACATGCACATATACACAAAGAAAAAAGGGGGGACAGGTTCAAACCTCGGGGTACGTGTGATCAAAGAGGGTGCTACGAACCTTGGCAGGCATGCACGGGATTGACGATGACAACAATGATGATGATAATGGTGATAAGGGTGATGATGTTGATGATGATGATGATGAGGGTGATGATGTGGATAATAATGATGATGATGATGATAGGGATGATGATGATGATGAGGGTGATGATGTTGATAGTGACTGTCGGAGGCTGCTGGAGGCTGCCGGAGTCGTGCTCAGCGGTGGCTCTGTGGTGCTCGACAGGGGGGATGCTGTGAACGGTGGTGTTGGTGAAGTCGAAAGGGAAGTCAGCGTCGTGGTGGAGACGGTGAGGGGTCGGGAAGAGATCTCGGTGATGGTATTGCTTTGGCAATCGGATAAAGGGTGGCGAATAACGATGATGGCCACAAGGAGTTGTCCTCCACCCGACGACTGAGTCACAGTGATAAGGTACTCCGATGTTGCACCGCCGTACAGCAGCACTGCTCGCCGGGAGGAACCGGTGCTCTGGCCGTTGTAGATGGGCGACTCTACCCGGTCGACTGGGTGTTCAGGCGGCTGTGGAAGAGGAGAAGATGGAAGTTGCTGTTGTTGGATGGACGTGGTGGTGCAACGGAGACTGAGGTCGGCTGTTCAGGCGGTCGGAGGATGGATCCGGCTGCTCGGAGGGAACGACGGCTCAGCGGGTTATTGTCGGGTTAATGGCCGGTGATGGCTGGACTCGGGTTGAAGTGGAGGATAACGGTTGTTGCTCAGTGGTGGAGGCGGTCAGCGGTGAGGCAGGGCTCGACGGGTGGTCTCAGGCTTCTCCTACAGGGTGGTCTCAGGCGGCTCCGGCGGAATGGGATGAAGGCTCAGGGTTAGTTTTAGGTTTGGGTTAGGGTTGATGTTTGATGATGGTGATAAAAAACATAATAGAGAGAAAGGAGAGGTTGCATGAGGGAGATGATGGGTGCTAGCCTAGGGATTAGGGCCGACTATGCCTTGGGATGTGGTTGGCATTGGGAAAGGGGTTAGGATAAGGATTACATATAGGGAAGTATGTGTGGTGAGGATGTTGCTCCATTTGAATGGAGGGCCAAGATTAAATATGAAGGAGAGGGTAGGGGAGAGTGGACCGGTCAATGAGGGAGGGGGTGATTTCTTCATTGGCCTTGACCAATAGGATGGCGACACGTTATTGCACCTTTGCATAAAAGTCCTCAACAATTGAAAAATTGCACAGAAAGTAGAAATTAGGATTTAGTGTGGGAAAATACCATGTTTGGTGTAATGTAGTGGCTAAAAATGGTGTGTGGTATTTAGTATGAGCCTTGAGGGTATGAATGGGGTTTTAGTTTGGTGTTGGGTTTAGTTTTGGGTTAAGTTGGGTCCTTACACCAATTAAAATAAAATTAGTATAATTGGTGTTCTAAAATTTATTGGAAGCACATGGGATTAAAATTAGGTGGGACACAAGTATTATGGACGTAGAAGACTCAGAATAGAATATTGTCATAAATTGGGTTGTACAAAATGGGTCAAGGTTGTGTCTCTAATTTCGATTGGAACGGACAAGAATTTAAAAATGGACATTTATAACGAATATTGTGCGACTAAAATGAAGCACAAGGGAGGGTATTTATGAGTTACACAAAGGTCAGAATGGAAGGCTGGCGTGTCTAGGAAAAGTGTATAAAAATTTGTTTGGAAGCAAATGCTAGTATACTGCTCCAAATATCGAAGCAACGGTAAGGTACACAAAGTAATACAAATATTGCACAATAAATCTAAAATACTATGATTTAAATTCCAATTGGCTCAAAACTAACCCTAGCCTCTCGATCTAAGCTAAGTAGACCTAAAATTTGGTCGAGGGGGTTTATAAGATGGACTGGAGTTCTCATACCTTTCGTATTACTTCCTGGGATTCATCGACTATGGAAGTAGTAGATGATCGGGACGGGAGATGATTACCGCCAACAAGTGGAGCGGTTGTATTTGAATCCCTATTTTTTCCCGGGGTCCAAGCTTGCTTGACTGGAGGCCCTTGCTAGTTGTGAGGCTATATTCGCCTTGATCTCCATCATGATCTGGGTCAAGGCCTATATTGATGTGCTCATGGTTTGCATCATGTCCTCGAGGGTTTCGAGGAAATATCGATCGTTGGGGCCCTTGTGATCATCCCATGCCATGTATAATATTCTCACATGGAAAGAAATGGATGGGATGGTGGACGCCATACTTTCTGCCTCGAACTCTTATCGGGAATAGTCATCCAAGAAAGTTAGTAGTATCGCATCTTTTTCAGACTCAGAGGGAACACTACCTCCAGCGTACGAAGTTGCATCCTCTTGACGAGGGTGGCTACCCTCCAGGATCTCAGCATCTGTTCCTTGGTAATCACCATCTTCTCGAAATGTCGAATTATCATAGAGGTCCGGGGGATTACAAACCCCAGCTTGCGTAGCCACTTGGGGTCCTGAGGAAGAACTACCCCCCGGTGGCTGACAGCTTCTTCTTGGAGCGGGTGCCCAAGAAAATACCTTCTGCGGGTTCCACTACCTATCCTCCTTGGACCCGTCTTCTTGAGTCACTGGTCGAGAGTGATGGACTAAAGGTGCTGGACTTCTGACCTCCCCTCATGGAGGAGGCACTTCCGAGCAGAATAACATGAGGCAAAGGGCAGCTCCTCTGCCTCTAGTGCATGCACCTATCCTCCGGGTTACAGCAGGGTGGGTGCCTTTGGTTGTAGCCGCTGGAATATCGACTGCCTTTTTGTAGGTACTGTTGTTTTGTTACAGTAGCAGTTGATGATAGCATCGGCATAGTGATACCCTAGGAAGAAAACTTCATATGTCATAGTTATTTTCTTCGTTTTGCACTTGTAGTTGATCACGTTGCGCAAGTCAAGCGAGGGCTGATTCACCTTTGCTCCCTTTTTATGAGCCCGGGTAGACCGAGCACATGGGTGCATAGGTGTTGACTTTGCTTCCTGACCTGGGGTTCATACAAGAACTTGCCCTAGGTTGCTAAAGGAAGACTCTTTAGACTGACCATGTTCGATTGCCACTGCGGGCTGGACGCATGGGCCAGTTTTGTACAACTCTCCGTCAGGGACACGCATAGTTAGTGGCGCCTGCTGATGGTCGGTCAAATGAGCAATTGCTTGAGCTTGGCGAGATCGTATTGCCCTAGACTTCTTCATCCTAGCATGCGCCGGTGCATAGTATGAAGAGTCCAAGTTTACATCTTCACCTTTCTCAGTATGGCGTATGG
The DNA here is from genome assembly GCA_036927795.1 of Iris macrosiphon. Taxonomy (NCBI): domain Eukaryota; kingdom Viridiplantae; phylum Streptophyta; class Magnoliopsida; order Asparagales; family Iridaceae; genus Iris; species Iris macrosiphon. The sequence continues at coordinate 101,632,421 of JAYESA010000005.1, read as the reverse complement.
AGTCAGCGCTGCGTGAGATTCAGTCAAAGACAAAACTTCTATAGCTGTCCTGGCAGCATGTGGCTATTTGGCTACGGCTAACGACATGTGCCGCATAGTCCTCCTTGTTCGTCTTTTGATGTGGCCGTATGGAACGTGTCCTAGCACTCGAACTCCTAGCATTATAGTATTTTCCATTGCCAGAGCTCAAGTGTTGGCCACTTTCCTTTTTCGAAAAGGCTGCCGCATGAACGACGTCAGCTCGTGGGGATGCATAATATGTGTCCCCTGTGGAAGAGGAAGATATGGGGAGTGCATGCTCCATAATTGGATGAGACACAATGACCTTTGCAACCCATGTCCTATGGGTCTTCAGGTGCTGTGCACGTTTCGTGTCAAAAAAGGCTGTCGCATGAGAGGCGTCAGCTCGGGTGGACGCATAATGTGCATCCCCTGTGACTGAAAGAGAGATGAGGAGCGCATGCTCTGCAGTTGGGTGAGGCACACCGGCCTTTGCATCCTAAGTCCTACGGGTCTTCTTAGGCTTTGCCAGCCTTGGAGAAGTACCACCCTCAGAGAGCATTTTCTCAAAGGCTTGCTGGTTGAAGCGTACAACCAGCATCCTCTGGGTCAAACCCAGCTTCGACGTATCGGACTGTATCACGGTTTTCTTATCAAAGAAGAAGAAAGTCCCCAGCAAAGTTGCCACCTTGTTTGCCATTGAATTTGAGTTTGGAAAAAGTTTCGTTTAATAACAAACAAAAAAGTATAGAGAGATCCTAAACAGAAAATCTAAGCACAATATTTTATCTGGGTAATGTAACGATGGAGATCGAGTAGTGCAGTGACTCTTTTACTCCGTTGATGGTCCATTGAGTGAATGAGGGATGCTCTCTTCTCTCTCTCTCTCTCTCTCTCTCTCTCTCTCTCTTTTGAGCTTGTGTGCACGTATGTAGCTCGTCTGAAAGGATAGTCTCTGAAGCAAAAAAAGCTAGCTAATTTTGATCGTCTAAGTTGCTCATATTTATAGCCATCATGTTGATGGGCTATAGGTGTCGCATGTGCTTTAGTTTGGTGGCCGCAGAGGGCTCCTTCAATAGAATGTGTGTAACGCATGGATTTTGGGATGCTTGAAACCAATGACACATAAAACGCATGGAGTCTAGGACACGTGGGACTAGGGAATCATGGAATGCATGGAGTCTAGGACACATGGGGCCAGATATGCATGGAACGCATGGGGTCTAGGACGCATATGGCCAGAGATGCATGGAACGCATAGAGCCTTTGCCATATTGTACACATAACGTTGCACTCCTGTCAGGAGTCATTTATTAGTCTGGCGAGAGCTTCTTGTCGCTTAGTGTACTTACATCTTTCGAGACGTTCAAAAAAATTATTTTTGTTAGACTTTTGTGTCAGACATAATTTTGTGTCAGGCCTTTATGTGGCCGGGCACATGGATGCTACTCTTTCTTGGCCGCATGATCATTTTAAGGCCTGATTTCTTTTGAGTCGATCTTGGAACACATGGTTGTTGGACGCATAGATCCAGATTTTTTATGCTTCTACAACGTCACTTGATCCTTGGTGCATAAGGATTGAGGCGCATAGGGGCCTTTGAGATTTTTCATACTTCTACAGCTACGGTCAGCGGAAGGATATGGATTACGATGAGAACTTTTTGCCAGTCATCAAACAATCGTCTATTTGGGTGGTGCTTATTTGCGAGAAAAAGTTTATACGAAAATTTTGTGTGACAAACTATTAAAAAGAAAGAAAAGTATAAGAGATCCTAAACAGAAATCTAAGTACAATTGATTCTGTGGAAGTATAACTATAAAGATCTGATCTGCGGATGATCACTTTACTCCTTGGACCACTCAACGACAAAAAAATGCACATAACGACGATGAAATATAGGGACTGTTGTAAAAAACTTGGAGAGTTGAACAATAAGAAAGCTCTGGCAACAACGGCACGAGAAGCTTCTATTTCTCTCACTCTATTCTAGAATTTCAAAGACTTAAAAATTATAGCCCCCCTTTGTATGTCTGTCTAGGTGTATTTATATAGTTTAGGAATGGTTATGAGAGTGTTTGCGCACTTTGGACAATCAACACTGTTTTACCATTGTGCGCACACTTTTAGTGGACTAACACCCCATGTTCTGAATGGGTAGGTGCACAACTTAATGCCTACTTGACACGTAGCTTCCTACACGAAAAAAGCATAGATTGTGGGGAAAGTTATTTGTACACTTTTTATGAGAAGTACGGCATGTAAGACACGCACTCATAACTACTCACTGTCGGTTAGGATAATAAGCGCACTTTAGAAGTCGTTTGGAGACTGGCGCATTCTTGGTAAGATTGGCACTGTGGCACATTTTTGAAGTAGTTGGCACTACGACACATTTTTGAAGGAGTTGGCACTACGGCGCACTTTTGAAGATATTGGCACTACGGTACACTTTTGAAGAGATTGGCACAACGACGCACTTTCGAAGAGATTGGCACAACGGGGTACTTTTGAAGAAGTTAGCACAGCAGCACACTTTTGAAGAAGTTAGCATAGTGGCTAGGTCGCTAAACGATAACATGGATCTGTGTGGTGCAGCACAGCTGTAATAATGACTTCTAACTCTTCGGTTTCTTCATCTGTCAACTATCAGTCTGTTGCATTAAATGCTGAGAGAGGGAAGATCGTTTGTGCGTGAGCTTTCATAACACTAAGAAAGTGTGCCATCTTCCGAAAGTACGCCAAAGTATTGAGCACTTAAGAAAGTGAGCATCTTTCTTCTGAAACAAGTAGAAAGGTCGCCAAATAGATAGAAAGTGCGCCATCTTTTCAATATTGGATTTATTTGTAGAAAACGGTGCCGTCTATCTGAGGCACACTTTTTATGCTTCTACAAGACCCCCTTCAAAGTTATTGAATTAGTTCAAATGAATTCAAAATATTTCAAATTAGAAGTATAAAAGTTTTGAGATGTTCGTGCACGCACTATGGGCTGAATCCTAACAGATTTGCTGACGTGGCTGACATACACGTATCTTTGGCTTACTTTTTAGTTTTGATCACAAACAAGATGACGTGGCTGACATGAACGTATCGTTGGCTTGCTTTTTGGTTTTGATGCAATCTTTGAGGAGATGTAGGCGGCTTTTCAAGAATAATTTTTGAGAACTATGCTAACTTTGGCATGTCTTCTCATATAAATAGGAGTAAAATTTTACCAACATTTCCAGACTTATCTCTTTCTTGGTATGAGGCTTAAGCACAACCACTATTAAGTGTGATCCTAAGAAGATGACCGTAGTAGTATGGCTCTATCGGCTCTGCTATCCGTCAAGAAGATACAAGAGGAGATGCTTCTCAACGATGGGTGAGAGGCTCGTCTGGAGATTATTGCTGCCGAGCTCTTTGTGTGATAGAGCATGGAAGGATATCATTGGCTTCGACGTTTGCGTTGAACTAACGAATTACCCAGAAGACTGTTCGTTGTCTTCAAACCCAGCTCGCTAGAATTACTTTCTTAATATGGCCCATGTTCTGATTACAGGATTGGGATTATAATTACAACCGGGACTTCTAGCGGTGGTACTGGATGATGATAGCGGAACAGCTTCTGTTAGGCTCGCCATGTCCTCTATCGAGTCTGACAGAATTGGGGCCATACTAATTTAAATAGACCCAGTTTTGTATAGCATCCTCGTCAACAACATGAATTTTTTCTCTATGTATTATGGTTTGCACTGAGGAGCCCAATTCTTCTGTGCCTATATTCCTCCATATTGGGAGCAGATGGGATGCAGCGATAGGGGTGGGTCTATGATAGATCCCCATCATATAAACATTTGGGTGTAATAGATTTTCATATGTATAATCATGATTTTTAGAATAAAAATCTAGGTGTGATAGATCTACATCATGTATAATCATGATTAAGCTTCAATAAATTTTAGCTTTGACTTTATTGTATTGTATGTGTGTTGCTGACTAAAGACTTTGGTCAACGTGCACCAAAAAAGTCTGAACATGTTGCCTTTCTTTTGTCATCCTACTGATATACGCATAAATATGCATTCAGAGAAAACTGGTTTTGTGCGCACTATACGATTTGTCGTGCGCATTTTTGTAACTTGTCTGGTCATGTGTACTATGCAACATTTTCTGTCAATCAGATAAATACGCGCACATGGGAATCCTTGGACCAATATTATCTTTTTCTCATTTTCTATCAATAAAGAAGTTTTATTTTACCTTAGTGATACTTTCAAATTGAGACTCATTGAATATATATTTGCTCAGAGGTATTATGGACATGGCAGAATAACTTTATGGGAGAATTTGGTAGATGTATCACCCAAGGCATACTCATGCTGAGTACAAATGGTAAATTTTAAATGATGCAATACTATCGGAGGTGATATGGATGTGATAGCTCACTAGTTTACTCCAGCAAGGAAGAGAAGAAAGAGTAGTTCAGGGGCGAACTATTGTCTTATCTTTAGGGATAATAAATGAGATATGATTCAGAGGTAATATGGACATGAATTATATTACATTTATTGGCTGGTGAATAAACCTATGAGATTATTCTTGACCCAACTAGGGATCAGGAATAGGGTATCCTTAAAACAACTGGACTTTAAGAATGGAACATTTTTAATGGAGAGAATCGTTTAGATGATCTCAACAAGAGTGTTCCGTTGGTCTGATTATTGTCTTGTTGGGGAACTTTAAGGACCCATTACCTATGTCTTATTCAAAAATAAATATAGGTAACAGTTCGAGAGGCCATGTAGGCTATGAGTTGTTGGGTATTAAACAAAATATATTTATTGTACAACTTATTTTAATCTGTTGGAGATGAAGAAGAATATGTCGTGCTTAGAAATAATACTTCTTGAGGAATTTGCCATTTATAGGCATCATTATTAAATCTCCATTAGGCTTAGCGAGCTTGTAGTCTCCGTTGGAGAATACTGTCTCCACCACATAAGGACCTTTCCATTTAGCTTAGAATTTGTATTTGCTTTTATAGGTTGAGATCATAGGTCTCCTCACTAAAAGGACCAATTCACCGACCTAGAATATTATTTTCTTGACCTTTCGATTAAAAGCTCTGGAAATGCGTGCTTAGTATAGTTAAATGCACTGTTGAATGGGTAGGCACTTTTTATCCAATACTTTTAATTCGTGCATACGTAATCGATCATTATTCTCTACTATTAGCTCATTAGCGGTGGCTATTCTAAGAGAAGGTATCTGAATTTTGAGTGAAAGAACCACTTCACACCTATAGACCAGAGAGAATAGTGTACAACCAGTTGGAGTTTGAACTGTTGTGCGATAAGCCTATAAACACTCTCCGAGTTTCTCATTCCAATCGTATTTGTTGGATGAGACAAACTTTTTAAGGAGTTTGATTATGGTCTTCTTGAAGGCTTATGCTAAGCCGTTGGCTGTTGGATTGTAGGTCGTAGATGCTATATTCTGGATTCAATTCTTGTCATAGAACAAATAAAATGCTTGACTGACAAATTACAGCATATTGTCATGTATTATCCTCCAGAGAACACCGAAACGATAGATAAGATGGTATTTGACGAAGTTAATTATATTGGACGTCTTAACTTTGATGAGTAGGACTGCTTCTTCCCATTTGGAGAAGTAATCGATTATTGCAAGTATAAATCGATATCCTCTAGAAGAAGATGGGCTGATCGGACCAATAATATCCATTCTCCAAGCTTCAAAAGGCCAGGAAGCAGTTGTATGGTGTAAGAACTCTGTTGGCTAGTGGATAAAATTAGCATGGATTTGGCATAATCTGTATTTACGAGTATAATCCACGACATCTGCCACCATGGTGGTCCAATAATAACCCATTTTACTGAGTCGGTCTTATAATTTATGACCTAGCTGATGTGCTCCACAGATGCCATCATGAGCCTTACGGAGTAATTTTTATGCTTCAGGGTTGGAAAGACAACGTAGCAGCAATCCCTTATAAGAACGACGATATAATATTTTGGACGAGGAATCATAGTAGAATCGGAGTGAGCATCTTTTAATAGAAGTTGCTTCTTTTGAATCTTCTGGAAGAACCCCGTAAGTAGTGTAGTCTATAAAAGGGTCTCTCCAATCTTTATCCATGGAGTTTGAAGTTATGACGTAAATCTGTTCAATGTGCAAGTTATTTTTTGTACAGAATAACTTTCGCCATATTATCATAATTGTATGTCGTCTCTTTAAGGGGAACGGTCAATAATATTGATAGGCCGGCCAAAGCATCTGCTTCCATATTATATAACTGAGGTACATGCTCAGTGAAGAATCCTTTGAAAGTAAAAGCCAGTTCTATTGCAACTTGATGATAAGGGATGAGGTCTTCATGCTGAACCTCGTACTCTCCCCTGATCTGATTGACTATCAGTTTAGAATCTTCGTAGGCTTCAAGATATTCTATGTCCAATTCGTTAGCTAATTAGAGGCCGATGAGTAGAGCATTATATTCTGCCATATTATTGGAACATGGTTCACTGAGAGAATATGCTCAATGAATGAGTAGTTTGTTAGGAGATACTAGGACTATGTCAACTCTAGCTACTATGTTACCTTCGGTCCTATTCTTGAAGCATCGTCAAAGAATAGTTGTCATATGTCATCTTCCATTGCCATATTAGACTCTAAGACTTCATCAGAGATGTCATCATATAGTTTAAAAGTTTCCAGTATAGGATGAGCTGCCAGGAAATCAGCTAGCGCTTGACCCTTCACTACTTTTTGTGAGACATATACCATGTCATAAGGCTATAGCAGCATTGCCCATATAGATAACCGAGAATTGAGTATGCTCGGCTTGGTCATCAATACGCGAAGGGGATTTACTCTAGATATGAAATGAATGATTTTACTTGATACGTAATGTCGTATCTTCTGAATAGCAAACATCAAGGTGACGCATTCTTTTTTTACCAGATTATATCGATGTTCAGCATCGATCATAATGCGATTGAGATAATAGATTGCCTGTTCATGGCCTTCGTTACACTTTTGTGCAAGAAGAACTCCTAGGGAGTAATCCATTGCTCGAACATATAGCAAAAAGGGTTTTCCTACGATCGGAGACACCAGAACCGACAGATTTGTTAAATATCGTTTGATGTCGTCGAATGCTTGTTGACATACTTCATTCCAGACAAAGGATATATCTTTCTTCATTAACTGAGTGAAGGGTCGACATCGTCCCGAGAGATTAGAGATGAATCTCCTAATGTATGCCAGACGGCCTTACAGACCACGAAGTTCTTTGAGATTATGTAGAGGCTATATTTCAAGGATAGCTTTGATTTTATCAGGGTCAATTTGAATACCTTTGGAAGTTATAACAAATTCAAGGAACTTGCCACTGGAGACTCCCAAAAAGGATTTAGTTGGATTCATCTTCAATTGGTGGTGGCGCATTAATTCGAACACAGTCTTCAAATCTTGAAGGTGGTCATCTTTGTAGAGACTCTTGACAGTGATGTCATCCACATAGCATTCTACCATTTTTTGTAAATGCTTCTGGAAAATAGTACTCATGACTCGTATTGCACCCGCATTCTTCAAGTCGAGGGGTATGACTGTATAACAGTAAACTCCCATAGGTGTGCGAAAAAAGGTATGTTTTTCGTTATCAGGCGATATCTTGATTTGAGTATACCTTGAGAACCCATCCATGAAGGACATACATTCAAAGCCATATGTACTGTCGATCATGACATCTGTGATGGGAAGAGAAAATTTATTTTTTAGACAGACCGAGTTCAGATCTCGATAATCTATGCAGACCCAGACCTTTCTATTTTTTTCATGAATGGAACGACATTGGCTACCCAGTCGGGATGTTACTCTTTTCGAACGAAGCCACATGTTATGAGTTTATTGACTTCTGCTTCAATTGCATCTATCATATCCTGACGAAATTGTCGCTGTTGTTGTTTCACTGGTTTAGCATTCAGAAGAATATTGAGCTTGTGTGTAGCTATTTGAGGATCTAGGCCAAGCATATCCTCGTAACTCTAGGCGAAGACATCAATATACTCATTTATTAGCTGGAGTAAAGCATATTTTTCTTCTTCAGGAAGACTCTTGCTAATGAAGATTGGTCTTGGAGAATATTCTTTTTCTACAAAAATTTGGACTATTTTATCCTCTGTAGATGGTTCACATTGTTCAAATTGAAGTTCCCATTGAGTATCCATTTGCTGTGCATATGGATCATTTTTGAATTGTTCTAATAGGTCAACATCTTTATCATCCAGGGTAGTTGATACCATATTTATAGAGAAAGCATGTTTGAATACGTCACCTATGCTTTCGTCAGAATCCCACAATGATGAGTCAGAGGAATGCGAATGCATCTCTTCTTCCAATTTTGAACTTTCAGGACTTGTTGGTGGAGTACATATCCCAAAAATTATGACCATCCGTTGCTAGTATATTTACGGCTTACCTTTTGGAGAGAGGTAACGTATAGGAGTCCGTCTGCCTTTTCAATAATTTAGTCCCAAACCAGATTTTAAGTTGTAGCCCATCTCTTGCATAATATTTTTGGCTGGTTGGATATAACGATACGATTGTATCTTCCCTATATCCTTGTTAGAACCATTAGTCTGCGTGACTCTTTTGTTTCTGACTTTGCTAAAAATTATATGACGTTGCTTGTCCTGTCTTGCCGGGACTATGAAGTATGCCTCCTTATATGGTTCATATGACAAACTATATTGGAATGAAGATTACATGGGTATAAATAAAAGTTCGAAGAGGTGAAGAGCCTCTAAGAATTTTTCAAAGGATTCAATATTAATACAGTGTGAAGTAGTGTCTTCTTTATTCATAAAATATAAAATTTCTTCATCTTCCACATAGTCGACAGAATCTTCAGCCTTGACAGGAGGCTTCACAAGATTGATGACTAGGGGTTGATTCACTAATGTTGATTGCTTGTTACGACGAAAGTCAATAACAAGGGGCTCATTCTCCAGTGTTGGTTGTTCATTGCATTGAAGGTTGATGACCAATGTAGATGACTTATGCAGGTCGATGCCGAGAGGCTTTGAAGGAGTTGGACGAGTAGTACGTCCTTTGACTCGTATTATCAGAGGCTCTTATTTTGGAATGTTTTCAGCTTCATCAATAGCTTGATTAACTTTATCTTGCATATACTCCGGTCTATAAAGCGCAAAGTCAGCAAAATAGGCTTCGACACCTTTGAAAGGGTTAAGGTCAGCTACCTCTGTCTTGACCTTTCCTCTACTATTTACATATTTAAAGCATTGATGTAGGGTAGAGGGTATAATTTTATGCTCGTGTATCCATGGTCATCCTAGCAAAATGTTGTAGGATACATCAGAGTTAATCACATAGTATATGACTTCAGTACGTAGATCGCCTATCTGAATTTTTAGGCGTATCTTTCCCAATGGTTTACTTCTTCCTGTATTGAAGCCTATAATGGTAGTACTGGTAGAAAATAGGTTGTGTATCGGTATCTTCAATCCTCTCAGTAGACTTTTAAGAATGATGTTGAGTGAAGAACCAGGGTCGATGTGAATCCAGTTCACCTTAATAGATCCGATGTAATTGGTATAATACAAAGGCTTGTCATGATGATTATCTTTGAGTCACATGTCATCTTGCATGAAGGTGATATTAGGAATCTTCTTGATCATGCTGTGGAATTGAGGACACGTTAATGGCTCTTCATCAGGAGTTTTGAGTTGATCTAAGAATGAGTATGGATGTATCAGAGATTCACTCAAAGCTTCACGAGTCTCCTTCGACAAATAAAGCAATTCAAATATTGAGAGTCGGGCTGGGGTATTGGCCAATTGTGCCAATATATTAAAATTGTAGGGCTTTTCAAGTCCTTGGGGTACATTCTTCTCCAGTGATTTATCGAAGCGCACTTTCTTTTGTTTCCCTTTATCTGCCGTAGTAGGCTTCAAAGGACCAGGTTCAATTGTGACCCGAGCAACAGGAGTCGACGAAGTAGGAAGAGTGTCAGGAACATCTTTCGGGATAGATTCATAGGTTTTATGATAATCTTTGCCGGATCTAGTACCAGTCATGGCTTCTTTTTCGGGCATTAGAGAAAGAAGTACCATGTTACAGGACTTGAGTTTCTTTTTATCATTCCTATGCTTGGAGCGAGTCTGTGGGCTAGTTTTATCGTAACCCAATCCACCACGAGATTTGTTGGACTATCCTTGGAGTTGTAGAGGAATATGTTGTCCCTTGCTAAAGTTTAAACCTTCAACTTTCTGGAAGTCATACCCTGTGTTTTGCATTAAGCGTACAGATTGCTAGTTGTAATGATAAAATTGGGGATGATCCTCCTCAAGCATCTGAGTTGAGGTTAATGCTCTAATGGTTGCAGAAGGAAGAGAAGAAATTTGTGTCGAAATGCCTTTATAAGAACTGAAGATTTATTGTACCCTATACAGCAAAATGCTGCCAATCATGGACCATCGTCGGTGCGTTAAGCAAAGCTTGAGAGCATAACTTAGTGGGACAATGTTCAGATTTTAAAATATGATCTAGAGAGATACATCTTCCTGATGTTGGTCCTAATCTCTGTCTGAATGAGGATCCGAAGAAATTATATTGTATGATTTATACTTCTTAGCCTTCTTGGATTTTGAATTGGAAGATACTGCTCCATGGTTCCAATTTGGTAGCAGGTTGAGATGAATCCATATAATCTCACCATGATCTGTGGTAAGAGGCACAAATTCTTCTGTTTGACTTCTAGGAGACAAAAGATTTACCACTTCCATCGTAGCTCGAGGTATGGAAAGACGCTATTGGGGACTTCTTGCGCTGGGAAGTCGCCGAATTGAAGAGACAATATATTAGCAGTGACTGTCTTTTCTTCATTGTGAAGGGTAATACTTTAGCATCTATCAATTGATGTATCTTCCTTTTCAAGATATAATAAGCCTTGGTAAGGTGATGTATATATCGGTGGTACAAGTAGTATTTAGGGTCGTCTGTTTTACCAGCCTTATGTGGTTGCTTGATGTCAGGCAACTACAACATGTTGCTTTTTATCAAGAGTTCAAAAATGTTGTGGATATCGCTTTCGTCAAAGGAATATTCTTCCTTAGGCCTGGAAGACTCTGGAGGATTTTGTGCTGGAGGAAAGGTGGGTCGCTTTGACAGGTTTATTGCCAAGGCCTTCTTTCCTTTGTTGTTACAATTATTCGTACTATTAGAGGGGCGCTTCCCTTCAGCATTGGTTATTTGTAACCCCAAATTATGTGCCATCTTTGCGTTACCTTCAGTATCTTTGGCCCCGATGATGAACTTCCTCCAGTCTTGAAATTGAGTTGGACTTGTCCAAAGCCCTACTATAGGTAGTATGTTCTTTTTGCAAGTATCAATGAATGCGGAGTCTGGAATACCGGAGAGTAACTTCAGAGTTGTCTGCCTGAAATGCTCAACAAATTTACAAGCAATTTTTTTTTCTTCTGTTTGATATCGATGAGTGAAGACAATCCATGCCTCACTCGTATAATCGTGAGAGAAAAACACTTTATGTCATCAAATGAGGATATGCAGTTATCAGGTAAACTGTGATACCAATCGTAGACTATGTCGGCCAAGCATCCCACGAATAATCTGGTAAGGAGAGCATCCTCTTTCTACAGATGAGCCATCATCATATTGAAGTAATTGATATATTGGCTCGGTGATATCCTACCTTCAAACAAGACTATCGATTGGGGTTTGTATTTATGAGGGAATAGAATATTATCCCAATATAGAGGATAAGGCTGTTTCACCCCCAGCTTGCGGAGTTGGTCTTTGTTCTTGAAAACATCAATCTGTGCACGCAACTCTCGGATAGTTTTGAGAGGATCTTCGGTTCGGAGTGGTACAATAGAGTGATAAGATCCTAGTTGAACAAGTATCATCACCGGCGAAGATCCTCCCCCAACATTGAGAGGATTAAGTGTTGGCGTTGCTGACTCTTGGTCTATGACCGCTTCTGGATTTGTGTTATCCTATAGAGGTGTTGTTCCATGAGTCGGCTTTGCATGTATGAATGAAGCCACTTGGACAGGTGCTGGTATAGCAGAATATTGGGCTTTCATCATTTGATGCATATTTTGCATCATGGTGTGCATGTTCCTGAGAGCGGCCTCTAATGAGTTAAGGCATTATTTAGTGGCTTCTGATAGAGAAGTGTCTTGTTCATCACCGACGGCGTAAACACTAACATCCCTGTGTACGACAGAGAAATTGGTAGAAAGAATCGTGTAGTTGGAGTCTATATTGTCAGTTTCAGAATTAAGGGGATTGCTACCCCAGCCTCGAATTCTGAGGAATGGAGATTCTCGTGACAAACGAGCTCCCGTCTTCGAGAACGAGTATTCTGGTATACTCCTTCAAAGGAGTTGATGAGTTGGTCAAATCTCCTCTGGCTGGGTGTTCTTGAAGAACTTAGTCTTGATTGTCTCCTACCATGGGGAAGATGTGAAGCCATGTATGCTGAAGCAAAGAGAAGTTCGTCATCATGCTCCTGGTTGTCAACTTGCTTTACATGTTGAGGTTTAGGAGACAGTATAAGTCAAACACAAACCGCTTTGCTGATGCACAACAACATTCGATTACAACTCTATGACAATTACAACGATGTTCATTAGGAAACACCATTGTAATATCAGAAGGGTCCCTCTCTTTAAGCTTTTTTTATAATAAGCTCACGTAAAATGAAAGAGGGAATAGAAGAGGAGGAATATGGCAGAATCTACCTCTTTACATGAGATACATTAAATCTTTTATGCACATTTTTAGTCCCTTGTATATAGAGTGATGTGCTGGCTTGATTGGCAAGTGATTCGTCATATCTCAAGTTTTTGCCCTTCAGGGAGGAGAAGAAGTTGTTACTAGCAGTCCTCTTGTGTACATGCGCACAATCTGCATGTTGTGAAGAGATTGATCCTGCTTGACGCACTTTCTGTGGCACAGACAGAGTTGGCGCAGTTTGTCAACATAAATTTAATTTTGCACGAAGGTCTTGGCTTGGCGCACTAATAGTAGGCTTCTGACGAGTGGTGCATAATTTTTCCTCCACTGTGTGCGTAATCGTGATGTTAGGAGAATGATTCTCCCTGACCAAGACTTTATTTGTGCCCTTGTTGGTTTAGACGGCGGTGTCCATGCCTTGCTTGCCTCGCATATTATGTAAACTCCCTCACCCAAAATAGGTATTTTGTATATATTTTATATTATTATATTTATTATAGATGTTGAATTTATTTAGAGTATTCTCTTAATTAATTAGAAAATAAATTTTTTTTAGTATATTTACTTATATAAATATTTATTTCGAATTATTTTTAGGCTATTTTAGATTATTAAGATTTTTTTCATAATTTTTAGTTAATTAAAAACTAGTAACACTAATTTTCTAGGACTTTGAAGAATTTATTTTATGTTCAAACTTAAATAAAAATATTCCAAAATTTTATTATAGGTTCTAAATAGTCAAATATATTTTCTAGAATTTTCTGAGAATTTTCTGAATATTTTAGTATTTATTGGGAGTTATTTAGACTAATAACTAATTTTTAGGACTTATAGAATTTATTGTGCAAGTCCAGGAATATAGAATGGACCCACATTATTTTCTAGGGTTTATAATATTATTATAGATTTTCTTGAATTATTTCAGAATTTTTGGAATAATGTTAGTATTTATTTTTAGTTAAATGGATAAAACTAATGTTTAGAGCTTCTCCTAATTATAGTAGTAAACTTATGAATATAAAATTATCCCAAATATTTTTCTAGGGTTTATAGATTCAAAATATATTTTATGTAATTTTTTTAGATTTTTATGATTATTTTTAATATTTATTTGGAGTTATTTAGATTTAAAATGACTTAAATAATATTTTGATAAAGGCAAATTAAAAACAAATAATATAACAAAAATTATCCAATCAGATTCTGACACGTGTCAGCCTATAAATATCCATTCAGCCGTAGGTACATCCCTATATATATATATATATATTATTATAACCCTAATTATTCCATTATCTTAGAGAGAGAGAGATTTTGGAGAATTGCCATCTAGGGTTTCTTCATCTTCCACAAGCCATTGCGCATAGCTCCGGACTCCAAACGAGGTCTAGTTTCTTGCGTTAGAAAGATATTGAGGTTAGATTTCTGATTATATAATTTATTTTACAAAATTATGAGTATTAAATTCTGGAAAATTCGTAGAGTACAGCATATCCGAAAATAGATGTGTTTCAATATTTTTGCGATTTCGGGAGAACCAGGAATCAGAATCATGAACCATTTAAAGTTATGGAAAGCTAATGTCGAGATCCTTGACATATATTTTTCCAAGAATTTAATTTGAAGTATTTATATACTGTTAATTCTGTAGAACTTGTAGGTTAGAATTTAACCATCGGTGCACAGTACAAAATTTGTATATGCCATAATTCTCAAAATAATTTGAATTTGGACTAGCCATAAATTCTAGCATATTTTTGACGCTGAAATCTACAAAAAATCATGCATGAAAGTTGAGTTTGTGTCGATTGACTTTTCGGTCAACAGATCGCCTCGATTTGCGTGCCATGAGTCTCGAGTTGATAAAATTCAGTTTCTTTGGACAATTTAGGAATTAACATAAAAATCAGAATAATAAGATTAAAATAGGATTTTAGAGTAATTATTCCAGAATTAAATAAATTAAAATAAATTATCTTTTGACATGATAAATTTGTAATACATAGGCTATTTGGACTATGACTTAGACTCTGATTCATACCAGCAGCAGGACCCCAGGCAAGATACCTTGCCAAATTGCTTACAGTATTTTGCATGCTTAGTATATTTTTGTATATTTATTGCATTTCTGTTTATTCTTGCATGTGTAGTTTTCTTTCAGTCATTACTATGTATTAGATATGTTGACACACACATGGCACTTAGTATCATAGAGGACAATCATTAGGCGTATGGGCTTTTAACCACTCTGGTAACACCGTAGTCACTAGCACACACTATGGTGGGTCATGTCCAATGGTCGTTACCCCCGCGGTATGTCGATTGATGGAGTCTGAGGGTCGCTACCCCCGCGGTATGTCGGCTGATAATGTCTACTGACGAGCGTGAGGTTGTGAGGATTAGATCGAGTAGCCTACCCTTGCCCATACGTCAAAAAGCTGTCCTCATTTGCATTCATATAGATTATCCTGTACAGCATACTTATCTATTTTCAAATAATATGCATGTTTACTGTATTCAAATTGGCTCGTATTTTCTGTATCTTGTTACGTCCCTCTGAGGACCTGGTCCTCTGTCAGGTGTATCTGTTCTTGAGTAATTGCAGGAGCGCAGATTTGGATGATTACTTGTGTTGCGAGGATGTCTTCTCTTCGAGCCTATGGTCGTTAGCTGGTATTCCTATATTGTATTTGGTGTGTTGTACTTTTCTATTCGAGTTGGTAGTGGATTTGTTTCCATCCAACTATCATCCTTAGATATTTATGTTGAGATCTAGTTATATAGATACTGGTTATAATTTATATCTGATTTTTCCGGATGAGATTTAGATTATACCCTGTGACTTGTGATACATTTTATACCACTTGTGGACTTGATATTCATATTACAACGTACGTGTGGATTTGCTTTCCATATATTAGAGTTGCCATATCCATGCGGCTGGCATGCTTAAGTGTCCTAGTCCTACGTATTTTTGGGACTGGGGCGTGATATGTTTTTGTGGTGGCCCATGCAGGTCGAGAGCATATTGTCTCGGTTACGTTACTGTACCGAACAAGCCTGCACCTAGGACTAGAGTATAGGATCTCATCCACAATTGACTATGACTCATCTTTCTTCTAATCTATTCTATTTGAATAATTGCATCCTGCTTGATTCCTGTACTCCCATAATAGTTCCTTTAGTATAGTCTCTCCTAGAATATAGAAGTTCCTGTTGTTAGATGATAAGTAGGGTAACCTTCCTATTATGAGTACAACTAGAGTGCTGACACACCACTAAGTTTAGGATGTCTAGTGAACCCTAGAATTCCTTATCTCTAGAATTGGTTTATCATTACCCCCTGATGTGTTATGAGGACTTGAGAGTAGTAAAGACACTACTAGAGTTAGTTAGAAGTTTACCATTATGGTTGCCCCTAACATTGAGAAACCAATAGAAAACCAAAGTGAATATTAGGACTGAACCTAACCCACGACGTTAGATGAGTATTGGAGAACCATAAATTTAGATTCTTGTCTTGAGATAAGCAGACAGTACCTTAGAAAGCCAAGAGCAATGCATAGAATATTTTTCTAATCATACCTCAAATACAGAGACTAGCATACCCCTTTCCCTTGGAAAACTATGATGCTATCTAGAGCCCCTATATTTTCATATATTGTTCCCCTGTGACCATAGCGTTCGCTAATTGTGCGACGACCAAAATTACGTTCTTCTTTTCTTTATCTTTCAACTCGTGCCACCTGACACTTCTGATAGTAGGCCAAGTAATTTATTTCTTTGTTAAGGACACATAGTTTGCTAGGATTATAGTTGTAATCTTGAATTTTGAAATTGTGTGCTTAGTAGTTAGAACTTGATAGTTAAGTTATTCTTGTAGATTGAGACCTGGTGCTTATCCCTTAGTTTTAAATTGCGTAACTTGTACCACACCTCAATACGAGTTATATTCCCTTTCCCTTGAGGCCAGTAACTGTCCCATTCTTACTATTGACACTTGAACTATGACTAAGAGTTAAGACGACCATGACCTATGTAATATAAGAGGATACCCTAACAAGTACCAAGATCCCTTCTCGAAGACCTTAACAAGAGCTTCTACGGTACCCTTAAGACTGTCACAGTATTAGTTTATTGTTTTAAGTTGGGTAGTATACCTCACAACCTAGTATCACATAGTCTTTTGACCTATTATTGAAGTGTGATTGAACAACATTAATTGTATACTAGCATAAGACGACAGTGGTTATTCAGACAATAGAAGTTAGAGGTCCTTGCCCACATTTGGTCGACTAGCGACATAGACAAGGAGGTTGTATGATAACTGTAGGGATTGTAGAGTCTTTTATTATTGTTGCTTAGTTGTTTTATTTTGTGAACTTAAATTAGTTTGTACCTCCTTTCATCATCATCTAGCGTACTTATATTTGCTGCACTACCTTGACTTATGCTGCTATTATAACCTAGTTTTGCAAGCTTACTCTTTTATCGAGCTTGATCATAAGATATGTATTATTGGGGACGCCTACTAATACATTTCAGAATCAGTGTATTAAGGTCTAGCTAACCTTAGTGCGCTTGATTCGCCCTTCGTAATACTACTTTACGTGGATTAAGATATGTAGTAATTGGTAGACGAATATACTTGCCCCTAGATATGTCTGAGCGGATCGTATCGGTTACATAACTGTACTAATACGAGCATACGAACAAAGAATTACCAAAATAGGATTTCAATCCACAACTGCTTTGACAATTCCTATTTGAATTCCTTAAACTCCTTGATCCCGATACTTCTATTCTATTATCTCACCCTTGAACTCTTTATTATTGGTCTCCGTCTTCCCTTATTTTGGAAAGATGAAACCTCATGCTTGGTATAAGTTTAATACACAGAGAGTACTAAATATACCCCGTAGGCCGATCACATACTTGAGGATTATTCTTTTGTAATTAAGAAAATATCATATATGATATAATCGGCGTTGAAGTTTTGAGGATTGAATGACATGAGTAAATAAATTAAGGAATATTTTTCTTAAAGTATATAGCCTTCTGTGATAGATGGGTAAATTCTAAGTTGGGTAGCAGTACATTGCCAACTTGAGAGAAATTTCTTTTAGATTGTGATCAAGTAAGATTAGATTGGGAGATTCAAGTCATTTTAATTTTGAGAAATTTTAAAAGAAGGATTAAGATAATGAGGATTTAACGAATTTTAAAATCTTGATATTGCGGACCAAATATTTATACTTTGAGCACATGATTTAAATTTTGAATATTGAAGGATGAATCATCGATTTAAATTTTGAGGATAAATATAGAATTTTAGGCTTGAACAATTGGTGAATTAGATTTAAATTTTATAATTTGATGATTTGAATTAAAAGTTCAATTTTGATTGTTGGGTCACCTATTTAAAATATTGAGGATGTAAATTGAGTTTAAATATTTGAAGAGTACAAAATTCTTAATTTGAGAATAGGAATAAGATTTGATTAGAATTGTTTATTGTTCAAAGTCTAGAGGAGATTATGATAGTTGGAAATGGTGATATAAATTTTGATGTGGGATGTCATATAGACTTGAGTTAGATTTGAATGTTGATTATTTAAAAAAATCGAGAAGAGATTACGACAGGTTAAATTTTGATTTAAACAGTGGTTATCTTAATTTTGAAGTGATCGCGATAGATTTGAATAGATTTTGTTATTTAAATTTTTGGAAGAGATTGCGATTGACGTACCTTATGTACGAATGTGAAGGATTTAACAAATTATGCCTTATTTTAATTTTGAGGACAAAATTATTTTAAGTTGGGTAGATTGTAAACTCCCTCACCCAAAATAGCTATTTTGTGTATATTTTATATTATTATATTTATTATAGATGTTGAATTTACTTAGAGTATTCATTTAGTTAATTAGAAAATAAATTTTTTTTAGTATATTTACTTATATAAATATTTATTTAGAATTATTTTTAGGCTATTTTAGATTATTGAGATTTTTCCATAATTTTTAGTTAATTAAAAACTAGTAACACTAATTTTTTAGGACTTTGAAAAATTTATTTTATGTTCAAACTTAATTAAAAATATCCCAAAATTTTATTTTAGGTTCTAAATAGTCAAATATATATTCTAGAATTTTCTAGAAATTTTCTGAATAATTTAGTATTTATTGAGAGTTATTTAGACTAATAACTAATTTTTAGGACTTGTAGAATTTATTGTGCAAGCCCAGGAATATAGAATGGACCCACGTTATTTTCTAGGGTTTATAATATTATTATATATTTTTTGGAATTATTTCAGAATTTTTGGAATAATGTTAGTATTTATTTTTAGTTAAATGGATAAAACTAATATTTAGAGCTTCTCCTAATTATAGTAGTAAACTTATGAATATAAAATTATTCCAAATATTTTTCTAGGGTTTATAGGTTCAAAATATATTTAATATAATTTTTCCAGATTTTTATAATTATTTTTAATATTTATTTGGAGTTATTTAGATCTAAAATAACTTAAATAATGTTTTGATAAAGGCAAATCAAAAACAAATAATATAACAAAAATCATCCAATCATATTCTGACACGTGTCAGCCTATAAATATCCATTCAGCTGCAGGTACATCCCTATATATATATATATATATATATATATATATATATATATATATATATTATTATAATCCTAATTATCCCATTTTCTTAGAGAGAGAGAGATTTTGGAGAATTGTCATCTGGGGTTCCTTCATCTTCCATAAGCCATTGTGCATAGCTCTGGACTCCAAACGAGGCCTAGTTTCTTGCGTTAGAAAGATATTGAGGTTAGCTTTCTGATTATATAATTTATTTTACAAAATTATGAGTATTAAATTCTAAAAAATTCGTAGAGCACAGCATGTCCGAAAATAGACGTGTTTCAATATTTTCGCGATTTCGGGAGAACCAGGAATCAAAATCATGAACCGTTTAAAGTTTTGGAAAGCTAATGTCGAGATCATTGACATATATTTTTCCTAAAATTTAATTCAAAGTATTTATATACTGTTAATTCTGTAGAACTTGTAGGTTAGAATTTAACCATCGGTGCACAATACAAATTTGTATGTGGCATAATTCCCAAACGAATTTGAATTCGGAAGAGCCGTAAATTCCAGCATATTTTTGATGCTGAAATCTACAGAAAATCATGCATGAAAATTGAGTTTGTGTCGGTTGACATTTCGGTCAACAGATTGCCTCGATTTGCGTGCCATGAGTCTCGAGTTGATAAAATTCAGTTTCTTTGGACAAAATTTAGGAATTAACATAAAAATCAGAATAATAAGATTAAAATAGGATTTTAGAGTAATTATTCCAGAATTAAATAAATTAAAATAAATTATCTTTTGACGTGATAAATTTGTAATACATAGGCTATTTGGACTGTGACTTGGACTCTGATTCATACCAGCAGCAGGACCCCAGGCAAGATACCTTGCCAAATTGCTTACAGTATTTTGCATGCTTAGTATATTTCTGTATATTTATTGTATTTCTGTTTATTCTTGTATGTGTAGTTTTCTTTCAGTCATTACTATGTATTAGATATGTTAACACACACATGACACTTAGTATCATAGAGGACAATCATTAGGCGTATGGGCTTTTAACCACTCTGGTAACACCGTAGTCACTAGCACGTACTATGGTGGGTCATGTCCGATGGTCGCTACCCCGCGGTATGTCGATTGATAGAGTCCGAGGGTCGCTACCCCCGCAGTATGTCGGCTGATGATGTCCACTGACGAGCGTGAGATTGTGAGGATTAGATCGAGTAGCCTACCCTTGCCCATACATCAAAAAGTTGTCCTCATTTGTATTCATATAGATTGTCCTGTACAGCGTACTTATCTATTTTCAAATAATATGCATGTTTACTGTATTCAAATTGGCTCGTATTTTCTGTATCTTGTTACGTCCCTCTGAGGACCTGGTCCTCTGCCAGGTGTATCTGTTCTTGAGTAATTGCAGGAGCGCAGATTTGGATGATTACTTGTGTTACGAGAATGTCTTCTCTTCGAGCCCATGGTCGTTAGCTGGTATTCCTATATTTTATTTGTTGTGTTATACTTTTTCATTCGAGTTGGTAGTGGATTTGTTTCCATCCAACTATCATCCTTAGATATTTATGTTGAGATCTAGTTATATAGATGCTGGTTATTATTTATATCTGATTTTCGCGGATGAGATTTAGATTATACCCTGTGACTTGTGATACATTTTATACCACTTGTGGACTTGATATTCATATTACAGCGTACGTGTGGATTTGGTTTCCATATATTGGAGTTGCCATATCCATGCGGCTGGCATGCTTACGTGTCCTAGTCCTACGTATTTTTGGGACTAGGGCATGACATATTATAATAAATATGCGCGGGATGAGAAGCTTGGGTGTGGATCACCCTTTGCTTTAAATTATACGATTTGTGCGCATTGTATCCCTTGTTTAACGCAAGGAATTCAGAAGCTTGGGTGTAGATCACCTTTTGCTCAAAATTATGCGAGTTGCATGAATTGTATCCCTTGTTTAACGCAAGGGATTCAGAAGCTTGGGTGTGGATCACCCTTTGCTCAAAATTGTATGAGTTACGTGAATTGTATCCCTTGTTTAATGCAAAGAAATTATCCACCAAGTCATTGATCTGAACATAATTGAGAAAGGAACTATAGTCAACCAAAATATTATTTCCTTTGATGGCAGCAACTTTGGGATATGCATGATGAGGCTTGGGTACCCACACTTTACGAGTTTTCCTTGACTTGAGTACGGATGGGGGGTGAACACTACCCCCAGAGTGGAGCATTTCTTCATATGCATGTTGGTCAAACTTTACGACCAAGGTCATCTGCGTCGAGCCGACCGAAGCAATATTGAGTTGAGCTATCACCTTCTCGTTAGGGGAGAAGGAAGTCCCCAGCAAATTCGCCATCTTGTTTATGAGAAAAAGTTTATACGAAACTTTTGTGTTACAAACTATTAAAAAGAAAATAAAAGTACAAGAGATCCTAAACAGGAATCTAAGTCCAATTGATTCTGGAAAAGTATAGCTGTAGAGATCTGATATGCGGACGATCACTTTACTCCTTGGACCACTCGACGACGAAGAAATACACACGACGACGAAGAAATATAGGGACTACTGTGAATAACTTAGAGAGTTGAACAATAAGAATGATTTGACAACAACGACACGAGAAGCTTCTATTTCTCACTCTGTTCTTGAATTTCAAGACCTAAAAATTCTAGCCCCCCCTGTCTATCTGTCTAAGTAAATTTATAGAGTTTAGGAACGATTATGAGAGTGTGTACGCACTTTGGACAGCCAACACTGTTTTACCATTATGCATGCACTTTTGGTGGACTAACACCCAATGTTCTGAATGAGTTGGTGTACAACTTACTGCCTGCTTGACACGTAGCTTCATATACGAGGAAAGCATAGGTCATAGGGACAGTTATTTGTAAACTTTTTATGAGAAGTACGACATGTAAGACACACACTCATAACTTCTCACTGTCGGTTAAGATAATATACGCACTTTAGAAGTCGTCTAGAGACTGGCGTATTCTTGGTAAGATTGGCACTACGGCACATTTTTGAAGGAGTTGGCACTACGACGCATTTTTGAAGGAGTTGGCACTACGATGCACTTTTGAAGGTATTGCCACTACGGTGCACTTTTGAATAGATTGGCACAGTGGCGCACTTTTGAAGAGATTGGCACAACGATGCACTTTTGAAGAAGTTAGCACAGCAACGCACTTTTGAAGAAGTTAACACAGTATCTGGGTCGCTAAACGATAACTTGGGTCTGCGTGCAGCAGTACAACTGTAATAATGACTTCTGACCTTCAATTTGCATCTGTTAGCTGTTAGTTTGCTGCATTAAATGCTGAGAGAAGGAAGATTGTTTGTGCGTGAGCTTTCGTAACATTAAGAAAGTGCGCCATCTTTCGAAAGTGCGCCAAAGTATTGAGCACTTAATTCTTAGTGTTACGAAAGCTCGCTTTCTTAAGTGATCAATACTTTGGCACACTTTCTTAAGTGCGCCATCTTCCAAAAGTGCGCCAAAGTATTGAGCACTTAAGAAAGTGCGCGTCATTCTTCTGAGACAAGTAGAGAGTGCGCCAAACAGATATAAAGTGTGCCATATTTCCACTGTTGGGTTTATTTATAGAAAACTGTGCCATCTATCTGAGGTGCACTTTTAATGCTTCTACTGTGCTAGCTTTGGCAGCCAGTTTTGACTTGGAGGTTGAGTAGATGGACATGAAGATGACATTCCTCCACGGTGATCTTGAGGAGGAGTTGTACATGGAGCAACCGGAGGGATTCTGTGAGAAGGACAAGTCACACTTGGCCTGCCAGTTAAGGAATAGCTTGTATGGTCTGAAGCAGGCTCCGAAGTAGTGGTACAGAAAGTTTGTCATTTATGGGAGAGCATGGTTAAGCACGGACGATGTCGGACTACTACGTATTTATGAGATACTTTGTCGAGGATGATTTCATTATTTTACTGCTCTATGTTGATGATATGCTACTGGTGGGGTGGAATGCGACTAGGATAGCGGAGTTGAAGCACCAATTGGGTGCGGCCTTCTCTATGAAGGATTTGGACACATCGAAGACTATTCTTATGATGCAGATCGGCTGGGAGAGAGAGTCCAAGATGCTACACTTGTCCCAAAAGAAGTATATTCACCGGATACTTCAGAGTTTCGGGATGGACGGGTCGAAGAAAGTGAGTAACCCCCTTGCGGCTTACTTTAAGTTCACTGAGAAGCAGTGTCCATCTACCGAGGATGATAAAGAAGATATGGAGCGGGTTCCATATTCCTCAACTATGGGAAGTCTCATGTATGCTATGGTGTGTACGAGGCCAGACATCGCTCACGCAGTTGGCACAGTTAGCAGGTATCTTTCCAATCCTGGAAGGGTATATTGGAGTGCGGTCAAGTAGATTCTATAATACCTTTAGGGCACTGACGATTAGAGACTTTATTTTGGTGGTGATGAGCCGAAGCTGGTTGGGTATACTGATGCTGATTTGGCTGGAGATGTAGACACGAGACGATCGACTTTGGGCTATATGATGATATTTGTTGGTGGAGCGGTATCATGGCAGTCACGGTTGTAGAAGTGTGTTAATTTGTTGACGACAAAGGCATAGTATATTACGATGATGGAGGATGCAAGGAGTTATTGTGGTTGAAGAAGTTATTGCAGGAAATAGGGCTAAAGCAAGAGCAGTATACTTTATTTTGCAATAGCAAGAGTGTTATTTACCTTGTGAAGAACCAGACATTTTATAGCCGGTCCAAGCATGTTGATACCCGATATCATTGGATACGAGATATAGTTGATAAGAAGGAAGCGACACTTGAGAAGGTTCATACATATGATAATGGAGCAGACATGTTCATAAAGTTCTACCAAGGGAAAAGTTCGAGTACTGCAGGCGAATCATCGGGATGACGATCCCCTCCACATAGCTGTAAGGGAGAAGATTTGTTGGGTGGGGTTCCCAACATATGTGGAGATACCCTGGAGTACGACGAGAACCATCTGTATATCGGAGAAGCTCGGGGAGGCGACTAGTGCCAATTGAGGAGACGAAGACTCGTGGAGTGTCAGCAACAGCAGCAGCTTTTCTGGACGGATACAGCGGGCTGATACAACAGGCATATCAGAACACACTGTTATGATACTGGCCAAACTCGGGCCAAGTTTAATCCCCTGCCGAACTCTGGTCGAGTTTGGGCCCGAGGTCACAAAAAGGTTCTGTGAGGTTCTGACAAAGCTCGATGTCGAACTCGGATTACATCCGAACTCTGCCCGAGTTCGGTGTCGCGGGCTGAACCAATTTTTTTTAGATTTATTGTGAACCGTTGGATCACATCCGATGCCCCAGGGTTGCTGTGGTTTGGGAGAGATATATATTAGGGTCTCTTAACCCTAATACATATAACACAACTCATTTTGCAAGAAGGAGGCAAAGGGAGTTTTACAACTTTAGGAGAGAGAAAGAGGAGGATTGTATTCAGATAATCTCTACTCGTCGTCTTTGTTCTTTGTAGCCTTGTAATCAATTTTTCTGCTTCCAAGTGTTATGGTGATCCGTGTTAGATCGGGGGAGAAGTTTGTAGAGGCTGTATTCCTTTTATTTCATTAGTGAAGGCTTTTGAAGGGTTGGACTCCAATCGTCCCGTGATTTTTTTCACAATAATTTTTTACGTCAAAATCTTTGTGTTTGCGTGATTGGTGATTTTGTGGTTAGTGTTTGTGGTTGTTTGCACTTTTGCTCGGTTCTTTCACATGACTCTCTTGTTTAAGGGAATAGAACTACTTCAAACCCAACCAGATTCCCTTAAGTTGTTACTAACAAGGTTCCCTTAATAAGTATAGGAATAAGAACTCTTACCGTTTTATTATTCTTCGTGTCTACTAGTTGTATATTTTCAATAAGGATTAAAGGGCAACTAAAATTAGCTTATTTTTGCAATAAGGATCAAAGACAACTAAAATTAGCTTCAGCTAGGGCAACCCGATACCCCAGGTTGGCCCTATATAAGAGTACTTTTCTCAGTTGTCAACGAGTATTTTGCTCGACTGGGACTGCTCGCTAAGATGCATTTGTTTGTTGCGAAGGGAGGTCCTTTCAATCCATTGTGCTTAATGCTCGTCGCCATCATGCAGTTTTTCCTTCTTGATATGCATTTTCATTCACTACTAAAATACTGCTAATCAGCGACAAATGGTTGGCGATGGACGACACCCATCGCCAATTAGCGACAAATATGCATCGGGTAGATGACCAACTTTAGGTATTTCAGATTTAAATTATAAACGCATCGTCGAGTCGTCGCATAAACGTCACTAGTCTGCGTGATTAACCGCAGGAACAACATGGAAAAATTATGTGATGGTCCAGTGACTCCTAGGCGACGTACTAAGTCGTTGCTAACTGAAATTTCTCAGGTAAGCGATGGTTGAACGGCGTACGTCGACGCTCTTGAGACTCATAGGCGACACATTGATAAGTCGTCCAATCGTCACTCAATTGAGTATTAGAAACCAATTTTAGTATCATAAACTAGTAGTCGTCGGTTGTACGTCGTCAGATAGACGCAAAATGTGATGCTAAAGTGTCGTAAGAATTTGTTTAATCCACTTAAGAGTTGGCTGCTAGAACGTCGCTAAGACGATGCCAAACTAGTCTGACGCTAGTTTGACAATAAGTCGTCGCTACATAGTGCATCGCCAAGTAGTCGCACAGCCGTCGAAGGTTCGACTGCTTGGTGACAAAACCATGTTAGTGATGGGTCAACTACCGACCCCTATAATCTATAATATATCCGTCGTCAGGTCGCCGTTAATGCTTTTTAGCGACAACTCGGTAATGGACCGTTCATCGCTAAAATCCTTTTTTTTTGTACTGATTAAGGAAGCTCTGTTGTATTTTCTTATTCCACTATATAGTTTTTTCAGGGTCGAGCAACAAAATCAGGGACAAATTTATGAAGTGTCCAAGGCCCCTCCCAAAATTTATAATTTTTTTTATTGCTATATAGATTTTTTTTTGTAATTTTAAAATGATAGTCACGTTCATGTGCGTTTGAACGTACCAAAAACGAAAATAACCTATGATATTATTAAAAAATAGATAAAAATTTAAATTATATTATAATATTTTAAATATAATTTGAATATATTTTAATTAGGATTTGTTATAAATATACTTTCAACATTTTGGATATGTATTTAGTTAGATAATACCATATAGTTAGTTTAAATATTGAATATATTTTATGATTTGTTATATGTTCAGGTAGTTAGAAGGATTATAGATTTTTTTTTATTTTTTTCTTAATTACTTGAGGAGATAATATAT
Organism: Iris macrosiphon; assembly: GCA_036927795.1. Classification (NCBI taxonomy): domain Eukaryota; kingdom Viridiplantae; phylum Streptophyta; class Magnoliopsida; order Asparagales; family Iridaceae; genus Iris; species Iris macrosiphon. The sequence goes on along the minus strand of JAYESA010000005.1, from coordinate 101,605,677 downwards.
GTCGTAGTTAATTTTTTTAATATTAATAATTAAAGACATACATACGACTTAGATGACCCATTTTTGAGGGCTTTCTAAGCCGTATTATAATAATAGAGATATATTAGTTTGGTCCTCCAATGTACAAAGAACAAGCTTGCCCCAATGGTTATGCTTGGGCTTTAAAATGAGAGCCACGAGTTTGAATTTCAATTCTCCTAAATATTTTAAAAATCTCTTATGTATAATTTTTTGTTTCCTCTTTTGTAATAATTTGAAAATATTAACTTTACCTTTTTTCTCATTCTTGTTTGAGTTTCAGTATAGTTTTTACTATTGAAGTTATAACTTTAAGGATTTCTATATGTAGTAGTACGACCGTCTCCTAAAATTTTAATTTCGTCTCCTTCCCAGTACAAAATATATGTCATTTTGGTTACAACGTTCAATGATCAGAAAATTGTATATATAACATCAAATTTCTTTGAAATTGCTCTGAGAATATATAGTTTAGTGAAATTATGATCCAAGTCCCCAAATGCCCTTATATAGGGCATCTTTATGCATATATATTTATTAGCAGAATTAATCCTCCCCTTAATTCTCCTGCTCGTTTAGGGTTTTGCTAATTAAAAATATGAAGAATACATCCTTCAGAATAAATGCGTATTCTTTACAAAATTGTAAGAAATACACCCTTCAGAAGAGCGTAATTTAACAGTCATTTTTTTATACACGACTTGGAATTTTATTATTAAAATTTTTAGTGACAAAATTGGATTTTCGATGACGAAATTGGGCTTCAAGAATTGGACTTTTAGTAACGAACATTAGTAACGAATTGCATGTTAGGATCAATCGAGAAAACGATTGGAGAGATATAAGTGAAACATAAAGAAGATGCTTTGAGAACATTAGTAACAAATTGCATGTTAGGGTCATTTATTATGCCTTTAAGATAATAGAACACTGTTCTCTGTGAAAAAATAATATGCACAAAAATCCCCAACATAAGGAACTTTTTTTTGCCTATACGGCCTTCCGAATGACATATTTCTTGATCGCAATTTATTTTTACCCGGTGAATCATTTATTACGTCTTTCAGATAATAGACATTTTGGGGTCAAATTATAATTTGTATAAACTTTATGCTTTGAGAACAATATCAATAAACTTTGATGCTTATTAACATGCAATTTTCTGTTCAATTATTGGAGCAAATATTGCAACAAGTTTTGATTTAGAGAAGCCAAGTAATATATTCACTAATACTTATTAAGAGCATCACGGTGGTGAGACTCCAAACACATACTATTTTTCGTTACTAACGAACATTAGTAACCAATTGGGCCGAGGGAAAGCCCATACGATTAGCCACACCACTTTCTTCTTCTTCTTCTTCTTCTTCTTCATTTTGATTTTTTAGGGTCTCCTCTCTCTCTCTCTCTCTCTCTCTCTCTTCTCTCTCTCTAAAAATAACTAGGGTTTTCTTTCTCTCGCCATGAAGCTGACGGTGAAGACGCTGAAAGGGACCCACTTCGAAATACGCGTGGAGCCAAATGATACGGTGAATCGCTCGATCTCCCCAATCGTTTTCTCGATTGATCTTCTTTCTGTTTCACTTATATCTCGCATTTACGATTGCGTGTGTGGTTTGACAGTGGACCTAAGAATTACTTGATTCGTATTCATAAATTTCCTAGTTTTGTATGGATTTATGAGATTTTTTCTTTTTTCTATTAGTGCGCGACCGAAATTAATCCCTTTTTATGAATAAATACATGCATACATCCGTATGTAACTTAGTGCAACATGGCAAATTTCATTGAGAGGAATCAGCAAAGAAAAGAAAAACTGGTATTTGACTGTTTTAGCACATATTGATATGGAGTAGTAACTGGAAATGCATATTTCAACCCGTGTTGCAAGTATAATAGACTTAGTAGTGTCGTATGGATCGATGAGATTTTTTCTTCTTCCAATATTTTTTGTAGTGGGTAGGAGTGGTCAAATCCTTTTAGGGATAAAGATAGGATTTTTATCTGTAGTTCCCATTATTGGTACACTGTAGATATGCTGCAACCAGTTGGTATTGTGAATGCTGCTGGTTCGATGGAGTGAGTTTTGTCAGTAGTTGTACTTAGTTCTTTGTGAATTTACTCATTTACTAATTGGGAAGGGATCTTACGGAAGGAATTATGATTATAGATGGTTATTTGGATATGCATATGATGAGAAATGATTCAACTGATGCAGAATACTCCTTTTCGTGTACAAGTCAGGGTTTTTCCAGGTTCTCATAATCAAGTATTGGCCCCCAAAATTTTCAAACACAGAAACCGTGTATTTCGTGGTCATTAAGTAAAGTGAATAGTACATAAAGAAGGAAATAAAAAGTATATAATGAGATGGCAATAATTGACAACCCTTTTGATATACTAATTCTAAAGAGACGGCATTTGCATAAGTATTATATTATATGAGTTGACATTCTTGTTATTGTTGGAGACCCAGTGGAGTCAAAACATAGTTGATCCATGAGGTATGATATTCAAACATGGCCTATATGGCGTAAAAGGGAACCCCTTTATTAAGTACAAAGTACAAACCAATCTATATGTCTATGTATCCTCCTCTCATATTCTATCCAATGTGGACTAAACTCTTTGTAACTCCGTTAGGTCCGGTCAGTTCTATCAAATGTGATACTAAACTTTGTATATAACTAATTTAGGCCCAATCCATTCATAGACACATCACAATCTCATTCCTTCCGTGGACAACTAAATCACACCTATACCAATTGCGAACCACACGTCCTAAGGCTAGGCCCACCTTTGGAGTTAGCTTGTATAATCCCTCCAACCTTAGGTTATGTATCCAGACCACTTTATGGAGACTGCTCTAACTCATGTGCAATCATGGACCACCTTAATGAGCAATCTTTTGATCTGATTATCCGCATCACGAGCCATCATAATGTCTTGAACCAACTAGAGTTCCCAAACAATCCATAGAGTTGCTACTCCTGCATGCACCATACTACCAAACTGCCACTCTATGCTTAACTAACCATGATTTAGCCATGGAGTTTGATACCACTTGCTAGAAATGTAATGGGACCAAAAGAGAGTTGATCTATGAGGAATAATATTTGGACTTTGGCCATATGACTTTAAGGGGACCCACTCTTATACCACCAACAAACTTGTGTACTTGAGCTCATTTAGTATGATTTGATAAACAAACCCAACAAATATGATATCGCTTATGATTCTTAAACCTTTGTGACCTATTTGCCAAAGGACTTAAGGTACTTAAGGAAGGGGTAGCGGTTAACTTCCATACATTTGAATGGGTGACCCTAATTTTTGTTACATATGTGGCAACCTTGTGAGGTTGGAAGGTTTGATCTTTTTAACTTTGTTAACTTGTTCGACCTCGGAAGCACAATAGAGGATTTGGCCGTCTATAAGAGGAAAATAGAAATAGTGGCCCCACAAATATTTATTTATTAAAATGCAATAACTAGGGGGACCCCCTTGGGGAAATGGGTTATCTATCTAAACCATGAGTAGTTGTTCATCTTCCTTAACTTGAATCCACATGAAGCCGTTACAATAAATATTTGTACAAATTCTTTTGAAGTGCCGAAGCGTAACTCCAAAGTAGAACTTTTGAAATTGCCTACTATATCAACAGTGAAGTTGAACTTTTGAATCACCATGTATATTCTATTAAGTAATGCTTGTGTAGATATCATTGTATATAATATGTGTATTATGCATGTAAGAAGCTAAGATATTCATATACTACCAAATTTGTCCAAAGCAATTTAGGAAAGTGATGCTTGTTTTTTTTAAGATTCAAGAGTATACACACATGGATTGCACAATCATGGTTGGATCAGACCCAATCCGATCCAGATCGCACCGGCCAAGGATCGCTTAGAACGTGTCCGGATTGTAGGATCCCACTCGTGGATTGCATCATACGACTCGGATCGTAGGGTCCGGACAGGGTGGGCGAAATTTTGGTACGGGTGTATTATCTTTTTCTTTTTGTGTGTGTAAAATTTCTTGTATAAGTTAGGGACGACCTTCCTAATATATCAAACCTATTTATTTGCCTCTTTCAAGATGTAAACTTCTTCTCTCTCCTCTTCCATAAACCTAAAAGTAGAAAAACTTAGATAATTTCCTCTATCGTCAAAATTTATTTTCTTTTTTCAGTGAATATTGATAAAGAGTAAGAGATGATATCTTTTGACGAGGGGGAAGAAGAGAGAACTAACATTCCTTATATGCGTGATTCCAACGAAGATCCTCCCTTGATGTCATGTAGTTTTTTATTTCTACTTTGTTCTTGTAAATCTTTGGAGGATTATATACTGATAGAAGTTTGGTTAACGTTTTGGAGAAAACATTATGTTTTGTGATATAAGATGCTACTACCATATTTGATTAAATGTTTGTATACCTCGAATATGCATGACATAGCATAGTTATGAATTGTCCATTTTTTTTTGTTTCAATATTTTAAAGATTTAATTGTAGATTCTAGGATCCACGGCGTATCCAATCCGGCCCTCTTTACCATTTTACGATCCTATCTTGACAACATTATATATATATATATATATATATATATATATATATATATATATATAGATTGGTTTCACTTTCTCTTTCTCATGTGGTCTAGCATTGCTGCATTAAATTAGTAAGTGACACGTGTCATCTTGTCCTTCCATGTCATACACGCAAACTTAAAATTTTCAATGAGCATCGACAACGAATTAGAACTGTTAGATCCTTTATTATTACCTTTTCCATTCATCCGAAATCATACTCTTTAGCTTATCCATTCCAAATCATACTCTTTAGGTTTTCTAATAAATTGGGCCACATGTATTAGCATTCCGATTAAATCAGGCTTTTATCCAAAGCATTCAATATGGCCTGTCTCTTCAGTCTTGCCATAGTCCGTTCCCTTAGCTAACATAAAAGTTCAAATACTTAAGCTTATTACCTTAATTATATGTTTCTGAGCGATCCAACAGACTACAAACATTGACAAGGTAGACAGGCTTAAAGTTTATCCTGAATTATCTAACTTTAGAACAAAAAGAAACATAATTACATTTTCACTACTCAAATTCTAGTTTCATGAATCTCATTCCTTTATTTCTTTCCCTTCACAACTATATACATTGCAGACTTATTTTTCCATCCTTGGGTTAAGGTTGTTAATTCTGAGAATAAAATGAAGACAGGGTGTTCCTACTGTTTTTGTGCAGTTCACTTGTTTTCTTATCTAACATGAGTAAATAGTAGGTACTTTTTGTTTGTACTTCTTGTAGATTATGGTTGTCAAGAAGAACATTGAAGAGACACAAGGGAAAGACAGCTATCCGTGGGGGCAACAGTTGTTGATTCACAACGGAAAAGTTTTGAAGGATGAGACTACACTGGAAGAGAACAAAGTTTCTGAAGATGGCTTTGTTGTTGTCATGCTTAGTAAGGTATGCCCTTCTTTTAATGTTTGGCTAGAAGAATAGTTGGCTTAATCTTTTGGTGATTTTGGTAGTTACATTTAATGCCAGTTTTGTGAATATTTTCATCCTTGATTTATGATAATTTTCTTGAACTGACCTTGGTCAAGAGAAATATAACTGTGCAAATATCGTTTAGAAAACTAGAGGATGATTTGGATGTTACATGTAGGGTAACTTGCTGGAATGGACCACCAATATGCTTATTAAAACATCATCTTTTTTGAAAGTTAGGACTCTGAGGTAAGCTAAATCATATTTCCATCGATAGACCCCCCCTTGACTAGATTGTCTAAAGAAGACAAAATTGGAGCTCTATATAAAGCTTAGTTAGCAATTATAGTTTATACACTTTGTTACACTATCCTTCTTTGTCAAATTACAAACTTCTGCATAATTAATCAATCTTCTTCCTCCTTCCACCCATGCCATCGCCAACAAAGACGGAGATTCATTCATTGCCACTGGATCCAAAAACAGACATCGTCATCCCCTCTAATGGAACCCAAATTCTAGCCTCCTTTGTCACCACTATCACCGCTTCCGTCTAGCTGACCTACCTTTCTGTCATAAGCACAAATGCACATCACTATATCAGTCTCTCTTGTGCAGTGTAGACTGCACCTCCCTTCCCTCCTGTCCATTCCTCTATGAGCAGTTTTCCCTGAGCTCCCTCTGTCCTGTAGGCAGATGGCTCATGGAGAAAGGGTAAGGGAGAGATGGGGCTACTATAAATTCTTTGTTGACAGTGGTATGGTGGCTGACTGGTGCAGTGGCAGTTGCATTGAGCTAGAGGAGAGGGGGGGGGGGGGGGGGGGGGGGAGAGAGAGCCTACAGAAGGTGTGCTTGCTGGAGACTTGAGACGAAGAAGGGTTTTAGTGTTTTAAATTAGAGCATTTTTTGTAAAATTTCTAAACTGTATGCCTAAAATGTAATAGAAGTGTAGAGGTTTTTTTTTATTAATATATATGGGTAAATAGGTCTTTAAGGTTTCCTGCTTCTCTTCTTTTAACGTCGATTAGCTAAGGGAAAGCACCTAACTCTTGAAGAGATTACGTTGGGTATTTGTTTTGAATCAAGCCTACATATTGTTATGTGTCTGTGGCTTTCCTGCATTTACTCTTGTAATATGAACTTTATGTTCATTGTGAGAGAATGTCTGATGCTTGATTAACGTATTACACCAGATGCCTGGCTACAGTTTTTACTATTGGTTTATGGTATTATTTATGTTGGTACTAGTGGTCTGTAAACACGGACTATTAACAAGCCTTCTACTAATTTGGAGCCTGAGATCGAATTTCGGCTTGGGTGAAAAGGAATGCTACTTAAGTAGGCACCCCTCAGCCATATATGCTCTTCTTTGGAAATAATAGGTGGAATTTAATGCAACTGACATTATTTGTAAATTTCAAAGGGTGTTTACTATTTATCAAGGTTCACACTATAGGTATCGATACCAGTGTGTGTTGACTGTATCATATTGCTTTTGGCATGTCTGATCCGATACTGACCTCCATCAAAATCAAGCAGTTTTGAAATTGGTGCTTTCTTTCTGGTTAATTCAACAAAGAAAAAAAATTTAAAAGAAAGAGACAAATAGAAGTGCCGCCACAATGATGCGGTCATGCCAAATACCAACATGTTATAATCTATAAATAAGATTGCTTATCGAGACACTGTACCGTTACCATTTGTGGACGTTATATACGTATAAATTCATAACATGTCCCATCTTAATATTATTCTTTTCTGAAGTATTGTATTTTGTTTAAAAACAAGTAAAATGAACAAAATATCTATTGGAGGTGAACGATTCATCAATATTGAATGTTATTCAATTGAAAACTAACGGGAAACAACAAATAATATTTACGATTATGCCTAAAACAAAACATTTTTTTTCACAATTTCTAAATTTTTTTTAAAGCCAAGAACTCACAATGTCACAAAAACCATTGATACCCATACTCATAAAGGAGGGCCTAAACCGATTCCGATGCCGCTACCGCAAATCTTGTTATTTATACCCATCGACTCTTATAATCAGCATAGCCCCTTGAAAATGTTCTAACGTTTTGAGAAATATTTAAGGTACAACCTGGCTGAACTCTGATCTAACTTCCCTTATAGGATTCATGTTGACTCTTAGATAGGTGTAATCTTGGCAATTGGGAATATCTGCCAAATCCCATAATTATCATAATTCAAGGTGCAAGCATTCATGGAATTTTTATGAAGGTTTAAATTCTATTGTTTGCCTGTTTCATTACGTATTAGTTGATCCAATTTGATACATATAAGAATATGGATTCTCGAACTTATAAACCTGTAAAAATGAAACAAATAAAATATTTATGAAAAATTGTCTTAAATCATGTTACTATGTCTTTAGAAGTATATACCTAACTCCTAAACTTACTGTATCATATTCACGATACAATACATGATACATATGTCGAGTTATATATATATATATATATATATATATATATATATATATATATATATAGAGGAAATGGTTCATACTATGTCGTATGAGTAAATTTTTGCTATAACGCTTATGGCTACGTGGGCATATTACCAAGGTTCGCAATACTGACCGAATTGTTTCGTTTTTTGCATGTCCAATCCGATACTCGCCGATACTTATATCGACTAATACTGAAACAATAATGACAGTTGCTCTCCTTTACGGTCAATCTGGCAAAAAAAACTATTACAAAAAGAAAATTATGGTTAAAAAACAATGTCGACACAATGATTTGATCGTGCTGTAGATTAACATGCTAGAATGTGCCAGAGTATGCCTATAAAAATTTCATATCTGCACAATTTACATTACTATTTGTCGATGTTGTATATGATAAAATTACAACGTTCATACATCTTAATAATTTCCATTCAAAATTATCTATTATGGGGATAGCTTGCCCAAGTAAAATAAACAACAATGTCTGTTGTGGGTAAGTAACTCAACAACCTTGAATATTGTTGTACTCAAAACTAAAAGAAACAAAGGAAACAACATATAAGATTATGCATAAATGTATAAAAAAATTGTTTCTAGTTTTAGAACAATTTTATTATCTTTTGGCTTCCAAAACAAAAAACTTTGAAACTTGGTTCCTAACTTCTGAAACCGCAAGACTAGTCCGAAACCAATTCCAATACTGATACTACGAACCTTTCATATTCCCCTTTTTACTCTTTTAGCAATTATTATAAAGAATTACCTTTGATCTCTTGGTCTCCCTTTACTTGCACTTCGAAGCAACTTTGATTCCATTCCATCAACGTCGGAGGCCAACACCTAGATCTCCATCACCCTCTTTGGCAACCTCAGTCCTCAGATGACCCGCCCATCGGTCTCCTTCAATGCCCATCGGTGCGTGACCTCCACTTCCTCTAATCACTTTGATCATCTTGTGTAGAACTCTCTTTAGTCTATGTTTTTCAAAATGTTGTATGATTGTTGCATCCATGTGTGCTTTTAGTTTGCTGCTTGCCAACATGCATTCACGAAAACCGTTTAATTGTTAGCTTTACAACCTAGGATGATTCGACATTAATGTTCGTCAATGATGAGTAACTCGGCGGCCAATGATCATATTCTTCATTAACAGTAAACGGTAAGACTGAACACTTGAATCGGTTCTGTAAACATTTCTAGTTGTGCCAAAGAATCTAACGGTGGCCAAAAGGCCCAAAACCATGGCCTCATCAGAAATTTAGAAAATATTTCCTCTATTAGAAATGTTCATCAACTAGTTCATGTTTCCTATGGATTAAGGCCATATTAGTTATCTAATATAAGCTACTCTGAGGAGACTATATATAAAGATGGTCCAAAGAATTTCCATAAAGATGTGCAACTTCATAGGAACAAAATGTATTTGTCGCATTAATAAGGGGACTATATGTTTACTCCACATTTTACTGATGGAGACTATGGCTTTTATAAGGGTAATCACACAACCGTCTAATGTCATCACACAATCATATTCAGTACTAAGATACACGTTGATAACGTTGCTGCATGAATCTGCAACACCTTGTTGTGTAATTGCCTACATACTGTGGCGTGTTGAATTGGCTGACAGCCACCCGATTCCCATATGGTACTTCAAAATCTTCTGGAAGGGTTCCCTTCTGGAGTATCCTGAGCTCCGGAGCTCTGTTACCCGGACTCCCCAGTTAAGGAGAAGTACCTGTGTCGACCCGATAGGACATGGATACGGATATGTAATCCGTATCCGATCCTCCATGGTGACAATTAGATCCTTCATGGTGACAATCGTGAGACTGATAGTGAAGTAGATAGTTTATTTTAATATGGTAATGAAGTAGATAGTTTATTTTAATGTGGTAGACTGGTAGTAAAGTAGTAGGGGAGCTGAATGGACGGGCCCTTAGGGACTTATTCAACTACTTCAATAAAGTTTACTAGTAGTTTATAATCACATGTTATCTTTTTATGAAATCTTACAAATTTAATTACATAATGTGTCTTTTTATGAAACAATGCAAATTTAATTATTAACTTAAATATACGAAACCATGCAAACTTAATTACTACTGTCTTTTTTGGAATCATGCAAATTTAATTAGAAACTGTCTTTTTATGAAACAGTGCAAATTTAATTACGTCTTTTATGAAGCCATGCAAATTTAATTACATGAATCTTTTTATGAAATTATGTTCAAATATATTTATTTTAATAGTCATATTTCCGTATCCGTACCCACAATTTGGATACTTTTTAGCATAGTTTGCAGTATTGGCGATACCGATCCGATACGGCCGATACCGATACAGTTTGGTATGTCCTGATCCGATACTGATTGATACCGACATTATATGTCTCTTTTTCGGTCAATTCGACAAAAAAAATTGAATGAAAAAGACCAATTAGTAAGGGTGTAAAAGTATAGTAAGATTGTAAAAGCATATAAAAGAGGAAAACTTATCTATCGCATGTAAATCAATCGTCAAGGATGACTACTATTTCATTCAATTTTAAAAATACTAAGAAACAACACTACAAATACTTAAAATTATGCATAAATATATAAAATAAATTTTCAAAAATGTTAATAATTTACTAATAGTTATTTGCTTTTCGATACCAAAAAATCCGATACTCCGATCAGAAATTGTCGATACTACCGATACCGTCGATCCATATACTCATAGGAATCGTTCGATACCGATACCGATACTTTGAACCTTGCTTTTTAGCCGAGTCCGTGTGTCCTTCCATTATGAGTTTGAAGTGTCCGACTTTTGGATATTTATCCGTATCCGACACCCGTACCTGAGTCTAGGTAACATAGCTCCATAGGGCGGATTGCGCAAACCTTCCTGTCCAACATATCATGGGTGGACGAATGTCTAATGCAGGCAATTGGAGCAACTGCTCAGGACTTCCTCCTCGGCATTATCACTCAGCTTCCTGAAGATGATGTAGTGGCCGGGGTCGGTCGACATGTCAACATGTCTCGAGAAGTCATTAACATCGAGGCGCTTTGCTGCCAAGTGCTTGGTGGCTTGCTCGACTGCAACCTGCAGGTCTAATCCGTGTTTTTGTAAAGGTTTACACTTAACAGGAGCTTCTCCTGCACAGAAACTGAAGCTTAGGCGTGGAGTTATGAAATCCTGTGAACTTGACGAAGTTACCCAGTCTGTACCAATATAAACCTGCAGTTCAATGATAATGTTAGAAAGAACAAATCTAATATATAGTTATAAATGGAAAGTCCAATTTTAGTTCTTCATAATAACTGCTACAAAAATAATCGGGTTAATTGCTTAAATTAAATTGTAGAGTTTATAAACCAATAGTAATATGTGACATAGACGTCATAGCAAATCTAATATATAGATAAATGGAAAGTCCAATTTTAGTTCTTCATAATAACTGCTACAAATCAGGTTAATTGCTTAAATTAAATTGTAGAGTTTATAAACCAATAGTAATATGTGACTTAGACGTCATAGCAGGAAAAATGTACTCCTATGACATAGTAGGAATCATATATTTTTAAATTTTTTTGGAATCATATATGTAATTTTTGAGGACTTGTAATTTTTGAGTTTAGATTGAGTTGTAAAATCTCCTAGTCAGATCTAAGTTATATGTTTGCCGAATCACGTTGGTGATCTTATATTTAAACATTTTGATTAATAATTAGAGATTTTAGTCTGTAATATGTGACTTAGACGTCATAGCAGGAAAAATGTACTCCTATGACATAGTAGGAATCATATATTTTTAAATTTTTTTGGAATCATATATGTAATTTTTGAGGACTTGTAATTTTTGAGTTTAGATTGAGTTGTAAAATCTCCTAGTCAGATCTAAGTTATATGTTTGCCGAATCACGTTGGTGATCTTATATTTAAACATTTTGATTAATAATTAGAGATTTTAGTCTGTAACAAAGTATGTGGTTTGTCAACTTGACAGCGGACATGACCCTTGTCAAAGGTGAATGGAAGAAAATGATTCAAATAGTTGACCCAATTTTTTTGGCATAAAGGCTTTGTTGTTCTTATTAGGAATGCGAGAATTTTTAAGAACTACTTTCCAGGAAGAAACTAAACCTAGTTTAATATTTTCCTTAGAAACACTGTATGTTCGGCTGCATGGAATACTGAAAGATAAGGGGTTGGTATGGAGAGAACAATATTTAAGTAATAAGAGTTAGTATTTAATATCAATTGATGCCACTGCTTCATATTACACCTCATTTTACAGCTTGTACTTTTGGCTAGAGCAATGCTGCTACACATTCTGAGGCTCCGAAACTAACCTCTGAATTGAAGCCAGAGTTGTCGTTGTACATATTTGTAGTTCCTTTATGTCGAAGTCAAATGTGGGTGCGACAAACTGATTACTGCAAATTACATTGTTTTCAGTTCAGAGGTTGTTCTTTGGAGGTTTGGAGTGTGCATCATTTGGCAATGTTTTACGTTCAGTTTGTATTGGTAGTACTATAGCTCTATTTTTGTTGGAAACTTCTTGCTCTAATGATTGATTGTTGGTATCTCTTAAGAGTAAAAGTTCAGCTACCGGGTCCTCATCTGCGCAGGTATACTTCTTTGTACTATTATAGCCCATTTACTTGAATTTGAGTTTGTTGAAAGCATATTGTTGTATTTTCTTAATGATAATTAAGCCTTTGATTTATAGCCTTCTGCGGCTGTTGTGACCCCTCCTGCTCCTGCTGAGGCTCCACCACAAGCAACGTGAGTGAATATTCAATTTCTTGTTAGTTTTCCTAGATATCTCATCTCCATCCATGATTATTTGTTTCTTTTCCCTTTTTTGTAGAGTCTCAATGAATCCTGCAACTCGACAAGACGGATCAACAGCACAGTATGGTTCTACATGTTGATTAGTGTTTACTAGCTTGTTTTTATAATATTACTTTAATGGACTGGCCCATACAATATTGTTTTGCAAGCATGTATCGTAATTAGTTTTTGCAGAAACAAATGCTTGGTGTCCTCTTAGTAGATGGTGCCTCATCTGACCTGTAGTCTATTATTGTTTATATATGGAGCAGCTAATTCATGGGTTTGGATTTCAACATGTTTTCCGGATACTTATTGAAAGGTAATGCTCAAGCAAAGGGAAAGTCTAGCAAGACTATAACCAAATGTTATAAATTAAATGGTGAGAAGAGCTTATAGTTTAGTCATACCCAACAGTATTCCCTTTTACATATGCATCACTGCTACTTTGTAATATGGGAACTGGGTCCTTGGTGGATTTTGTCACGCCCCGGTCCCGCAGGGCCGTTCATCCTCGCTTTGGTCCCTACGAAACCGATCGTCCTCGCACGGGCGTGATGCCGTGCAAGCCTAAGATGCGCTTGAACAAGGCCAAAGCTTTGAACAAGGGCAAGTAAGTTATTCAATACTGAAGCAGCGGCACACATATTGCAGAAAAGTAAAGATCACAATGGCATATGAAAATAAGCTCTTTTATTGATAATCGAAATTGTTACAAGCGGCGCATGGCCGAGGTTACAGATCGCTCAAGTACTATTCTTTCGATTACAATAACACCATTCCATACATTATGTCCCTCTATACAAAAGCAACTCAAAGCAGACGCAACTCGATGCGGCTCCAGGCATCGACTCCATATTTCCGGTTCCTTGGGATGAGGCACGGCTATCGCTTCCTCGGACGATCAGGCACCTGAGAACAAGCAGACTGTTGGTGGGTCAGCACTTTATACAAGTACTGGTGAGATAAAACAACTGAACAGAAGCTACATCCCCTGAAACCCACACTAAGTAATCATGTGGCAAAATATTGCATTACTAGTGATATTGCTAGTTTTACTTAAGTTTATTTCATGCAGCTCAGAACTAGTTAGATTACATCTTTTTGAAAACATAACTTTGAAACAATTTGCATATTCAAACTTATAAGCATACGATCGGGACAATGTTTTATCGTGCAGTGCGCAACATGTATTGTGCATCAATCTAACTCTTTGGGGCAAAGTAGCATATAGGAACTATCATAAAATCAAGCACACAAGTTGAACTATCAATCGGAGGTCGGTCCCCGAGAAACTCTGCATTGGTAGCGGTAATCCAGCTAACCAATGACTCCTTTATCTGATGCTATTAGCAGCTGTGATCAGGGTTGCACATCACTACCGTTATAGCAACCGTAACCAAGGTTCAGCTCTTCACCAATAGCCATTGTCCGACCGATGCAAATGCATGCAACACTATCAGATAAACTCTATGATGCACATCTTAATGAGCAAGCAGGCTTATATTTACAAACTCATATTTCTTACCCCATAGCCGAACGGTTATCCCTGCAGCAGACACACAAGTTAGCCACAATTTGCATATATGCATAAACTTATGTATCAATCTTCTGGTGTCACAAATGATAGGTATGCAAGAAGGTAAACCTAGCATGCGCCCTATCTATATGACGGTCCATGAGTTTCCCCATTATTGGACAACAACACCCCCCAAGAATCCCGAAGGACCGGACGTCAGGGTGCTCCCACAATCCCTTCCGGACCGACCGATTCCCAGTGCCCCAAGAATCGATCGAGAGACTATTACCTTGTGCACAAGTTGTCCGAGACCAATGCATGACAAGCAACATTCACAAGCACAAGCACATAACAATCTAATAGCACACCCCCCAAGATCCCGAAGGACCGGAACATCAGGGCGAACTATTAGACTCTCACTTCTTTCTCTTAATCAACCAAACACATCTTTTCAACAATCTAATAGCACACCCCCCAAGATCCCGTAGGACCGGACGTCAGGGCGGACTATTAGACTCTCTTTCACACTTATAACTTATAGCAGTTCGATAGCAAAACAGGCAAGCAAAACCTATAATGACAAGCACGATTTATCTCATAACCAACATGCAAAAGTCTATTTCTTTCTTAGCATATTACAAAGGGACATATTCAAGCGATTTCTTTACTTCTCTTCTTAGCATAGCAAGGGTTCGATAGCTGTTTCGGTGTTTCTAAGCATGCAACATTTCTATCCTTCTCTTAGCATGATAATAGTTCTATCTCATTTCTTGACAAGCATTCATATTCTCTTAGTTAGGCAGCATATTCGTTTCAGTGACAAGCTATGCGAGTTCTCTTATTAGCATGCTGAGTCGGTTCTATCATTCTCTTATGAAAACATTCTTCTTAAGCAAACAAGCATTCAAAAACTCAGATTCATTATTAAGTCGTGCAAGAATCAGAGAATGCAGTTCTGCCCACTCACATTGATTAATCGGTCGGGAACTCTCCGAGAAGACTTCCGTTCGAGCAAGCAAGGCGATCTCACTTATACGTAGCGTCGACGCGGAGCGGGGCGCTACAGATTTCTCCCAGAGTCCCATGATACATTGATCCTAACCTGAGCTTACCTCCAACGGGTGGTAGTCCACCTGAACTTTTGTCGTAGTAATAACCCAAATCCAATCTCAAGATTTCTTTGGAGGGAATAATTATGATGAATCTTCTAGCTTGTTTTATTCTTCTCATGTCGTGGTATGACGAGAAAGTAAAGGAGAAGAGTTTCTAACTTGTAGAAGTGATTTAGATACCACCTAAAGTGATAGCAACTAAGTGGTCATAGTGGATAATATGTGCTGCCACGGGGCCAGAATTATGGTTCAAAATATTTTCAAAAAAATAAAGAACCTCAACATCATGTGTAGACACTTATACATTGTTAATGTCCCTGCCGTTACACACAAACACAAGTTGTGGCGAGGGTTGAGGTTTATGTATCTATTAATTCCAAAACGTCCCTGCAGGTTTGATGCTCATTTTATGGGATGAGAGATGGATTCCCAACAGTATACTTTTTTTTGTAAAATCTGTTTAAATTGTGTGCAAGCAAGTTTTGAACATCGGTTGCTTTAATACCATGTTAAAGTTTCTGTCACTCCACCAAAATTCTACACTTATGCTGAGGGTTGAGGGTTATATCTTTTTTTTTATTAACTCCTATATATACATTATCCGAATGGGAGGTAGAGCTGGAGGAAGAAGTTGAGACAGGTGGACTACATATACATAGGAGGGAAGCCAAACCGGTCACTAAGAACATCAAATTGGTTGGCAGAAAAGGCATGGTGGAGTTGAGGTAAGCCAGATGAATACAGTATTAGTAGTGGGGCAAGGCACAACGTAAGAGAAGAGTGATAGAAGATGGTAGCCAAACAGTCGTATAGCAGGCAACATGCCAGCCTGTTGCCAATTCGTGCAGGCATTAGGGTGCATAACCGGGGGAGGGGAAGCGACATTGGCGATTGGCGCGGTGTGTGTGTGTGTGTGGTGGTGGTGGTGATGGTGGTGGGTGGGGGGGTGGGGGGGTGGGAGGTTTAAATTTATTCTATTTTGAATTGATTTTTGACTATTATTATAAAGGCCTTATGGTCTTTTAGTGTTTTTCTTCAGGCCGAATTAAAGTAAGCAGTAGTTAATGCTGCTTTATATATATATATATATATATACTCGTTATGGATTTGATTATGGAGCGTAAGAAGGTTCCATAAAAGATTTGTCAAAGTTCTTATGACGGTTGTTTACCTTATGTCAATTCTCAATGTTGGTGCCAAATTTTTAGTTAAGGTAGCTATGAGCATGAGTGGGTCATATCATATAAATGGGGGAAGAGGGGGCGGGTAGTTGGCTGGTAGGTAGACCTATCTTTTGGATATGCATTTTAGGTTCATTCAACTAAGGAACCTCCTCCATTTTTCCTTGAACTATAAACAGTGTAGAGGAAGAGGTAAGATCATACAATTTGCGACAAGAAATTGCATTCATCTCTATGATGCATTAAGTGAAAAAGTGGAAAGGAATGACAATCCCATAACTGACAAACAAGGCATATAGTAGGTCAAAAGGGTATACAAAGAAAAACTTGGAAACATGTTCATTTAGGTCAAATTATTTGGCTCGGCTATTGGAATCTGTTTCTCCCACTCATCTTGTTGAGGGCCTTGTTCTCTTTAACATTAAGGAAAACTATATCCTTTTTTACAACTTTAATCCAAGTCATTTAGGTCTGCCCACGTTCTAAGTGCTCCTTTAACTTATACTTATATATGCACTTGCGTTGCACGTATTTTATACTGCATGGGAAGAACAAACAATAGTCCTTTAATTTTTTTACTACTTGAGAAGAACATACAATAGCCCCTTAATTTTTTACTACTTGGGAAGAGCAAACAACAACCCCCCTTGATTTTTTTTTCTTCTATACGTAATTACCTAACTATCATGTTAAATTTAATGAACAATTTTAATTTGTAAACATAGGTAAGGACATTTTTGGAACAAATAACTTCCACGTTGAAGTCAACTTTTCCTATTATATAGCTCTCTTAAGTAGTGCATCTATTATATTAGTCTATGTTACACATCCAAACCAACCTAGATACACGTTTTCATTTTTGTCCTAAATTGGCGAACTTCCAATTTCTCCTGAATACACAGTACTTGTACAATCTTTTAATGTATATCTGCACATCCGTTTTACCATTCTCATTTCAGCTATACTTTATAAAAATAATAACGGGGTTATATACTTCAGAATAAATTAAGAATTTTTATTAGTTATTGAAAGGGCATTCTTGATCTAGATCCAGTAAATTGTTCGTGTTTTGAATTTGGTCTTTGGTATTTGCTCATACCCTCTTCCTGCCTCCAAAATGTTTAAAACACTTGTTTATAAGGTCTCCTCAAGAAGACATATTAGGGTTCCTAATTCGGGGCGTGAGAAATGATGTCTATGGGACCTATCTAGATTCAGTTAGCTTTAAGAGATTTTTATCTAAGAGTTGTATTAAATATTTTTAGGGTTCTAGTATGTTAGGAATTTTTGATAGTATATATTTCTTTTGGAAAAGAATTGCAAGTGACATGTTGTTACAACATGCCATCGGATGTGACCTATCTAAACTCGGTTAGCTTTAAGATATTTTTTATCTAAGAGTTTTATTAAATATTTTTAAGAGTTCTAGTATATAGGAATTTTGGATAGTATATATTTCTTTTGGAAAAGAATTGCAAGTGACATGTTGTTACAACATGCCATCGGATGTGACCTATCTAAACTCGGTTAGCTTTAAGATATTTTTTATCTAAGAGTTTTATTAAATATTTTTAAGAGTTCTAGTATATAGGAATTTTGGATAGTATATATTTCTTTTGAAAAAGAATTGCAAGTGATGGGTTGTTACAACATGCCATTGAATGCAATGTATGTAAATGTATCAATTGATTAATTTCTATAAGGAAGGACATGTTTGACATCAGGAATTCCCGAACTCCTGTTCTTTAATATAATGGGAGTGTAGTCAATGGAACTTGTATGAAATACTAGGGTTTGCTGCGCCATACTATAACCAATCGTATTGATCCCACTCCATCTTTTACACCGATTTTTCGTACTTTGGTATTTGCTCATACCCTCTTCCTGCCTCCAAAATGTTTAAAACACTTGTTTATAAGGTCTCCTCAAGAAGACATATTTGGGTTCCTAATTCGGGGCGTGAGAAATGATGTCTATGGGACCTATCTAGATTCGGTTAGCTTTAAGAGATTTTTATCTAAGAGTTGTATTAAATATTTTTAGGGTTCTAGTATGTTAGGAATTTTTGATAGTATATAATTCTTTTGGAAAAGAATTGCAAGTGACATGTTGTTACAACATGCCATCGGATGTGACCTATCTAAACTCGGTTAACTTTAAGATATTATTTATCTAAGAGTTTTATTAAATATTTTTAAGAGTTCTAGTATATAGGAATTTTGGTTAGTATATGTTTCTTTTGAAAAAGAATTGCAAGTGATGGGTTGTTACAACATGCCATCGAATGCAATGTATGTAAATGTATCAATTGATTAATTTCTATAAGGAAGGACATGTTTGACATAAGGAATTCCCGAATTCCTGTTCTTTAATATAATGGGAGTGTAGTCAATAGAACTTGTATGAAATACTAGGGTTTGCTGCGCCTTACTATAACCAATCGTATTGATCCCACTCCATCTTTTACACCAATATTTCGTACTTTCTTGACCAAGTCATCATAAAAAAATACTCCAAAATCCTTATGAAGTGAGTATAATGGGATTGTATTTAATGGAACTTGTATCAAATATTCTTTATATTAGGCATGATACCTTCCATATATTCATGTAATCTTAAGGATAGTTTGGTAAATAAAAATGAGTAGCAAAAATGATAAGGACATGTGCGTGTGTCAAGGCTTATGCTCATCTTTTGACTTTTGAGACTTCTTTCCAGTAAAGCACAATGATTCTTACCATCATTGTGATTATGATTATAATATCACATTAATTATGTCTTTAAAAATCACTTTCAATTTTTTTGCCAATTTATCAAAATTTTACAATGACGAATATATTATTTTTTCTAAAAATTATGCTAACTAACAATTAATTTGTTGACATTGGATAAAACATATAAATGAATATTATAATCTTAATTAAAATTAATCCTTACATTATAAACTAAAATCAAGATAGAAATTAATTACAACTAGGGTTATTCCATATTAATATAGTTTCGTGCTTTATAGACAGAAGTCATATTAAAAAAATTACAGACAAAAGTCATATTAAAAATAAATCAATATAAAGTCGATAATCGCCCATCCCTGAACTAGCAAAGGATAATTTCACATGTTGGTAAGGATAGCTTCGACATGAAACTTGTGAGGGCAACATCTGGAACATTAGTGGTGGGTCGTTGGGACTCATTTCATCGTTGAAAGTTGGACTTGAAGGCGATGAACCCATGCATCTATTTCGCTTTTTCATTATGTGCTTGTGTGTCGACGATCTCATCAAGTTTGTCAAATGAGTATGTTGAGTTATGTGTTAAGTTTAGTTTAGTCCCACATCTGGTAGACTAATAGTGAGAGGGGTTAGCCTCTCCTATATAATGTACTCCCATATCTTCTTAATAAATTAATCCATTATTTCCATCCTACATGGTATCAGAGCCAAAATTCCGACTCTTTCCCCTACCACTTCTTTCTCAAACCCTAGTCCCATCCCGTCTCCGCCTCGCGCCCCCCCATTGTTGCAACCGTCTCCCCTTCCTCCCCCTCAGCCGCCACCACCTCCCTGCCGCTACCACCTCCACTGCCGCAACACGCCTCCCGGCCCCCACCCCACCACAGTCCCAGCGTCGTTCCCCCTACCCGCCAGCCCCCTACTGCTCCGCCTCTCGCGCCCGCCCCTGTCCTATCTCCGGCCGCCCGCACCGACCCCTGCCTCTCCATCTGCTGCCCCCTTCCCGTAGTCGACCCTCCAGACCCCCCCAAGCCTCCGTTCCAAAACCCTAACCCTAAGATGCAGCCGCCGTCCCTCCCTCTTGTCTAAGCCCTAATCCTAAAAAAATATTCGTATATCGGCAGTCAGTGGGTAGACAGTGATTTGTTTGCTGAACCTCTGTTTCTAGAGTACAACTTCAGGAGTTAACAAAGAGTAGACAAGTTGCTTGTTTACGTGGATCTTTATTTTCTTTCTACTCCGATATCCACATCAGGATCTACACAGAGAGTAACTTGGGTTGCTTCTCTGTCTTGGCTTGTGTGATCTCCATACGATCTTTACTTTTCATGCGCGTACCGGTTCTGGCCACGTTGATAGCACACTGGTAAAGTTGATGTGATTATTGGGGTTGGAAAGATCCAGCGACGGTCGAATCAAGTGCATTGCAGGATGACAATAACTGAGGCGACTAGTAGTGCTACTACCCGGTGTCGGAAACGCATTGGCAGGACCAACGGGCACTGACACGTCGATTTTTTTCGATTCGACTCGTCGATCGACGGTTGGACGGACCAGATAGTTACTCAACATAGCGGAAGAAGGTTGAGAAAATACTTCGGGGTATGCGATTGTCCAAGTATCTGACTCACAACCCTCCGGAGATGACTGATCCCACATTTGAGCAGTGGAAGACAAATGATAGTCGACTGTTTACACAGTTGATGAACTCAATGGAACCATCGGTGGAGGACATGGTTCAGAACACGGACATGGTAAAGGAGTTAAGTGAGGTCCTAGCGACGACGTTTGATGAAAAATACGACTTGTCTCGTATCTACGACTCGGTCGTCGGCGTCTATCGGGTAGAACAGGGCGACAAGTCTCATAAGGACTACTTCTGGGCCTTTAAAGCTATGGTCGATGAAGTTGATCGTGTATTACCTCTGACGACGGATATCAGTGAAGCGAGGGCTCAACGTGAGCAGCTTTATGTCATGGCATATCTTGCCTCTCTCCGTCCTGATGCAGACTCAACTTGCTCTCAGATTATTGCTGGAGTCGAGGTTCCATCTCTAATGGAAGCTCATTTTTGTGTCCTACGGACAACAAAGGTCGTCGAGACCTCTCCAAGTGATGCTCCTGCTGATTGATTTGCTCTTGGTGTCGCTCGTACTGGATTTCGTGGTGGTCGTGGTGGACGACGTGGTGGCCGAAATGTTGGCCGTGATGGTGGACTAGACATTGGCAGTCGTGATGGAGGTCGACCGTGCACCTGCTTCAACTGTGGTCTACATGGTCATTTCCAGTGGCAGTGTACTAAAGCTCTTGCCGCCAATGTTACCTCAGATACTTTTGATTTTGGCGGCCGATTCGTACAAATGACTGATGAAGCATATGCAGACTTTGTTGAGTTTCAAGCTCAACGTCGAGGTGAAGCCTCCATTTCTGAGTCCACCGGAGGGTACTCAGCGGTACGTGTGATATAGTCGAAGCAGTGGGTCCTTAATTCTGGTGCGTCTGCTCACTTGACAGGCGACGCATGTATGATACGAAATTATGTACCTGTTGGTCGTATATCTAATATTACATGTGCCAATGGTGGTTCGCTGACAGTCTGTAGAAAAGGATTTATCCGTCTTTCTTCGGGATTGTCACTACATTTTGTATTACATACACCTGGAAACTTATTCAGTTTACTCTGAATTAGTCGGATTACTCGCGATATGCGTTGCTCGGTAACATTCTTTCCTGATGGTTGTGTTTTTCAGGACCCAAAGACTGGAAAGACTATCGGTAGGGGACATGTGGCTGGAGGCTTGTACTTGTTTAACGAAACTTCCTTTGTTGCTTGTCTCGTAAGTTTGTTTCACATCTGTCTTAGAATGACATCATCTACCAAACTTCATGTCCTTACACACCACAACAAAATGGTGCAGCTGAACGCAAGAATCGCCATCTCTTAAAAACAACGCGTGCTCTTATGTCCAAGCATGTACTCCAAAAATATTTTGGTCGGATGCCGTTCTTACGGTTTGCTATTTAATTAATCGCATGTCGTTGTCTGCTCTCAATGGCGATACTCCCTTCTTTCGGTTGTATCCTCAACGAGATTCGTTTCCTTTACCTCTCTGAATTTTTGGTTGCTTGTGTTATGTTAGGGATACCCGACCCTAAATTAGATCTAAAGGCTATCCAATATATTTTTCTTGGGTATTCTAAGGATCACAAAGGGTATCGATATTTTTTTCCAGTCTTGAAGAGGTATTTTTTTCTCGAGATGTTATCTTTGTTGAAACCGAGTTTCCTCCACTTCCACGAACTACTGATCCGGCTTCACAAGTTTACCTAGAAGATGATTTCTTGTTGTTTCCTGTTCAAACACAACCCCTCGTAAGGGTGCCCTCCCCTACCGAGCCAATCTTCTGGTCCGATGGTCCGCAAACACCGGCTCCGTCAGTACCAGCATCACCGGAACGAGTTTTGCCGATAGTGTCCGCGGACACA
Organism: Iris macrosiphon; assembly: GCA_036927795.1. Classification (NCBI taxonomy): domain Eukaryota; kingdom Viridiplantae; phylum Streptophyta; class Magnoliopsida; order Asparagales; family Iridaceae; genus Iris; species Iris macrosiphon. Next base: position 101,582,813 of record JAYESA010000005.1, on the reverse strand, counting down.
GCGCCTATATCCTTCTCTAGCTCCAATTATTTGCTTCCGTCTGATCCTCCAGCTTGACCTCGTCGTACATGTCGTGATCATCTCTTGTATGTTGACAATTATAAAAGGCTTGCGAGCCACACACAATCATTGGTGGCTACTATTGATGTGATTCAGATTCCCAATACTACAAAGGAGGGTCTTAAACTTCCCGGCTGGCTGCTGCTATGGAAGAGGAGATGAAAGCACTTTGAAAAAAATCATACATGGAACTTGGTTGATTTACCTCATAGTAAGAAGGCAGTAGGTTGCAAATGTGTGTTCAATATTAAGGTAAAATCGGATGACACTCTTGATCGCCTGAAGGCTCGTCTGGTGGCAAAATGATATTCTCAGACCTATGATAAGGATTATTTTGAGACATTCTTTCCAGTTGCTCGGATGACCTCTGTGCACGTACTTTTGGCCTTAAATGTTCGTTATGACTGGTGGCCGTTGCTACAACTGTATATCAAGAATGCATTTCTTCATGGAGATCTTGACGAAGAAGTGTATGTGGTGCAACCTCCTAGGTTCGTTGCAAGGGAGGGTAAAGTGTCATCTGCGGAAGGTCCTTTATGGTTTCAAACAATTTTCTCGTGCATGGTTTGGTCGTTTCACAAATGTGGTTACTCAGTTTGGCATGTGCCAATCGAAAAAGGATTATTCAGTATTCTACCGTTAGACATCAGCTGGAAGGATATTACTTGGTGTCTATGTGGACGATATTGTGATCACAGGAAACGACAGTCAGGACATTGCAGGACTAAAGAAGTTTCTAGGAGAACAGTTTCAAACCAAGGATTTGGGATCGTTGTGCTACTTTTTGGACATAGAAGTTACACAGGGTAAGCGGGACATTGTAATATCTCAGAGAAAGTATGTGCTAGACATCCTAAATGATGTAGGAATGATACAAGCCAAAGGAGCAACCTCGTCCATGGATCGAGGGATAAAGTTACTTCCCGACGACGGGACACTGATGACCAATCCGGATCAATATCGTCGAGTAGTTGGAAAACTCAACTACTTGGCCGTTATGACTCGTCCAGACATTTCTTTTGCCGTCAGTGTCGCAAGTAGATTCATGTCTTCTCCATGAGTTCCACATTGGGAAGCTGTTCTCAGAATTCTGCACTATCTAGTTCAGAATCCGGAAAAAAAATTCGGATGGAGAATAAGGGGCATACTTATGTTGAGTGTTTTACTGATGCTGCCTGGGGTGCCAGTCTTTCGGATAGACGGTTTATATCTGGCTACTCGGTCTTCATTGACGGGAACTTGCTATCGTGGAAGAGCAAGAAGTAGAGTGTGATCGCACGATCAAGCTCGGAAGTGGAATATCGGGCCATTGCTCATGGCACAGCAGAAGTGCTATTTCTGCAGCATCTTCTACAGGAACTGGGAGAAGAAGCAGTAAATAAAGCAGCAGATATGTGGTATGATAATCAGTCTGCTATTCATATTACTACTAATCATATATTTCATGAAAGGACAAAGTACATTGAAATCGATATTTACTTTGTCCGTAATGAGTATCAGAAAGGGATGATAAAGTTTCACCACGTGAGGACCGATATTCAGATAGCTGATATATTACAAAGTCTCTTCTAGGTCCTCGGGTTCAATTTCTCTGTAACAAGCTGGACATTATTGACATCTATGCTCCAGCTTGAGGGAGGGTGTTGAGTTATGTGTTATGTTTAGTTTAGTCCTACATCGGGTAGACTAACAGTGAGAGGGGTTAGCCTCTGCTATATAATGTACTCCCCTCTCTTCTTAATAAATTAATATATTATTTCCATCCTACAAAGAAGAAGTTATGCGAAAGTTTGACAGGTCGGCATTAACCACCACGCATATATCAGAGAGGATGGAGGAGGAATGGATAACCATGCGGAAGAAGATGGAGAGGAGGTCCTTGTGGGAGAATGGCTATGGACATCCGGGGTTGGTTCAGGCGGCAAAGGGGACAACGTCATTTTTATCGGCATTGAGATTCATGGAAAATGGTGGAGATTTTAAAATAAAAAAGGTGTACTCATGTAGCTGGTGGAGATTTTAAAATCAAGATGGTGGATATTTTTTCAAAAAGTAGACACCAAAAAGGTGTCTGATATGAAGGGAATCAATATAAATATGGAAAGAGTGATTACACAATCACAATTTACTAACAGATGGTTGTTGAGTTTACTTTCCAACCACAATTGACTAACACTAAACTACATAAAGACATCCTGGGATTATGAAATCCCAATTGATTAACGAGTTTAGTGAACTAAACATGGCAAGTGCATGGCGTAATTTGTTGGAATTTTTTTATGACAACCTTCTTTGATTAAGTAGCTCTTGAAGCAACTTAATTGATGCTCCTTTGAATCACTCGGCCATATATTGTTGTTCTTGTTGACTCTTCAATTAATTGGTCGGTGTGCTTTTAGCATGAGGCACACCTTGTGGACTTCATACTTCTGCAATACACCTAGTGCTCTTATTAGAATACAATTCAACTGATACTCTTGTATTCTGTAAGAAGAAGAGAGTCCTTTGTGATATTTCTCAGCCCGGTCTCAAATAGCCTGCATTCATAAGGTGTTGTAGTGAATTAATGGGGATCTATGGTTTACCTTTTATTCTGTTTTTGGAAGCTGTATCAGCTGCACTTACTGGGGCACTATATGGCTATGTTTGTTGCTTATTTCGAATGGAGGAAAAGATTCATCTACTTAGACCTGAATCTGAAAGTTCTGGGTAAAGACATATGCCGCTGTTGTAGTTGGTGCTAACTACACTTGATAGATCATTTTATTGTTAATAGAGTGAAATAGATAAGTACTCATGTAGCTGACCCCAATTGCTTTGTATGGAGGTTGAATTAACTGCTCTTACAACAAATGCCAGAAAGCTAATATTCTTATCTGTTTTGTGAATAATCTAACTCGTTCAATTCTGAAAGTGTCCTAGAGGTGTTGTTATACTGCCCTTCTATGTTGCATTGACATGGGAAAGTGTCCATATTGTATCCATATCCATTTCCGTCTTAATGTGCATTCAAACATAAGTAACTACTTAGTAGTGGGTACGTATTTGAAAATGTCCGTATCCCGTATCCGTATCGTCTCATATGTATCCAATATCCGGGTCTGTATTCATGCAACATAGCTGCCTTTTGAAATGATTTCTTGTTTTTGCTTAATTGCAGAGCACCTTCTGATGTCTATGGTCTAGCGACATCTAACTTTGTTGCTGGAAGTAATCTTGACCCGATAGTCAATCAGTTGATGGATATGGGTGGCGGTAACTGGGACAAGGGTACTGTCATGCGTGCACTTCGTGCTGCTTACAACAATCCGGAGCGTGCGGTGGAGTATCTGTATTCTGTGCGAAATCTTTCACAATGTAGCATCTTCTGACTAAAATAAAAGTAATTGCACAGCGAAAGCTTATTTTCTCCTTCCACTATCAGGGTATCCCAGAAACAGCAGAAGTTGCTGTTCCGGCGCTTCATAATCCTAATGAAGCTGCTTCAATGGGATCATCACCTCAATCTGGATTGCCAAATGCTTCTCCTTTAAACATGTTCCCACAGGTTATATTTGATTTCTTGTCATTTAACACTTGTTAGTTATTTCTGCCGAGTTCCAACTTTAAATGGCTACTTGCTAACAGGGAGCTCCCAGTCTTGGTGTTGGTGTTGGAGGTGGATCTCTTGACTTCTTGAGAAACAACCAGCAGGTATTCTCTTCCAATTAATAGATTCCAGCTTTACCATGTACTTTTGTTCTTATATGTTCTTTTTGTTGGTGTTTTTGCCTTTGGACTAGTAAAGATAGTCCCACATTGGCTACACCACCAAGTGAGTATCTCAATATAATACTTTGTATGTGTTTAGGTGTGCACATGGGGTGTGGTGGGGCACATGAGTGCCATGTGGGGGTGTTTTATTAGGAGAAAAAATGATTAACTCCTTAATGAAAGCTTTTAAGCTTTTTGTCATACGAGGTAAGTCCCTTTTGGGGCTTAGCAACTCGGACTCGGGTTTGGGCTCGGATTCAGGCGCAAAGTGGCACTTTGTTGACGCACTTTGCACTTAGCACGTCAGCATCGTCGCAAGGTGCTTGTGCGCTTTTGTTGCGCTCGTGTGCTCGTTTTATGTTCGGGTTGCATGCGTGCGTTGCATGAGCGGATGCTGAACGGGCGCTGAGCGGACTATGCATTGGACTGCGATTGTGGGATATCAATTTTGTATATTGTTTTTTAGTTCCACATTGGAAAGAAGAGGAGGATGGGCCTCCATCCTTCCCTATATAAAGAGCCTCTAGCCTCATTTTGATACAGACCAAAAATTGAGAAAGAGGAGTCCAAAGGAGTCCTATTGAGTCACATAAAGAGATGACTACGAGCGTTCCAGAAGTTCTCTTGTGAACTTGCTGGCTCCTGAGAGCAGATCGTCGATAGAGGACGAATCTTTCTTTGAGCAACGGTGGTTTTCACCACCCCAGCAAGAATAAATTTTTTTCTATATCTCTCCTCTTCTTCTAGTTGTAAACGTTCTATCCCAATTGCAACTGTGTTAGCAAGGAAGAACGTGTTTTTGGTTCTTGAATTCTGTGATGGAGAAGGAATTGTAATCAACAACTATATTCTATATTATATAGTTCTTCGTTGGATCGAGGTATATCAAAGAGGAAACTTTTGTGTGAACTCCTGATCTTGACTTCAACTTCTTGTTCTAACATCTTTGATTAAGCCTCGGGACTAACAATCTCAAAGCAAGATCCGAGTAAGATGGAGAACAGCCGTGCAAGTCTTCTCAACACAAGTTTTTACAAACTTGAGAAGATTGACGGGCTACACTTCAATCATTTGGATGAGGAAGGAGTTCTCTGTCATGTTGGACGTGGGTAGAGAGAATCCATTATCTACCATTTCTACGGATGGAAGTGAACTTGATCTGGCGTCGCTGGAGACACATTCCAAGAGAAAGGAAGTCGACATCTGATGCAAGTTGGCGCATGGAGATGTCTGAAGCTAGTAGCCACATGGAGAAGTCAACTGCGGTTGCCGAAGAGAGACTGGCAATATGCATTTACGCATGGCAACAATTAGAACATGGAAGAACTCTGCATATAAGCAGTCTCGGCACAGGGCACTCACTGCGCATGGCGGGCGCAGTGCAGTATAGTCACTGTGCATAACGTTCTTTCGGTGCATGGCAGAACTTGACGCATGGAAGCGTCTCTGTGGCTAGCTCTAAGCAAGGTCTATGCACGACCAGGTTATGCGCATAGGGCTATGAGTACCTTGGCGCATGTCTCTTCAAGCATAAAGGATCATGAGGATTACAGATCCAATTTCAAACCAAAATAGCAATGTAAAAACCTAATTTGGTTACTTTGATTACTTAACTTAGTTGCTATGATTGCGCATGTTAAGTCATCTGACGTGATTGCTGATTGGTGAATGGACACTAGTGCATCTAGCCACGGGATCTCTAGGAAGAGCAGTTCACCGAGGTCAAGCCTATCACTGAAGAAGGCCGAAGATCTCGATAGCGAACAAGGATCGAGCAGAGGATCTGGGGATTGGAACAATGGTTCTGGAATTCGAGAAGTTACAGTCAAAGAAGTACGTATAGCAAAGTCCCAGTGATTACCAAGGAACTAATCTCAGGAAGTCTGTTGCAGACTTGAGGGTGAACATCCATGGTTGTCAGATGGTGATATCTTGGCAGGAGACATACTTTGGAACAAGGTTTCAGTATCAGATGGATATTCGAGCTTTTGCTTGTGAGTAGTCTCATTATAAGAGATGTGGGACACCAAGACTAGGACATGTACTCTGTACCGCAAGATATCTAGTCTATGGTTTATTTCCAAATGTGGGGATAAGGAGGTGGAGAAGTGTGAGGTCTGTGCGCAGACAAAGATTCTCATCTTGGAATGGATTAGTGCCTTCAGTCTACTTGGGTGTTGGTCGATCTGCCTGAAGGAGCTAAACCAATCGGATGCAAATGGATCTTCAAGAAGAAGATGAAGGTCGATGGAATTGTTGACAAGTTCATGACAAGGCTGGTAGCCAAGGGATTTTCTTAGAAGCAGGGGATCGACTACTTCGACACATGCTCCAGTAGCGCAGATGACGACCATCAGGATGTTGATTGCTATATGTGCAATCCATAAGCTGGTTATACATCAGATGTATGTGAAAACGACATTCTTGAATGGTGAATTGACCGAAGAGATTTACATACAACAACCAGTAAAATTCATCGTCAAGGGCCTTGAAGACAGTCTACAAGTTGGTGAAATCGTTATACGGTCTGAAGCAAGCTCCCAAGATGTGGCATGAGAAGTTTGATAAAGTTATAAGATCAAACGGCTACAGGGTCAGTGAGACGGACACGTGCGTTTATACAATGGATATCAGGATCTTCCAGGGATCGATACTCCGTACATGTATGACAAGAAGCTGAAGCTAAATCCGAGAAAAAGAGTCAGGCAGCTGAAGTATTCAAACGTCATTAGAAGTTTGATGTATGCAATTGCCACAAGGCCTGACATAGCTTTCGCCGTGGGGATGCTGAGTCGTTTCACGAGCAATCCAGGTGTTGAGCACTGAAAAGTTGTGAAGAGAGTCATGAGATATCTCAAAAGGACTCAGAATTATACACTGCACTGCAGTGGGTATCCGAAGCTTCAGTGATTCAAGCTGGTGTTCAGAAGTAGAGAGCGAAAGGTCTACAAGAGGATATGTCTTCTCAAAGGGTGGAGCTGTTATATCTCATTCCTCAATGGAATCTGATTTATATGCACTGCAGCGGATGAAGCAGAGGCTTTGGAAGCTCATGTATGATATTCCAGTCGTTGGTACGCATATTCGGCAGTACTGATTCACTACGACAACCAGGCGACTGCAGCGGCGGAATCAATTTTCTCTTCAATGGTTAGAAGAGATCTGTGCAGCTTAGGCGCATGGTGCTGTATGAACGCATCAAGGATGGCGTCATGGTAGCGGTTAATGTTCGGAGCTAGGTGATTCTAGCGGATCCGTTCAAGACACTACATGAGAGCATCAAAGATGGCTCATTACATTGGTTAATGATCAGAGTCAGAAGGGTCTGGCAGATCCGTTCATATAATGACCTCAAGCGCCAGCTGATCATAAAAACTATAAAGGAGCGTAGTACTCCATGTTACAGTGACGACACCACATTAGGTACCTTGACAGGATAAAGCCTCGGCTTCTGGCCATTTCATCGCGGCATAACACCGCATGTAGTCAAGGATACAACATACATGGGCTTGGAGGACTTTTGATATTCTGTCTTTGTAATTCTACCATAAAGTTTTATGCTATTAGTACAAAGAAATCTACTAGGCATCTAGCTTTTGATTCAAAGAATGATCATTGACTGGGAGAATATTAGAAACAGTGGGTAGTCCTTTAAGACATTGAGGGGTTACGAACCCAGAACCACTGTTTACTATCTGTTCTTTTAGTAGAACAAGATCCTGTGGGAGGATGACTTAGACGCCTTAATGAGTTCTAGGACATTTGGAATGTCCGACGTGCTTTACAGGAAGCACGGTAGCACAACACTACAAAGGAGCAGAGAACTCCATGCTATAGTAGGTGACACCACCATGTGGTTCCTCGATAGGGTAATGCCTCGGCTTCGCGAGCCATGTCACAGCGGCATAGCACCGCATATAGGCAGGTGGCCTAATGCTGTAAAATGAAGAGTAGTAGGCAGCACTACAAAGAGGTCGGTGTCCTCATATTACAGTGGTGTGATACCACCAAGAGGTACCTAGAGAGGGTAAAGCTTCGGCTACGCAAGCCATGTCACAGCGGCGTAACACCGCAAGGAAGCACAAGGCTTCATGCTGGGTAGTTTGGCACTACAAAGAGGCTGGAACCTCATGCTACAGTGGATGACACCACAATGAGATGGGACCTCGGCTTTGCGCCATGTCATAGCGGAGTAACACCGCAAGGAAGCACAAGACTTCATGCCAAGGACTCTTTAAAAGAACTCACCTAGAGTGTATGGAAAGAGAGATAGGCCGTCTCTTGAGGGTAAACTTGCAGACGCCCAAGATACATACACCGAAATCAGGCATGCACATGGCCTTTAATTTGCAACCAGAAGCAAAGCTGATGTCATTGTGTGAGTGAGAAAAATTGCAGCTATGGTGCATAATTCAAGGTTTAGTCAATTTTTGTATCATACTGTTATTCGACCCATGTGGAAAGATTTAAGTTGAAACGCCATCTGTCCTAATGCATGATGGACAGTCACTGTGGGGAACGATCAACCCATATATTGAGATATGTGGGAGATTGTTGGTGTTTTTGCCTTTGGACTAGTAAAGATAGTTCCACATTAGCTACACCACTAAATGAGTATCTCAATATAATACTTTGTATGTGTTGAGGTGTGCACATGGGGTGTGGTGGGGCACATGGGTGCCATGTGGGGGTGTTTTATTAGGAAAAAAAATGATTAACTCATTAATGAAAGCTTTTAAGCTTTTTGTCATGCTCTTGGATATTATTTCATAGGAGCTATAAGCCCCAAAGGGGTTTAGCGACTCGGACTCGGGCTCGGACTTGGGCTCAAGGGCGCAAAATGGCGTTTTGTTGGCGTACTTTGCACTTAGCACGTCAGCATCGTCGCAAGACGCTTGTGCGCTTTTGTTGCACTCGTGCGCGAGTTTTATGCTTGGGTTGCATGCGCGTGTTGCATAAGCGGGCGCTGAGCTGGTGCTGAACGGACGCTGAGCGGGCTATGCATTGGACTGCGATTGTGGGATATCAATTTTGTATATTAGCTTTTTAGTTCCACATCGGAAAGAAGAGGAGGATGGTCTCCCATCCTTCCCCATATAAAGAACTCTCTAGCCTCCTTTTGATACAGACCAAAAATTGAGAAAGATGAGTCCAAAGGAGTCCGTTCGAGTCACACAAAGAGATAACTACTAGCGTTCCAGAAGTTCTCTTGTGAACTTGCTGGCTCCTGGGAGCAGATCGTCGATAGAGGACGAATCTTGCTTTGAGTAACGGTGGTCTTCACCACCCCACAAGAATAATTTTTAATTTATATCTCTCTTCTCTTCTTCTAGTTGTAAACGTTGTCCCAATTGCAACTGCGTTTGTAAGGAAGAACGCGTTTTTGGTTCTTGACTTCTGTGATAGAGAAGGAATTGTAATTAGCAACTATATTCTATATTATATAATTCTTCGTTGGATCGAGGTATATCAGAGAGGAAACTTTTGTGTGAACTCCTGATCTCGACTTCAGCTTCTTGTTCTACCATCTTTGATTAAGCCTCGGGACTAATACTTTTGTCATTGTAACTTTCTACAATCACATTGGACATCTTTTATCTCCTGACATTTCATGCCGATGATTGGGCGTGTACTTATTTTTTTAGCTCACAAACATGTACCAAATAACTGAACATGACTGCAGAACGACTTCAGCGATCTTATTTAAGACGATCCTGACATCTATCTTGATAAAAATTTCATGAATTTGTTATCGTTCAATATTCTCAAGAAAATTGACAATGAATGGTGATCTGGTGACAGCAAACCCCCACAGCTGGAGGTGGTACATCTTGAATGCTCACATCCTTGTACTTCTGGCAGGGTAGTCACAACATAAGCATATAACAAACACATGTTTCAAACTTGCAATTACAGAAAACCACTAATGTAATAACAGTCATGTATATGTGGTGATTTTTTTTTTTTTTTTTTTTTTTTTTTTTTGCGTAAGTTAGTTAACCTGTAAAACTGGTCTAATTGGTGGGCCACCTTGCTTTGAAGAGAAGCTTGATCTGAAAGTTTTTTATCCTAGGAATGTCATTCTTTATAGCAATGATGCGCAATGATACTCGTGTTTTATTTTTAATTCGACCATCTTCTGAAGTCCTCTTATTATATGTAGCGATATTTTTGGTAACCTTGAGATGATCTCAAGAAATAGAAACTTGCAGATCAGATTGTTCTCATCTCCTAGGAAACATAGTGTGCCGAATTTTGTATAACAGAGTTAACTGCTGTTTTAGCCTTTTGCTGATAACAGTTTTGAAAATACTTAAGTTATTTTCTCGGTTGCAACTAAATTGTCATTCAAATATATGCCAGAAACTTGCATCTTTTAAGAGCATCATATCATGTGTTTAGTATTGGGAGATGCAATGGTCACGATATCATGTAACTGATAATTTTTCCCCAACTTATTGGTGAGTATTGTGCTTTTTCTAGGTGACGGTTGTGTATAATGCCTTGAAGATTTCTGTTATTGAAAAGACTTATTTAAGTTTTATACTGAAGTGTTTGTTTAGTATTATTCATGTCCATGCTATACTGTTTGATGTGGCTTTTCATACCCTTAGAAACACTAGAATACTACAGAAGTAAGCAGTTGTGTTCTATCCACAAACGCCAAAAGTTAGTTGATGAATGGTTGAGCTTTATGTGTCTGGGTGGGCTATCTCTATCTACTTGAGTGAAGAAGTGAATATTATATGGTCTTTTAGATCTTTTTCCCCTAATGACTACTAAAAACTGATTATTACCTCCCATACCTTTCCTAGTTCCAAGCATTGAGAGCAATGGTGCAAGCAAATCCACAAATTTTACAGGTTTGGCCACTTCATTCTCTCTGATGCTTATGAGTTCTTCTGGAAATACAATCTCTGATTGTTGTTTCAACTCTTTTCAGCCAATGCTTCAAGAACTAAGTAAGCAGAACCCTCAGCTTCTTAGACTGATTCAGGAACACCATGCAGAGTTTCTTCAGTTAATAAATGAGCCTGTTGAAGGCATTGAAGGTGTTGAAGGTATTGAAGGTGTTGAAGGGTGAGTCTTTGAATGCTCTTATTTTCTTGTAGAGATGCTACTAAGTCATTGGTTAAGAATTGTCAGAGGATAATTGATTGGTTTCAAATTTTGGAATGGGTCAACATGGGTATCTCTCTTAATATCAGCCAAGTTGATTGTCATCCAATTGTCATAGTTCAGGATACTAATACATTAAATTCCGTAATAATCATGTCAGCATAGATTATATCTGTACGTATTTGTTTAAAATTTCATAATCTTCCTAATCCTGCATTCATGAAACTTGGTGAATTATAATTTGCAAATTTGTGGAATACCATGTTCACATTACATCCTTAGAAATATGTTGTCTGGTGCACTAGCAGGTAAGAATTCTTGGCAGTGAAGAAGAGTTTTGCCTGCTAACATTATTATTTTCTTATTGTCACTTCTCAAGTCTTATGTTTTGACTATGCAACAGTTTCTGGGCAAACTCTTTTACTTGCACGCAGCCACACGGCAATCTTTTTAATTATTTTGTGCTTTCTTCTTCTGAAATTGTTTGTTGCTAACTTAAAAAACATATATAAAAATCTACATCATTGCAATAGTTATTTAATTCTTCAGCTTATTTATTTACTGCACATTCATGTTTCAGGGATCTTTTCGATCAGGCTGATCAGGAGATGCCCCATGTAAGTGTGACGCCTGCTGAGCAGGAGGCTATTGGGAGGGTGCGTTATGTGTTCCTTTTATCTACGATTGTTAAGTCTCTTTTTTTAATCACCCATTTAAATGAAAGTTGGCATGTCTCCAGCTGGAAGCAATGGGGTTTGACCGAACACACGTCATTGAAGCATTCCTGGCGTGTGATAGGAACGAGGAGCTTGCTGCAAACTATTTATTGGAAAACGCAGGTGATGAAGATTGAATGGCGTATCAGCTTTAGCATGTTATAGAAGCGACAAGTTGGATGCGACCATCATTCATCTTAAGTTTAACTATCGTATATCCCAGCTTGTCATGTAAGCAAATATAGTTTGCTTTTTTGAATATCATGATCTTTACCAGATTGACTTTGGTCGGATTTGTGTGAAGCGGGAATTAAGAGAATGTTCATCTTTGGATGGGGACAAATTGTATCAATTACTATCTGATGAATGATCGGGTATGAATTGTTCACATGAGCGGAGTTCTGAGAATTGCTTTGTTACTTACAATTTTTTTTTAGTATTGTACCCAAAAAGAGGTTGTAATGTGAATGCTAACTTTAGGTATAAAAGCTGACTGCTTCACCTTATTTGACATATTGTTCATTCTGTTGTGGAACCAGGTCTGCATTTCGTTATTTGGCATGTATTGGCGGAACTTTAAACTTGTCAGAAATAATCTCAAGTTCCTTGCGTGTAACCTCTTATAATTCTTCTTGATATAGAAACATAGGTTAGGGATAACAAAAAGACATTGGTTATGGATAACCGAAAGGCATAGGTAATAGGTACCAAATAGTTATGGTGGACAATCCATATTTACTACACTCCCTCTTGGATGTTCACCATTAATTAGTCGGTGGTGTATGCGCATTTCTTGTCTCATTAAAATCTTACTAAAAAAAATCCATTGAAAAAAAATCTTAGTTAAAGAAAAAGAGTAGAACGCGCAAAAATTCAAAAATATTCTTTACAAGTCATACTCCTCCTCGATACAATATATCTGTAAGAGCTAGTTGGTTTGATGATTAAGTCGTCGCATGCGTATTCCGTATACCAACTTTTGAAATGTGGTTTTTGGTAGTGTTTTGGTGAACAAATCGGCTAAATTTTTATTTGATCTTACTTGCTTTACTTCGATCACTTTCGTTTTTTGTAGCTCATGTGCATAAAACAACTTTGGTGAAAGGTGTTTGGTTTGATCTCGTTTGATCAATCTCTCTCTGACTTGGACAATGCAAGCCGCATTGTCTTTGAATATTGTTGTCGGCTCATTTGTAACTGTTGGTAGTTGACAATTCACTCTTATATGATGAATGATCGATCTTAACCATACGCATTATCTTGTTGCTTCATGTAGTGCAATTAATTTTGCATGGTTAGAGGAAGTTTCTACCGAACCTTGCTTTGTTGATCGCCAAGATATAGCTGCAAGGTTATTAATAAACACATAACATGTTTAGGAGCAACCCTTATGAGAGTCAGAAAGATAATCCGAGTCTGCATAACCAACTAGACGATAATTGTTAGTGGTGGAATCACAGGAATAGAATAATCCATGTCAGTTGTTCCACGAAGATATCTCAAGCTCATACTCCTCTTATCCCACCATCTCCCAGATGAAGAGGAGGTGCCAGTCTTTGAGGTCTAGGAAAAATCGATGCCATTGAATGGTCAATTTGGATTCTCTGTTTAACTCCATTCTAATGTTTAAGTGTAGGTGCAGAACTATATCTAGATAATAAATTAACAGAAAATATAATGTTTGGTCTTGTGCATTGTATTAGATATAGTAGTGCTCCGATAGCACTTAAATACGGTACTTCAGGACCAATAACTTTTTCATCTTCTCCCTTTGGTCGGAATTGATCTTTATCGAAATCCAAACTCCATACAACCCTAGGTGTACTAAATGGATGTGCTTTGTCCATTCTGAACCGTTTCAAAATCCTTTCAATATATCAGTATTGATGCACTAATATTGTCACATCCCAGTACCAGAATACAGAGACGGACATGGCCAGCTACCCCGTACAAGGTATTATATGTCGTACGACGACCACGACTGTAATAAGACAAGGGGGTGCATGCTACAATCAAGTCACTTAGGGTCACGCGAACATCTATGTCTCAATCAACCAAACAAGAAACAATAAACCTAGGGCATATATGATAAAGCAATAAGGCATCCTAAATGTTTCTTAAAATGTTCTGGAGACCAGTTGTGCAAAATAAGAAGCTGTCAGAGCATCAAAAGTACATGACAGTGATCTGATGCAGTCTGATTTAATATAATCATTTAAGGAGACTACTATCCAGACATGTCGGCTAACAGGTGCCGGTGGTTAAATGCCCAAAAAGAAATAAATGTACAATGACGAACAGGGAAGAAGAAAATCCACTCGTTATCCTCTGCGACCATGTTCCTGGTATGCGCCATGAGTTGGGGGATAGTACACTGGATCCTCGGGTGCTAGATCGAAACCTGGCCATGCAAAACCAGTTGGGTTAGACCCCAAATATCAAGTACCACAAAGGAAGCACGAAATAGAGAAACAAAAATCCAATAAATAATTATATAATAATACATAGGTTCAGTGTCGTGACTTAGGTCTATGGCATACCCTAGCGCAAAGGTCCAACTCTACAACCAAACAAGGACAAGGGTAGAACCATCACACTATGATAGTCCATTTTCCTAGGCTACTAACCGAATAATACAATTACAACCAAGTCCATTTTCTTTATATCGGCCAATCACTTGTACGGCTTGCTATTTGTGGAGTCTGAGGTTATCTCAAAAATAATGCATAATAGGTATCCTCATATCACGCCATTGCCGAACATGAGCTAACTGAGCCAAATAAGGAATATACATGCACTTTATGGTGCGCCAGTTTTCCGTAGGACCACTGCGCTAAAACACGGTATTAGCGGTTCCAGTGCTCATATGGGAGACAATGTCTCGACGTTATTTATAATAGGTCAGATACTACACTACACTAAGGCGGATGATATACAGTATCTATGGTGCCCAACCCACAACGCACTTAGAATGAATCTTTGTGGGATTGTTCGTTGTCATGATCTTGAAATATCGTTCCCTCTAAATGTTACTACCACTTTTTAGTTACCTAGCCCTATATTGTGTTTGAAATCTCAAGACATGGTCACATGAGAATTTTCCTTAAGATGTCGTACAAAGTACGGGCACGCTAGATACAAATCCATAAAAGTTCGGTTTGGATTCATCCGAGCGTGTATGCAACATTTAGTCAATCAATATACTAGCCATACTTTGGTAGTTGACTCGCATATTATGTCCCTGTAAACGATATATATTTATAATATCATGCGTTCAAGAATTTGGAGACATTCTCGATGCACAACCCAAATATAAATCACTTAACACGTGACGCGGTATATCGTAGCTCGGCGCACATCTAATCATATATATATTTCCAGGCAATAATTTGTATCAGCACAGATACAGTATTCGAGTCCAATTACCAATTATATATTGGGTCACATGAATCAAGATCACATTGTAACACGAAGTTTATGTCATACACATAGCCGGTTAGTCACTTTCCACTTAGTCTGGTTCATACTAAAATCTCAGTTCAACTCATGCCATGTTCATAGCCAATCTTATCTCATGGTAATATCTGGCACAAGATTTGGTTATTAAATCCATTCTTCCTTACAATCATAACACAAGCATTAACCTAATTATAAATCATAAAAAGAAAATATTCAACCAAAACAATCAAGGCCGCATGGGTCTCTAGGCTGCATATGAAGTCCTGGCCACATATGTCTCTAGGCCGCATGGGAAGTCCTGACCGCATATGTCTCTTAGCCGCATGCTTAGGGTTTAAATTGTACTCCTTGGGACAAGTGTTGAAGTGACGAAAAATAAATGAAGTGTCAGTGAAGTGACATAAAGTGATTGATATGACATGTAATAAAGTGTGTTAGAGAGAAATGACAAAATCACAGAATCATGCGTCCAAGGAAGGTGGCCACATACTTTGCTTGACGCATAAGTCACTCGGCCGCATATTGCTCTTTGGACTTAGCGAATTTCTCATTCGTCCAGCGAACAAAACACAATGAGTTCTGTCACTTAGCTCAAAAACACTTAGTGTAATGGTCAGTCATGCATCCAACAAGATGGACGCATGCTGGTTGGTTATGCGACAAAGAGTCCAGGCCGCATAAGGATCATGCCGTATGGAAGTCTCGGCTGCATATTATGATGGCCGCATGAGAACTTCGTCTTCTCCAGACAGCAAGTTCAACCATGACGAAAAAGATCCAAAAAACAAAAAATATTTCCTTTATAAAAACTTTATTTTAACTCTGAATCAAGTGAACTAAAAGACAAAATGCTCGAAATAAAGTACTCCATCAATCCCAAAAACTATTTTTTTAGTAGATCAAAACCACAAAATATATGGAACCCCATGAAAACCCTAAACTTTAAATGTAGTTCTACTCAAATCCACCCATCAAAAACGAAAACTCAAAGTAATAAAAGTGGTTAGAAACATATAACAAATATAATGAACCATTAATATGGAGGATTTCTCTATTTCTCATGCAAGGTTTACTTGCCTAAGACTTGGAGGGAGAAAACACAAAAGAGAGAAAGAAAATAAAGTAATAAAGAGAGAGATGTGAGGTTTGGTTTATATACAAGGAGGTTTGAGAGTTAGACCATGGTGAACCCATGATTAAATCAATCCAACAAATAAACCATGAACCAAGATAACAAAAAAGACTTCATCTGGAAATTCTATAACTGGTAGAGGGGTACGATTACCAGACTTATGAAGAAGTACTGATAGCAGCTCGGAGGCACGAGCTTACTATGCAGAGGTTGTCGGCGAGGACGGGAGGCCAAAAGAGGTCTCATGCTTAGAGTGGAGGAGGAGGTGGAGTAGTACCTCGAGCGTCAACACCATCACCTGGCATTCATATCAATGATTCAGCACCGAGGAGAACGACAATTTCAACAGTGACAGTACCAGCTCAACAGTAGTCGAGACAACAACAACAATAGCGCTAGGGAGCACCGTTGGGTTACACTTACTGTGGCAAGGGAGGCCATACTAGATATGTATGTAGAGCAGCCAATGGGTTGTGCATGAGGTATGGCAGTCCAGATTACCGGATTGCCAATTGTCCGATGATGTAGAAGGCAGAAGGTCAAGTCCAACAGTTACAAGCATTGCCAGCACCAAGGGTAGTTCAGAACAGAGGGCCAGTGATAGCAGTACGACCATTAGCTCAGCGTCCATTACCGACGCAAGCTCAAATGTACCAACAGCAGCAGAATCAACAGCAGGGCCAACTGAGGCTACAACAACAATGTATCCAAGGGAGGAAACAGCGAGGAGCACAGTAGGGCCAAGGGCAAGCATTAACTTTGTCCCTGGAGGAAGCTTAGGCATCGGACGACGTGGTGACAGGTAACATCTCTGTCGCATATTTTTCTACTGCAGCATTGTTTGATTTCGTTGCATCTCATTCATTTATATCTGCATGATTTGTGACACTTATTAGATTGAAGTTCGAGACATTGCCAGAGAGGTTAAATATACTCACTGGTAATGGGCTCGTAGGAGTTAGTAGAGTGTGTATAGCGTGTCCAGTCATAGTGTGTGGACGTCTACTACCGGCACAGTTGATCGAGTTCCCTATGGATAACTTTAACGTTATCTTAGGCATGGACTGGCTGAGAGACAGTCATGCTACGATAGATTACCTTAAGGGTAGGATATTGTTTAGTATCCCAGGCACAAAGATTTCGTATTTGATAGATCTGTGGGCGACTATCATGAAGAGATAATTACAGCGACAATGGTAGCAGAAGAACAACTTTTTGAGATAGTCAAGAAGTTCCTAAATATTATTCCAGAAGAACTACCAGGGTTACCTAAGTAAGCGATATAGAGTTTTGCATAGAGTTGATTCCCGGAGAAGGACCAATATCTTGTATAGTTCACCAAATGGTACCATCGGAACTAAACAAGATATACCAACACGCAGAAGAGTTGAAGGCGAAGAAGTTTATCCGAACCAGTGGATCACCTTGGGGAGCGCCAGTGGTTCTAGTGAAGAAGAATGATATGTCATCCCGATTATCTATCGACTACAGACAGCTGAACATAGTGACAGTGAAGAACAAGTACCCATTACCAATAATCGATGATTTGTTTGATCAGTTGAGCAAGGCTAAGATTTTCTCCAAGCTCGACCTCCGGTCAAGATACCATCAAGTAAGAGTTCGGGAGCAAGACATACCCAAGACAACATTTCGATCACAATATGGGCATACAAATTCTTAGTTATGCCATTCGGACTAACTAATGCTCCAGCAATATTTGTAGATTTGATGAAATGTATCTTTATACCGTATCTAAGATAAACTTGTGGTAGTTTTCATAGATGATATTCTAGTTTATTCCAGTAGCGAAGATAAGCACGAAGAGCATCTTCGGAAGGTCTTACAGATTCTAAGAAAATACCAGTTATACGCAAAGTTCAGCAAGTGTTAGTTTTGGTTGGATCGTGTATCATTCTTCGGTCATATCATCTCGGGAGCAGGAGTGGCAGTAGATCCAAAGAAGGTTGAGGCCGTAAAAAGTTGGCCAGTTTCTAAGACAATAATCGTGGTACGTAGCTTCCTGAGCTATTACAGGATATTCGTGGCAGACTTTGCAAGGATTTCAGCACCATTGACCCGTTTGACACACATGGAGGCTAAGTTTGTTTGGTCCACGGAATATCAGACATCCTTTGAAGAGTTGAAGAAGAGAATAATTTTGACACCGATTCTCACACTTCCAGTAGGTTCTGGAGGGTTTACCGTATGTTGTGATGCATCTGGCAAGGGGCTCGGGTGTGTATTAATAAAACATGGAAGAGTGATAGATTATACGTCTTGGTAGCTTCGAGATCATGAGAATAACTATCCAACACACGACTTGGAGTTGGCGACAATGGTGTTTTCACTTAAGCTATAGGGACACTACTTATATGAAGATCGGGTAAAAATATTCATGGATCACTAGAGCTTGAAGTATGTATTCATCCAGAAGGACTTAAACATGAGGTAGAGGAGGTGGCTAGAACTGTTGAAGGACGATGATGTGGAGCTCCAGTGCCATCCAAGTAAAACGAACGTGATAGCAGATGCTCTTAATAGGAGATATAGTGCATATATGTGTCACTACCATATTTTTTAGGAAAGGATATTTTGGTCATTTTATAATTAATTAAATATGTGCATGTTGTATATTTATTTCTTGTGTTATTTATTTATTGTTATATATTACATTATAGTTTGGACTTGTGTTAGTGGAACTAAATAGATTAGACATGACTCTTGGACCAACATTATTTTTAGTTAGACTTGAGCCTAACAAACAAGCCTAATTCATTAAGTTGGTGATTAATTCGTCAAACCATTAGGAGAAGAACCTTCCTTCCTTAATTACTTCTTCCATGAAAAGCCCATAGGGGTGTTTTAGATATTGCACCCTTGGTTAAACCCCAAGCAAGGGGCGGGCCACTATTTAGGGAGAGGAGTTTCTCTCTCCTCTCTTTTCTTCAGCCAAAATTCTAGATCTAAAATTTTTCTCTTCCAAATTCCTTCATTTCTACACCAATTCCTATCCAATTTTTTTTCCAATTCCTTCTCTACTCACCATTGGAGGCTATTAGAATAAGAAGGAGACAAGAATCTACAAGGAGGTAAATAGTGCACAAGTTGAAGGCTCGTTGCATCCATTTGGAGACTTGTATTAGGAATCCATCTCCCAATAGATATAATTCAGTTTTTTTCCTTCTAATTAGACTCTAAATATGTAGTTTAATCATTAAGAACCCTCTCATGTACTAAGTCTACCCATAGAAAGAGAAATTAGGTTTATAGGAGGCCCATAGAGAAAGTTATGTTGTGTTTTGTGTCAATTTTGGGGAAATTCCAAGGTTGGCACATCATGTGTTTTTCAATAGGTCAATTGGACAAAATTGACATGTGTTTGGTTGTGTGAGACTAGTATTGTGTCCACAATTGGATACGTGTAGGCCGTATCATGATATTTTGGTGATACTGATTGATTTGGGGGGGGGGGGGGGGGGTTCTTCGACTTGGGGGTTTGATCATACCATATGTTGACACGGATACGTAGTTGAGTAGCTAGCATTGTATATTGCTTATAATAATGATATTAGAATTGCTCTTATCCTTTGTGATATGTTTGTATCAAACCTTGGTAGCGTATCGCAAGTGTGTCGTAGATTTGGTGTGATACGGTGCGATACACGCCAAGTATTTGTATTATTGCTATATTAATTTCCCGCACTTTGAATTGCTATCCTTTATATCTAATTGCATTGTTAGGAGTATATTTTAATGTATATCTATGTATCTAATTATTATATACTTGTTAGTAATATATCTATGTATGTATATATGTGGCTAGTAGTGTATTGTATTATTGTTTTAGTGTCAGCTTGTATTGGTGGGGGAGTGGATTTGTGTGTTCAGTCGAGCACATGTGGGAGGAGTTGTGACTGCAAGGTTGTGCAGTATAGTATCTGAGCCAGGGGAGCAGGGGTCAGTAGTGCATTCTGTGCACTGCTCTGTGAGCAAAGAGCAGACCAACAACAACAACAGTTGTGATGTTGGCAATGGGCAGCATGTAGCAGTCGGGTTTAGCATTAGAACAATAGCAGTGCAGGCAGTAGGTGTAAGGGGAATAGCAGTGAGCCATTGTGCTCGGGTCCAACTGTAGTTAGTGCACTGTGTCAAGTGCAAGGGGGAGTATATATCAGTAAAAGCTGAATGGGGCATACCAGGTCTTGGTTACCTACAGGCAGTGTAATAGCACTATAGGCAGTGTACGTTATTTGAGGGTAAGGTTCAGAAGTTGGGTTAGTGTATTAGAATGATAGCATCAATTAGTTTGGTTGATAAAGAGAAGTTAGTTGATATCAGATGTAAGTTATGACAGTCAGCTACCAGTGAGTGTAAGATGTTGATTAGTGCAAGTTAAGATAGTATTATATTGATATCAGTTAGTGTAGTAGTGTGTGTCAGTTATCAATTAGAGTATTAGAGATGAGTTACATATTAAGTATTGGTACTATATGTTAGTGTTTAGGATATGCTTGACACTAAGGCATTGTGAGAGGTAAGTGTTAAGGTTGTGTCAAGGTACTAGAGTAATACCAAGGTAAGACTTAGTTAAGTTAATGTGTTAGATGTTAATGTAAGTTAAGGTATATATATATTTAGTATATGATGATACATTGGTTAGTATAGATATTCGTGAGTTAGTATCAGTTCTTGTTACCTTGAGTTATACCAAGGTAATGAGAGTTGAGGCATCATGGGGTATTGGTATCAAATACCAAATGGGTAGTTAGAGTCTTAAAGCCAAGTTATCCATCTAGTATTAGTTAGCTAGGAGATACTAGTATATATATTGTATAGTATTTTCATATATAGTACTTTGTGTATCTTGTGATACTAAATACCTATGATACTCTAGTATCCTAATATAGCTAGTATAGCCTAGGTACATAGTGTATGGACCCAATATTCTAAGGATGGACTCATACAACATAGAAATAGCTTGTTTGACCAATTTTGACTTAGAAATGGCTTTACGACCTAGATTTTAACTAGTTTAACTTATTTTCATTCCAAAACCTTGTATTGATATAATATTCCATATTTAGGTCTCCGATGTACCATTTCGGACATATACGATATAGGCTATACGATATAGGCACCGTTTCAGACATATACAATATTTCGGGATATATGATATAGGCTGAGAATACTGAATCATAATTAGGAAAAACTCTATTATTTATTTTGACTGTTCTTCCTTGATATTGATAATTGATATTTAACTATCCTTCTTTGAATACATTCTATCTTGTGCCATATTAATTTGTTTCTTTCGCTTTGCCTTAGGATGCCGCCTAGGACTCGATCACAGCGTAGAGGAGCAGCTTCTGAGGGATCTGCGACTTCTCGAGAGACTATACCATTCACTTCTCTAGTGATTGGAACATCAGCTGCGTTCAAGGATCCACCTCTAGTACAGAGTATTGTTCTAGCTGTGTCTGAGGGACTTCCACCTCCACCTTCCATGCCGACAGATGCGACTCAGATGTTCGCACTATTTTGCGAGATGCTGGAGGCTTAGAGGGTATAGTCAGAGGCTCACCAGAAGCAGACCGACGTATTGCGATAGGGTATTAAGAGTGCTCTTCAGCTTGCCCGTACTGCAGTAGAGAGAAAGGCTCCAGTCCAGCAGTAGGTTGCCCCGCTTCGGCCGGGTAGTATCCAAGACTTCAAAAAGCTGGAACCTCGGAGCTTCAAGGGGATCGAGGGCATCGTCTATGCTGATGATTGGCTCGAGGATATCGAGCGTCTCATGGGGGTATCCCGTCTTGCTGATGATATGAAGGTTGAGGCAGTGGGACTTCAGCTGTTTGACATCGCCCGCACTTGGTTCAGGAATGACCCACTTCTTGCTGATATGGGGAAGTCTTGGGAGGTGTTCAAGGACCACTTCAAGAAGAAGTTCTTTACTCGAGCGGACAGGTTAGACTTAGGGAGGCAGTTTTAGAGCCTTACTCAGGGGAGCATGTCTGTGGAAGAGTAGACCGCAGAGTTCAGAAGGTTGAGCCGATTTACGGAGTATTTGGTGAGGGAAACAGAGGTTTGGACTATCCGCTTCCGCAAGAGTCTAAACTGGGAAGTGAATATCCTTATTACATCTTTCTATAAGACGTATTCTAAGATACTTGCGAAGGCAGACGTATTCTGAGATACTTGCGAAGGCACGCAAGGTTGAGCGGGAGTAAAACTTAAGGCCCAAGAGCGACCGCGATTCTTTTGTGGGGGCCAGTAGCAGCACAGGACCTGCTAAGCGTCCTCATCTCCAGTCTAGGCCTTTCTAGCAGCCACAGTAGTATTCGACTCCAGCTAGGATGCCAGTTCACCAGGTACCCCAGCAGCAATAGAGACACTCACATCACGCTTCATGCCCCTACTATAAGAAGCTCGGCCATATCTGGAAAATTTGCAGGTAGAGGTTAGAGTTTGTCTATATTATGGCCAGAGGAGCATCAGATGAGAGATTTTTTTATCAACCCTCATCGTGCAGCTCAGGGAGCTGCTCCAGCTCAAAGAGCACCGACGAGATCAGTTGTAGTACAACCGAGGGGATCGTCGCTTTGGACCCAACAGTAGGGTTATGTCCAACACCAACATCAGTGAGTTATGACGGTCGAGGAGGCTGAGCCCACCGGAGATGTCATTGCAGGTTATGTTCTCCTTGAATCTATTCCAGCTTTAGCATTGTTTGATAGTTGTGCTTCCCATAGTTTTGTATCTATTTCTTTTGCTTTGAAACATCATTTGGTAGCTGAGTCTTTGCTTAGGACTTACAAGATCATGATCAAGGGAGGCATTATCCTGGTTAATAATGTTTGCAAGTATCAGAGAGTTACTCTGGGAGGCCGGAAGCTGAGTGTGTGTCTACTTGTATTGCCATTTCTGAGCTACGATATTGTACTCGGGATTGATTGTTTGAGTAGGCACCATGCTAGTATAGATTACAGAGGAGGTAGAGTTTTGTTTAGCCCTCCAGGAGAGCCAGAGTTTGAGTTTGCTAGAGGATCTTAGAAGCAAGAAAAATATATTATCTGTGGATCTATGATGGAAGACAAGGAGTGTCACATCCGTTGATAGCAGAGTTCTTGGATGTGTTTCCTGAGGAGTTGTCAGGATTGCCGCCAGATCGAGATGTTGAGTTCTCTATAGACTTGGTGCCAGGTGCAGAGCCGATTTCACAGAATGTCTATAGAGTAAACAACAACGAGATGACCGAGTTGAAGAAGCAAGTAGATGAACTACAGGATAAAGGGTTTATCAGATCCAGTTCTTCATCCTGGGGAGCCCCAGTATTGTTTGTACCAAAGAAGGATGGATTGATGTGCATGTGCATTGATTACAAGGCATTAAATAATCTTAGTATCAAGAATAAATACTCGTTGCCATGGATTGATGACATGTTCAGTCAGTTGAGTAACGCCAAGGTGTTTTCCAAGATAGACTTGTGATCAGGCTACCACCAGGTGAAAGTAAAGTCGGAGGATATTCCAAAGACTGCTTTTCGGACTCGGTATGGCTAGTACGAGTTCATGGTGATGCCGTTTGGGTTGAATAATGCCCCAACGGTGTTTATGAATTTGATGAACAAGGTATTCCACCAGTACCTTGACAAGTTCATGGTGGTATTCATCGATGACATTCTCATATACTCAAAGATGTCAGAGGAGCACGAGGAGCATCTGCAAATTGTATTGGATGTGCTGAGAAAGGAGAAGCTGTACAGGAAGATATCCAAGTATGAGTTCTTCCTGGACAAGTTGGAGTTCTTGGAGCATATTGTGACAGGTGATGGAATTTCAGTAGACCTGAAGAAGATCGCAGCAGCAGAGTCTTGGAAGACCCCAAGTTCAGTGGTAGAGATCAAGAGTTTCTTGGGTCTGGTAGGCTACTACAGGAAGTTTGTGCAAGATTTTTCGAGGATTGCTGAGCCGATGACCAGACTCACCAGGAAGGACATGATGTTTGTTTGGACAGAGGAGTGCAAGGATGCTTTTGAGGAATTTAAGAAAAGGTTAACGTCTGCTCCTATATTGACGTTGTCATCAGGGTCTGGAGATTTTACTATTTATAGTGATGCATCAGAAAAAGGGTTAGGTTGTGTTCTCTAATAGAATATGAAGGTGATTGCCTATGCATCCAGGCAATTATGTCTTCATGAGAAGAACTATACTACCCATGATTTGGAGTTGGCAGCGGTCATCTTTGCTTTAAAATTGTGAAAAAATTATCTGTACTGAGAGCGTGTGGAGATCTTCACGAACCAAAAAATCTTGAACTATATTTTCACTCAGAAGGAGCTGAACATGAGGAAGTGTCGGTGGCTGGAAATGATGAAGGATTTTGATATATCCTTACAATATCACCTACAGAAGGCCAATGTGGTTGCCGATGCCTTGAGCAGGTATCCAGTAGCTATGTTTCTGACGATGGACCGACATTTGTTGGAGGATCTGGAGAGTCTGGGCATTAAGGTGATAGTTTCTGGGATTGGAATACAGATGTTGGGTTTGTAGATATATTCAGATTTGATGGACATGATCAAGGCAGGTCAGTATGATGACGTGTCTCTGAGGAGCATCAGAGCACAGGTTCGAGCCGGATTGGAGGATGACTTCTCCATTGCAGATGATAGATCTTTGAGGCATGGAGCCAGATTATGTGTGCCTAATGGGAAGTTCCGTGAGGAGGTATTACAGAAAGTGCATCACTCTCAGTATTCCATGCATCCATGTGCTAACAAGATGTATCGGGATATGCGAGAGAGTGTGTGGTGGTATAGAATAAAGAGGGATGTGGCACAGTTTGTATCTAGATGCTTGGTGTGCCAGTAGGTGAAAGCCGAAAGTCAAAGGCCAAGTAGTTTACTTCAGGCATTACTTATTCCAGAGTGGAAGTGAGAGCATATTACTATGGATTTTGTGTTCAGACTTCCACGAACTCCAGGAGAAAAAGATGCAATTTGGTTCATCGTTGACAAGTTGACCAAGTCGACCCACTTTTTGCCCTTCAAGGTGGATTTGTCTACGGAGAAGATGGCAGAGCAGTATGTGAGGCAGATCGTCAGGATACATGGGGTTCCCATCAACATATACTCTGATCGGGATAGTCGTTTCACTTCTCATTTCTAGAGGAGTTTGCAGGTGAGCTTGGACACCCAGCTCAAGTTCAGTACTGCATATCACCCCCAGACAGGTGAGCAGTCAAAGAAGACAATTCAGACTCTCGAGGATATGCTATGCACCTGTGTACTAGATTTCAGGGGTTCTTCGTAGGATCATCTCTATTTGGTAGAGTTTCCTTACAACAACAACTACTAGGCCAGTATAGAGATATCACCATTTGAGGCTCTGTACGGGCGAAGATATCGTACTCCCTTATCATGGATCGATGTTGGAGAGAGAGCTTTGCTAGGGCTAGAGATAGTAGTAGATGCAGCAGAGAAGGTTAAGATGACCAGGGATAGACTTTGGGTGTCGAAGGACAGACAGTGGCATTGGGCCGATAGCCACCGGAGATCTTTGGAGTTTGAGATATAGTTTTAGAATCTTATTTTGTGGTTGATATTAGTTTTTTGTCATAGATTAAGTTCTTAATGTTATATTTTATTTTAGGTTGGAGGTCTGGTGTTTCTGAGGATTTCTCCGACACGAGGCATGATTCGTTTTGGTGGAGGCGGGAAGCTTCGTCCGTGATTGTAAACCCCCTGATTTTTCAAGAATTCTAATTTGGAATTTTTCACAATTTTTTGGAATTTTCTGTAATTAAACTAAGGTATTTTAATTATTAAATAAATTTTAAATAATGTTAAATAATATTAAAATATTATAAAAATAATATTTTCTGGTGTAAAATAAAAAACTAGACATAGAGTAATTTTTTGGAAATTTATTGGACCCCGAAAGTATTTTTAAAGCCCTAAAAACTATTAATTAATTAAACCAAAGTGAACCGGGTTCATTTGAACCAAACCGAACCAACTGCTGAACCGGACCGGGTTCATTTGAACCAACCCGAACCTTAGCGGGTCGGATCCGGGTCTAACCCGCGACCCGAAACCCGCTAGACCCGACCCGCTTTCAATTCTTATTGGATCGGGCCGGATCCGCCTGACCCGACCCGACCCGTCGAACCCGAAACCCGCAAACCCCTCATCTCCCCCGACCGCTCAGCCCCGACCCTGGCGATTCTTCTCCGCCGCAACGACTGCGCCGCTCCAGCGTCCCTCCACCGCTCGGCCTCTCTGCAACCTCCGGCGACCCGCCGTTTCCCCTCCCGTAACTGCCTCCCGCATCCGCCTATAAATCCCCTGCCTCCCTTCTTCCCCGTACTCGTCGGAACCCTAGCACCTTCGCCCGCTCCGTCTTCTCCGACGAACCCTCCTTCGCCTCGACGTCTCCCCTAGCCGACGTCGTCTCCTCCACGCCGCTGTCCTTCTCCGCCTCGACCACCCTCCGCCAGAGCCGTCCCAAAATCCTCCGCCGCCCGACTCCACAGAGCTCGCAGAACGAGCCGCTCGACCCCGCTCCGTCGGCGACCCCCACTCGCTGCAACCGGCCGCCCGCAGCCACCTCTCCCCTCCAGCAGACCAAGGCCGAGCTGCCTCCCTCCGGCGACGCCCCAGCACCCCGGCGAAGTCTCCGACGTGTAGACTGAAACCCTAGGGAGGACACGGTCCGGACACAGGACACGGTGTCCCCTCGCGTCGTGTCAACACACGGATACAAAATTTTCGGTTTTTCGGAGCCCTGTTCAGGTACCCATTTCTCTCTCCTCGTTGACCTGTTTTCGATTCCGTCAGTTGTGACGCGTAGACTGCATGACCCCCTCGATGCCCGTGCAACCCGTTCGGTGCATCGCGTCCTGTGGCGATCGGGAACCGCAATCCAAAAACAGGAAAACTAACGCCCTGTTTCACCCCGGAACTGAGTACGCCCCGCCAAACGGGATGACTTGGTCGCACGCGATCTTTACCGAAATGTGTGCGCCGTTGATATGGATGTGCAGAATTTTATAGAAGTTAATTTGGATGTGCGTGCACACCGGAATCAACGTATATCCGCCGACAATGCCCCATGTCCGTCCTTTCTGGTTCTCGCTGTAACTTAGTATACACACGTCGGATCGAGATGAAACTTCAGCCATCGGACTCGTAGAAATACGCTGGTCCTGTGACCCAAGTTTGGTTCGATTCTGAGAACGTTGACAAAATTGCGTATCGTGGGCCCCACAGGCTCCACTTGACGGGCGATTTTGTGATCGGCTCATCGGAATCCAATTTTGGAAGTTCCGTTGGGTTCGTATCATCGTTCCTGACTTGTTTACACTAAGTTTGACAGATTTGGAGACCTTTGACCCTGACACATTTTTCGGTGCAAAGCGGTCCACATGTGGACCCCACTTTGACCAAAAACTGTCATTTTTGCCCCTGTGTCCAAATTGGACTCAAGGACAGGCATTTCTAGCTAATTGATATTTTCTGAATCTGATGGTGATATTTATTTCAGCAACCGGAGTATTTCCTGCAAATCCCGCTGAAGTCAGAGCCACAATTGGAGCCAGAACCCCAGGCAAGTGTACCTTGCCAACTTGCAGTCTTTGATATATATTACTTGGACTTAATTATAAACTGTTGTACATGCTTAAACCTAGGACCGTATGACTTACTTAGCGTCCGATTAATAGTCGGGTGCCAACCCCGTACGCGGAGTTGTGTACGTCATCTAGAGATGGACATTCGTGACCCTTTATATTCTCGTACTTGCATTATCAAGTACGTTATACCCAGGACACCTGACACGAATCATGAGACAGAATCTTCCTGAAATATTCAAGGTAATTCTGTGTAGGTTGCGGGATTTATGACATAGACATTATATTCCTAGACATTATATTCATAGACATAGTATGACTCACTGCATTAGATATAATTTTACATGACATGGACATGAGGCATCGTGGACATGAGACGTATGATTACATTTGGGTAGGGAGAGACACACAGGCTACAGGCTGATTATATATATAGGCCATAATATAGTAAATTATATAGCATAGTATAACTGCTACCGGCTCCCCGACACAGAGCTTGTAGTGGTATCAGCCTAAGTTCTTGTGATGCTCTCAATTTACATTTCACATAGATGGTTATATAGTTTACCCAATTATTTCATTTATTGCTGCACTTTATTTATTTTGGCTTGTATTATCTGTACTTTGCTATGTCCCCTGAGGACTTGGATCCGGATTATGTTCCCAGGATTAGCAGACGAGGTTTATCCAGAGGTATACGGAACATGAGCACTTATCGGAACAGTACCAGTACCTGAGGACGAGGTGATCGCTGAGAACTTCTCCTGAACATCTGCTTCTTTATGCTCAGTTTTTAATGGCAAATAAACTCTTTTTCCTGTTTAATTAAACAATTGTAACAGAATTTATATTGGGTTGTTCCCCGAGTTTAATTACTTGTGATTGGATGTTGTTTAATACTTTTTGTTGATATTGCTGTGTTTATTCTGTGGATGAGATTAGAAAACCCTGATAGTTGTAATACAGCTTAAGTATGCCCCGATGGATCCATTAAATTGGGTTTGTCCATCGGTGTGTGCTGCTAGCCATTGCCACGTGTCCAGTTCCTCGATATTTTGGGACTGGGGCGTGACATGATTTTTGTGGTGGCCCATGCAGGTCAACGACTAAATTGTTCGGTTTTAACTTAGGGACCGAACAGGCCTGCAATAAAAATAGGATAAGTTTTTAGGATCTTATCCACTTGCTTGAAACGTTCTTGATATCTATATCGTATTCGAATTAATTTTTGACTTGCATCTTGCCATGATTCCTGTGCGCCTCTTATATTTTATTTTTAATGCAGAGTAATGGATCCAAGAAGCGGAGACGAGAATCCCTTGAGTATACCACATGATGCTCTGGTTACTTATGATAAAGGAGTGACACCCGAAGACCGAGGACAGTCTTCTCAAAGCGATCAAGCAGCCCAGCATAATTCAAGGTTCCGGCGTGATAACATCCCGCCGCCTCCGCAGTTCGTTGCACCAATGCCCGTATTCCCACAAGGGCAACTTATAGACGGGCAGCAGATATTTCAAATGATCTACGCAATGATGCAAGCCCAACAACAAATTCATCAAGAGACTTAGCGTCATGAGGCAGAGTATTTGAGGACCAGCCTAGTAACCGCATTGGAGCAGGCGAACCCACAAGCCAGGCGACCAGCGACAGGTTCTATTACTGATTTTTGACAGCTCAAGCCCCGTACCTTTTCTGGAAAAGAGGGACCAACAGAAGTTCATGAGTGGCTCACCAACATACAACACCAGTTGGAAGCAGCTGAGCTTCCAAGAGAACGTTGGATGATCGCCGTTAGAATGCAGTTGACGGACAATGTTCATCACTGGTGGCTATCTGAAGAGACCCGGCTCAGACCAGACCGAGTCACTTGGGAAGAGTTTTCCACATTCTTTCAGGAGATGTACATTCCGGCTATCGCACGATCAGAACTTCGGGACAAGTTCAATCGCCTCACTCAGAGCAGTATGACAGTGGAAGAGTACAACGCGGAGTTCATTCGTCTAAGTCGCTTCGCCCCTACTTTGATCCCGATGGAAGAAGATAAGGCTGAGAAGTTCTTCGACGGACTAAACTTCGATCTACAAAGACTCACCGGATCCGTCGTACCTACCTCTTACTCGGACGTTCTCGCTGCAGCCCGACGCATGGAACGCGTCACCAGGAGAGAGACCAGTCTGAAATAGTCTTCCCCATCAGCCAAAGCACCACAAGAAGAAGCTGCAAAGAGACCTCACATACACCAGCCACCCAAAGCCTCTTCGCAGATATTACCTACATGTCAATACTGTAGCAAGGTAGGCCATATTGAGAAGGACTGCAGACGCAAGTTGGGATCATGCTTGATTTGCGGAACCAATCAACACTTAGCCAAGGATTGTCCTCAGCATCGAGGAGGAACACCAAGGGCAAACCAACAAACTCTACCTGCCCCAGGAGGGTATCAACCGAGGCCACCCTTGGCACCACAAGCAGCACTCTTCCAACAGGCCCAACAGCAGCAGAGGAATCCACCACAAGGATACGGACAAGCCTTCGCGATGACCTTGGAAGACGCGCATAACCATGGAGTAGCTAATGCGCGTAAGTTTTTATAGTTTTCTGTTTCTAGTATTGCTTTACTTCGTGCCTGCTGGTTCGTGACCTTAGACTTAACCTGACAGTTTTAACTTGTTAACAATAGATAACCTAGTGATAACCTAGAATGTTTTATAAATGTTAACCTGATATGTTTTAAAGGATAACCTAGTTTTTTAAACTGTAATTTTCTAGATTTCCTACATTTGGGAAATTGCATAACTTTCATTGCTTAGGAAAATAATTTTTGCTATGTGTTTAAACCCTCAAACTTGAATTTTCTTAATCTTGATGTGCTTCAAATAAATTTTGCAACCGTGTCATCTCTGTTGACCGGTTATTCTTTGATTGCGAGGACACAATCCTCTTAAGGGGGGGAGGTAGATTGTAAACCCCTTGATTTTTCAAGAATTCTAATTTAGATTTTTTCACAATTTTCTGGAATTTTTCTGGGTTTTTCTGTAAATAAACTAAGGTATTTTAATTATTAAATAATTTTTAATGATGTTAAATAATATTAAAATATTATGAAAATAATATTTTCTGGTGTAAAATGAAAAACTAGACATAGGATAATTTTTCGGAAATTTATTGGACCCCGGAAGTATTTTTAAAGCCCTAAAAACTAATTATTTAATTAAACCAAAGTGAACCGGGTTCATTTGAACCAAACCGAACCAACTGCTGAACCGGACCGGGTTCATTTGAACCAACCCGAACCTTAGCGGGTCGGATCCGGGTCTAACCCGCGACCCAAAACCCGCTAGACCCGACCCGCTTCCAATTCTTATTGGATCGGGCCGGATCCGCCTGACCCGACCCGACCAGTCGAACCCGAAACCCGCAAACCCCTCATCTCCCCCGACCGCTCATCCCCAACCCTGGAGATTCTTCTCCGTCGCAACGGCCGCGCCGCTCCGGCGTCCCTCCGCCACTCGTCCTCCCTGCAACCTCCGGCGACCCGTCATTTCCCCTCCCGTAACCGCCTCCCGCATCCGCCAATAAATCCCCTGCCTCCCTTCTTCCCCGTCTTCGCCGGAACCCTAGCACCTTCGCCTGCTCCGTCTTCTCCGACGAACCCTCCTTCGCCTCGACGTCTCCCCTAGCCGACGCTGTCTCCTCCATGCCGCTGTCCTTCTCCGCCTCGACCACCCGCCACCAGAGCCGTCCCCAAATCCTCCGCCGCCCGACTCCACAGAGCTCGCAGAACGAGCCGCTCGACCCCGCTCCGCCAGCGACCCCCGCTCGCTGCAACCGGCCGCCCGCAGCCACCTCTACCCTCCAGCAGTCCAAGGCCGAGCCGCCTACCTCCGTAGATGCCCCAGCACCCCGGCGAAGTCTCCGACGTGTAGACTGAAACCCTAGGGCGAACACGGTCCAGACACAGGATACGGTGTCCCCTCGTGTCGTGTCAACACACAGACACAGAATTCTCGGTTTTTTGGAACCCTGTTCAGGTACCCATTTCTCTCTCCTTGTTGACCTATTTTCGATTCCGACAGTTGTGACGCATAGACTGCATGACCCCTTCGATGCCCGTGCAACCCGCTCGGTGCATCGCGTCCTGTGGCGATCGCGAACCGCGATCCAAAAACAGGAAAACCAACGTCCTGTTTCACCCCGGAACTGAGTACGCTCCGCCAAACGGGATGACTTGGTCGCACGGGGTCTTTACCGAAACGTGCGCGCCATTGATACGGACGCGCGGGATTTCGTAGAAGTTGATTTGGATGTGCGTGCACACCGGAATCAACGCATATCCGCCGACAACGTCCCGTATCTGTCCTTTCTGGTTCTCGCTGTAACTTAGTATACACACGTCGGATCGAGACAAAACTTGCGCCATCGGACTCGTAGCAATACGCTGGTCCTATGATCCAAGTTTGGTTCGATTCTGAGAACATTGACAAAATTGCGTATCGTGGGCCCCACAGGCTCCACTTGACGGGCGATTTTGTGATCGGCTCATCAAAATCCAATTCTGGAAGTTCCGTTGGGTTCGTATCATCGTTCTTGACTTGTTTAAACTAAGTTTGACAGATTTGGAGACCTTTGACCCTGAAACATTTTTCGGTGCAAAGCGGCCCACATGTGGACCCCGCTTTGACCAGAAACTGTTATTTTTGCCCCTGTGTCCAAATTGGACTCAAGGACAGGCATTTTTAGCTGATTGATATTTTCTGAATCTGATGGTGATATTTATTTCAGCAACCGGAGTACTCTCTGCAAATCCCGCTGAAGTCAGAGCCACAATTGGAGCCAGAACCCCAAGCAAGTGTACCTTGCCAACTTGCAGTCTTTGATACATATTACTTGGACTTAATTATAAACTGTTGTACATGCTTAAACCTAGGACCGTGTGACTTACTTAGCGTCCGATTAATTGGCGGGTGCCAACCCCGTACACGGAGTTGTGTACGTCTGTAGAAGCATGAAAAATACGCTTGGAAGATCTACGCAGCGTCTTGGTGCAGAGCAGCGTAAGCAGAGGCCTTCAGAGCCGTCCAGCGTAAAACAGGATTCTTCATCGCCTCCATGGCGTAAAACCCAGCCGCTCTCAAAGCATCGGTAAAGCGTACGAGGAACGCTTCGTATTCCCGAAAAAAAACTGTCCAGTCACGCAGTAAAAACTGACCTCTGACTCCTGACAAAAAGTGCTGTACGGCTACCCAGGCGATGGCTGGAAACGGTGGCAGACCCCTCGGGACGCGCTCCACAGTATGATGGCGGATCTCTGCATTTAATGCAGAGGATTTGGTTAAAATATCACCAAACCGGCGCTTACTAAAATCCCCCGACGTAAACCGCTCTTTCACGCGCAAGGGAACGAGCTGTCTTATTTTACACAGGCAAACATGGGCTATTTTACGTTCCGCAGAAAACAAACCACCTGCCACGTCAAAAGCTACATTTCTACAGGGCTCGAGGCACGTCTCTACGTCTAAAGCGCACAGAGCGGTGATAGTTTCCACTCAAGGCACGTCTCTACGTCTAAAGCGCACAGAGCGGTGACAGTTTCCCCTCAAGACACATCTCTACGTCAAAGCGCACAGAGCGGTGACAGTTTCCCCTCAAAGCACGTCTCTGCATTTAATGCACAGGATGATGGCAAATCTTTGTCAAAGATTGGATTATATCTCCAAAAGCCGTAATTCCGGCTAAAGACGTCCACATCAGCATCCTGGCACGGTACGCAGCGGCCTCTACGCCCATTCAGGATTTGTGCTCTCTCGGCTTCTACGCCCATTTTAGTCTCTACGACCTATCGGCTTCAAATGCCCATTCAGTCTCTACGACTATTCGGCTTCTACGCCTGTTCGGCTTCTACGCCTGTTCAGCTCCTACGCCTATTCGGCTCCTATGCCTATTCGGCTTCTACGCCTGTTCGGCTTCTATGCCTATTTGGCTTCTACGCCAAGGTGACAGTCATTTGGCTCCTACGCCAACCTCTTCTACACAAGGGATACCTACCTACGTGGCTTCTATGCCGTGATCTTCGCAGCAGATATACGCGTTTCGTCCCCTTAGTTGGACGCGCGTCACTTGCTCACTCAAAAGGTCATTATTATGCAGGCATTGGTTACTTTAACCATTGTGTAAAAGGGTGCTCTACTGTCCACTCCTCGGTTGCTACACCAACAGAGTGGTCACTGTCACCAAAACTCTATAAATAGAGACCCCTATCAATGGGGAACAAGGTCGAAAAACTTCCAACTAAAAGGAAAAGGTCAAAACTTTGAAAGAAGAATCGAACAAGGTCATCGAACCGGAGATCAATAGGGAGAGATAGAGAGAGAAGAATACAGAGCTCAGGCAAGGAATAGGGAGCGACGACCTTCAGCATCGCGCATCCACCCTCCTTTGCAACCTCCGAAGCTGCATCCTGTCTTCCACGACACTTCTTCAACATCGTGTAGTCCAAGGGCTAAAGTGATCGACCGCAGATCAGACACCTATAGCAATTTATACCCAGATTAAATAAATTGTACTCCCACATCCTCGTATAGGATCAAATTGTATAAGTTTGTTTGTGAACCAAAGGGAACGGGTCTCGTATAAACCCCGCCATTGAAATACACCTTTCATCTCTTTCGTTTTAAACACCACAAACAAGATGGCGACTCTGCTGGGGACATCTTTCTCTTCTGACAAGGAAGTAATTGCTCAACATGATGCGGTTTCTGTAGGAACCGTGAAGAAGACACTGGTCGTTCATTTCGACCAGTCTGCCTACGAAGACATGCTTCGAACTGGGGATAGCTCTCACTCTCTCTCCGTCCAAGACAATAGGAAGCTACGCAAAGTCTGGATGCCCAAGACATCCTCCCCTGTTCCTGTGGACTCTTCGATCTCTTCGATCTCTCCGACCAATGAGGTGGTAGCATCGCTCCCTCCGTGCCCCGCACGTAAAATTCAGTCTCCCACTACGTGCGGTACAGACAAAACTCCTGGTAAAGTCTCAGCGCTAACCCAAGAGTATCCACTGCGCTATACGCGCAGAAATCAGTCTCCCGCTACGCGCGGTACAGACAAAGCTTCTGGCAAAGCCTCGGCGCTAACCCAGGAGTATCCACTGCGCTATACGCGCAGAAATTAGTCTTCCGCTCCGCACGGTACAGACAAAACCTCTGATGGTGCCTCAACGCCAAATCAGAAGTACAGATCATGCTCCACGCGCAAGACGACATCTGACCTCTACAATGAACCAGATGAGCGTTGTGATCTCCGCAAGAGGGAGCAAGCAAGCGAATACTCAACTACTCGGCCTTTACGCCAGCAAGAGAATGATCAGCCTACCCTCCGGATTACGCGAGAAACTAATGGCCGACTGAGGGCCTCTCCAGCCTTACGCCAAACTGGGCGAGTCCCCAGATTACGCCAAGCACAGTCCCTCGGCGTAAAACAAACTCGGACGACGGAAAGAAACCCTCCTGACCTGCGCAAATATCTGATCCGAAGACGTAAGGAAAGGAGACCTTCCAACATGCCTATTATGCCTCCTAGCGGACACTATTGTAATAATCATCAAGTTGTGATTAATTGCTACTGCTCCAAAGCAAAACGATCGGTTTTCGACCGATTGGGCTACTCACTGTCTTTCCAGGAAGAGGAACCCGCGCATGCGTCTGTAAACATGGCTTCACACGTGCCTGGAGAGGAGTCAAGCTCGAGGCATCATCCGCCTAGGCTTCCGAGCCGAAGGAGGTCTACTAAGCCCTTCAGAGACGTTGAAGCCGGGGTGTTCCAAAACACTCGCACAAGGTCACAACAACCAGTGTCGTCATCTTCTGATTCCGACGCCGGGGGTCGCCAAATTCCCGAATCAGAGGCAGAAAGTATCGAGTCGACTTCTACAACGACCTATACTAATCCCTCAATCACCCCCAGGGAAATGGGAGCTTACGCCGTTGAAGATGAGCGCGAAGAAGCTTCGCCATCAAGGAATACGGAATAACGCATCACTATGCTAGAGACATATCTGAAACGAATGCAATCCGTAATGGAAAACATGCACCAGATGATAGTAACTCAGCACGCAACTGCCATGGCTCAAGCGTCAATCCCGCCGACCCAGATACGTGTGGGGTTGGACTCACCACCATCCAACCCCAGCCAAGAGCCTACACTGGATCAAGAGTCGACAGTTCCTCCGCTTCCTCACCTGGAGAACGCTCTACCTCCCGCTGGAGCTACAATGCAACTACCTCCGCCCCACTCCGTAGCCCCGCTTCCGACTGAGAATCCGATGTAGGCAGTGCGAGAGTTGAAAGCCCAGTTCGACTCCTTGAAGCACAAAGATCAGCTCAAGAAACTGGGAATCAACCAGCCCTACCCAGCTATCTGGGAAGAGGTCCCTTTCCCTCCGAAATACAAACCTCAGGCGATGGCTCTGTTCGAGGGAAAAACATCACCAAGCCAATACATGAACTATTTCAGTATGATGACGGTGCTGCTACAAGGGAACGATGCCCTCCTCACTCGGGTGTTCAAAGGCTGCCTCTTAGGAGTAGCCTATCAGTGGTACCGTAGCTTGGCGGACAACTGCATTACTTCCTTCGAGGATTTCAAAGCTCTATTCTTCACACGATTTTATGAGGGAGGAATGGACATGTCTATGTCCTCTCTCATCGAAGTCAAGCAGAAGGAAAAGGAAGACGTTCGTATCTTCGTCGAACGCTTTCGTCAGGCCACCTTACAGATGCCTCCAGGAGTTCCAAACTCAGCATTGGTGGACATTTGCAGGAAGAACTTCCTTCCCGTGGTCTCGGTGTTCACAGGACCATATCAGTTCCATGATTGGCCCTCGTTCATCATCTCGACGGTAGCCGCCGAAGACAACAGTCGCAAGGTGTGCGACAATGGCATCATGATCTTCGCCTCTGACAGAGGCAAGAGGTCGTCCCCTGGCAGCGACCATCATCATGGTCCCAAAGGGAAGAAAGCCCTGGCAATCAACACGGCCAGGCCAAAGATTGCGACGACCACCCAAGCAAAACCTGGGGCTTCTAGGCCGGTCGAAGTCTACTCTTTCAACGACGACGATATCCCAAGTATCTTCGAATGTCTCGTCAAAAGTGGCAAGATCACCCTCCCAGAACTAAGGCGGCCCCAAGAGGTCGGCAATACTGACGACCCAAAATACTGCGTCTTCCACAGAAATGTACACCACCCGACAAAGGCGTGCTATGTACTAAAAAGGAAGATCCAGGGGTTGATCGATGCTAAGGCCATCACTCTGCACAACATCGAGAAAACGGTCACGGCCAACATGATCTCTCTGCAGTTTGGCAATCTGTCTCCCCAAAGGTCCCTAATGGTGTTACACCTATCTCCCGGGCGACGATGAGCATCGTTAACCTTCCCCCTGCTAGGGGTCAAGATCACAACCTGGTGCCCCTAACTACCCGGCGGGGCGAGATTATGTGGGTTCACCGAGATTTGGTGTCAGATCTCGAGGAAGAGACCAAGGCAACCAGGGCTACCCCCAAGAAGAATCCCAAATACAGATCATGCTACATGGTCACAACTTCTTCTACATCAGACGAAGACGAGGTACTTGTCGCAACCCGTTCAGGGAGGGCCTACCTCGACAACGACGGAGCAAATCAGGAAGGTGCGCCGACTGACGCTCCAGCTACCAAACCGTCAGAGCAAGGTCCCGTCGTGCCAAGCATCAGCTCTGCGAAACCTACTCCGGCAAAAAAGGGAAAGTAGAAAGAAGTACGCTTCGACAAACCTGTAAAAAATATTCCGAGCAAAGGTTTAGAGAAGCCATACAAATTTGACATCCTGGCCCAACTGGCCAATACGCCAGCCAGGTTGTCCATCTTCGAGCTACTCAGGCTCTCCCAGACACTCGTCTAGCCCTGAGTGAAGCACTGATGCAGGCGGAAGTATACTTGACCCAGCTCAAGTACCCCGACGAGGAACCAGTGGCATGTCCTCAATGCCACAGCGTGATGGAGGTGGTCCCAAATATCACTTTCACTCAAGACGATATGCTATTAAAACATAATAGACATGACAGGCCCCTCTATTACACCGGGTACGTCGGTTCCATGGAGGTCGACCGGATTCACATAGATCCGGGATCGTCAATCAGCATCATCCCTCACAGTCTGCTCAGGCCACTGAGAATTCCTACCAGCGAACTGGCTTACACTACCACTACAATCGTGGGTTTCAACGCCGGAAGAAGTAAACTATTAGGGAAGATTCGCTTGAGAGTCCAGATCGGCAACCTTAGGTCAGTGGCCACATGTTACGTCATCGATTCAGAGGTATCCTACAATATTTTACTGGGAAGACCATGGATTCACGACCACAATATAGTTCCTTCAACCCTACATCAATGCCTTAAATATGTAGACGCACAAGGAACCGTACAAACGGAGGTGGCTGACCTAAACCCGTTTAAAGGAATAGAATCCTACTATTCCGATGCCGTGTTGTACTCCCATGACCACACGGAAGAAGTGCCAGGAGAGGCGAAGAAGGAATCCCACCGGGAGCCCGAAGAGCCCTCTGCCACACTACCACTGTCAATCAGAGTGAAAGGACGAACCGCTCGTCCAAAAGCCATAGAGCCTATGGCTGTCCACCTGAGAAAGACTAAGTCAGGAGAAGGGGGTGATCCTCTAGTAATCACTTTGAACTGGAAGCCTCCACCCATAGTCATCAACCTTCGGCGCAACCAGCAGCCGACTGATGTAAATGCCACCAGCAACAGAGTTCCAGATGATAATAAATATCCACTTTTCCGGTACATCGGTACTCAAATTCTGAAACATGAACCCACTCCACATGACGAGGTAGAACCAATGGCTCAAAAGTTCTTAGAAGCTATAAACTCCTACCGTCCGTATGTCTGGGAAGTAACGTCACCATCCAACGTCGTCATGGCATATGGGCCACATGAGGATTCTATCTTCATTGTCCCGTCTACCTGCAGCAGTCAGCGTTCAATAATCTTCGGTCGCATGCAGAATCGACCGACTGTCCAGGAAGATCCTTTCGATGACGATACTTAGAAAATACAGATCCACCGATACAGCCCGCAAGCGCTAAGGATCATGCAAAACATGGGCTACGACTTGAAGCGGAAGCCAGGCCTCAACTACGGAAGAGGCAGACGAACGCCGCCGTACGGCGACCCCCGCTATCGACAGACTCGTCTCGGGTTGGGGTATGCCACCTCCCTCGCAACTTCCAAGCCAGATGAGGACCCCTTTCCATCTTCCCAGAGCAGCTCGTCGTCCTCCGACTCACTTGATGCTTTCAAACTAACAAGATCAGTAAATATGGTGATGACAAATCCCTCAGAAATCGAGGAACAGGATACGGAGCCGTTCGAGAACGACCCCTGGGCTCAGCAAATGGATACACAGTAGGAATTCCGCTTCGAGCAGAGAGAACCTCCCACCAAGGACGAAGTTATCCAAGTCAACGTTGGGGGTGAGCTCTCACCAAAGCCAATATTTGTCAGTAACAATCTTCCCCCAGCTGAAAAGGAAGAGATCATACAGCTGATAAAGGAATATGTCGACGTCTTTGCATGGGATTATGAGGACATGCCAGGCCTAGACCCGAGGGTAGCTACTCATAAGCTCAATATTTTGACCGATTCGAAGCCGGTGAAACAACACCAACGTCGGTTCCGCCCAGATATGATGGACGCCATCGAGGACGAAGTCAAGAAGTTGATAACCTGCGGTTTCATCCGGGAAGAACAACATCCCGACTGGGTCGCCAACGTTGTCCCAGTCATGAAGAAAAATAGGAAGGTACGTATCTGCATCGACTACCGAGATCTGAATGCGGCCTGCCCCAAAGATGAATTCCTCCTTCCCATCACGGACATCATGATCGACAACACCTGCGGCTTCGAGCGTATGTCTTTTATGGATGGGTTCTTGGGATACAATCAGATCAAGATGCATCCGGAAGACGAAAAGCACACTGCCTTCCGGACACCACTGGGGGTATATTGCTATACGGTCATGCCCTTCGGATTAAAGAATGCCGGGGCTACATACCAACGGGCTATGAGTAACATATTCTATGAGCAGTGACGCAAAACAGTGGAATGTTACGTGGACGACATAGCTGTCAAAAGCCGCCTCAAAGGTGATCACATTCGAGACCTGAGGACGGTATTCGAGTTAATGCGCCAGCATCAACTCAAGATGAACCCTACAAAGTCCTTTCTGGGGGTATCCAGTGGCAAATTCCTGAAAAGATACTATGCTTAAACCCCCCGCTCAGGCGGAATATAGCGAGAATCTCAATTCTGACAAAACTACTCCCAAAATAGAAACTAGTTAGGTCATATTCTATCATGTCTGTACGACCTCTGAATAGATATATCCTGCTAGAGAAGTTTATCGAGAATTATCATACTACCTTTGATATCACTCTCGCCAAAGAAAAAAAAAACTGTCATTTACATTCCGAAATGACGGGTCCACACCAGTCAGAAAAGAGTCGCTGTTATTCATTCCAGAAGAAGGCAGAATTACATAGAAAGGGATACATCAAGATGGCGGAGTAATCAGACCATGAATATGTCGCTCCAGTGCAGCTATCCTCTCATTCCTAAGGGCCAAGGCATCGGCGCGAGCCTGCTCCAGCCGTGCCTCCGGGGTATGCGTAAGGGTCAGATTAGCCCTTGCCCGAAGACAGCCCGTACGGGCAGCTTCCGTACGGTCCAGATCCCGTCGCGCTTCGCTCAGTCGACCAGTCGCTACCTCCAAACCTGCCAACGACTGGGAAGCCCACTCCTCTGCCCGAGCAAGTTTTTCCCTCAGCTTGGAGGCCCTCGCCGCATTCCCTTCATGCTCGGATCGACACTGCATCTCAACGGTAAGGGCTTCTTCCACAACAACTCTTCTCCTATCCATCTCCAGCTTATGCGTCTGGATAGAGTTGTCTAGGCTTTCAAGCTTTGTAGCGAGCCGCTCAGTCATGAGGTCGTATCGAGCCTGGACATCAGCATCAAGGCTGCCCTCATTCTGCTGCAAGTATTCGTTAATGGGTTGCTCTAAACCATTAACCACCGCCTCCAGAGCATCAGCTGCTCCAGGATTGCCAAGCCCCCTGACAACCTCGATCGAAAGCTGAGAAGACTTCTTCAGGAGCTCGAAGTCAAGGTTCTTCGCCAACACCATCGGTATCATCGTTTTTAAGCCAGTGTAGACGAGGTTGGTATGCTGCTCGATCAACGCGACTAGACCCGACTGAGCGCCCGGAGTGGCCATAATTGCAGACGAGGTAGCCACCGCCGCCTCAACAGGTGGCATGGCCGAAGAAGGTGCGATGGCGACAATCAAAGTCATCGGCATACTCGCGACAGGAGAGGTCACGATGACAGGTTCGTCCTCCCCTTGAGACGACGAAACCTCTCCGGGCGAGCTAGCCCCCGAAGACACTTCTTCCTCGAAATTGGGCGCCTCCACGTCACCGCCAGGAGCCAGAACAAAGCCGGAAGGCGCTTCATCGCCGTACTCCCCGTGGACGTCATCCCCTGAAAGGAGGACAAGAAAGCAATATGTCAAACACAATGGTAATCCTCCTAGGAGGAGACATCAGAACGACATTTACCCGGAGCCAACGGCATATACGACGCATCTGCAGCCGATGTAGCTAAACCACTCCTTAATGACGCGATACGAACTGTCATACCTGGAGAAGGAGGTGGGCCGACCGACGTCGCCGAGAGTTCGGTCAAGCCTTCCCCGAGACGCGGTCGAGGTTCGTCAGCCGGAGTCTCGCTAAGCGCGCTCGCTAACACAGAAGTAACTTCACCCACTGCTGACCTCAGGGAAGATTCTCCCATCTGTCGGGGCCACATAGGCAATCCCGCTCCGCTGCTTGGAGCAGCCGCAGCGACAGCAGCCTCCAGCGAGGACTCTCCGGTGCCGCCAGCCAGAACTGTAGAAGGTCTCCCTCTGAAAGGCGAGGAACCTCCAGCCAAAGAATTATCCCTGATACAGGGAGATGCCGGCTCATTCCCGGGAGCCTCAACGCCAGGAATGCGGAGAGGACGAACAATCGTCTCCTTCCTCCTCTTACGAAGGGAAGCTTCCTTCGGAGCAGAAGCCCGTCGCTTCCCAGAAGAGACCACCAGAGCCCCCGCCGGCAGAGGCACTACACACCTCGGCAATGACACCAGAGACTCATCCGGAGTACCAGATTCCTCACCCTCGTCAGAAGAAACCGAGGGGACTTCGACCCTTCCCCCAGGCTTGGCGGAAGGCACCCTGAAGCTCCCATGCATGTCAAAATCGCGGTGGAAAGTGTTAACTGCCACATAAAACTGGGCGTAGGAGTGAAGGACGTGCAGCTCCGTGGAGGATGTAACGACCAGCACGATAAAAATTGCCCCCGTACAACCCATGATAAAATATCGCCACCCTCTAGCTCCATCAATGAGTCCACCCCTGGACCTGAAGCTGGTGACGGCGTTGCCCACATGCAACTGGTCGTACCCGAACTGCCTGGCGAACCGACTAGGCAGGTAGGGCTCGAAGAAGCAATGGTCCTCACTCCTATACAGCAGATGGGAAGGTCTAATACAGACCAACCAATTAAACGCCTCCGGAGAAAGAACGGTCTTCTCTCGACCTGAATCCTCAAGCCACAGCCCTGACTAGTTGCGATGCACAGGAGGGGGAGTACAAAGGATCTTCCAGCCATGGCTGAGGTTCAGAACCAGCCGACAGTCTAAGACTGTATTCACATTCCAGGAGGAATCTTTGTAATTCAACAGGAATATACCCCCTGAGCTGCTACCGGAACCGGGAGACATCACCCGGGGATTGTGGAGAATTAACCATCCCATCAAGTACAAGTATGGTAATTCCACCCTAGGGAAACTCTCCCGCCGAGCTTCATCAACGAGCAACCCATCAGTCATGGCCCTCAGGCCAGCCTGTATACGGCACACCATGGCAGGAAGCAAGCCCAGTCTTGCCCCAAACACCAGACGCACTGCATGCCACAGGATGTTCCGGTGAAT
This sequence comes from Iris macrosiphon, assembly GCA_036927795.1. Taxonomy (NCBI): domain Eukaryota; kingdom Viridiplantae; phylum Streptophyta; class Magnoliopsida; order Asparagales; family Iridaceae; genus Iris; species Iris macrosiphon. The sequence continues at coordinate 101,539,855 of JAYESA010000005.1, read as the reverse complement.
GCGATCCGCGGACGCAATGCCAGGCACTACCACTCGGCACAGCCATATGGAGAGGAAACCAGCCAGCTGGGCTTCCTTAGACAAAGGCCTGCGACAGTGCCTCAAATAACTATGGGCCTTGGTACCTTCAGGGTACTTCCCAACCCTCTCAACGAGAACCTGATCGGGGGCCTTGGCGTCTTCCATAAGAGCCTCGACGACCTGGGCACTTAGGACGCCCAAGCAGTTCACGGGCTCATTCTTGGCCCCCGAAGCTTTCTCCGACTTGGCTGCCCTGGCCTGATGGAAGAAGAGGTAGGACATCCACTTAGTGGTGTGGGCCAAATCAGAGGGCTCGTCATAAAAAGCGGTGCACGCAAAGTACTGACACATCAGCTCCTGATATACTTCCACCGCCCGAGGGTCCAAATCCCCCAACTCCCAGTTGGTGGGAACGTACTCTTCATATGGGGTATCCCCCATCGGCAGTCTCGAGACAACTGCCATCTCATGAAGGGCCAACCCCAACTCCCCCAGTGTAGTGGCGAAGGTCCCGGCGAGCGGAATATACCACTCCACCAGCGCCAAAAACAAATTAACATTGGGAGGCAACCCAACACTCGTCGCACTCACGGCGGTATATAGTCCAATGCCCTCCAGTTCTCTTCGGAAGCGCGTCAAAGCCCAGTCAACTAGGCATCTCCATCGGGAGTTCGTTGGGGCAATCCACCCATTGCACCGAGGATTCTCCTTGGGATACACCCCACCTCGACTCATGAAGTCGTTGCAGAAGGTCGGCAGTTGGACAGGCTGGATCACCGAGCTAACTTTACTCGGGACACTACCCGGGCACAGTCCCCGGAACAGCGTCACAACGCCAGAAGGGCGACTAACAAACGACCCCTGGTCAGCGCCTTTCAGATGAAAGATCTTCCCCGACTTCCCGTGAAGATCAAGAGTCAACTTCCATGACATCTTCCTGGGATGCGTCGCATGGAAGAAGGCCGAGATGGGATAATCCCTCGGCATCGTCGGCAGGTACAAGACCAAATCCCCGGCAGGGAAAACCCAAGGCTCCCTCTTGGGCTTCGTCTGGGACTGTTTATCAATCATGTCCCCAAAAAGAAAAGCCAGCTTTATGTACTGCTCTCCATCTACACGTGCCAAGGGTTCGCCATTGATCATACTCAACAGCATTCGCTCACCCTGGGCCGATATCAGAAGCTCCCTTCCCTCAGGATACTGGGGTCCAGAGATAGAAAATGCCACATGGGACAGATCCTCCAGATAGTTCGAGTGCAGCATCCCAGCAGCGGAGCCCATCACCTCAGCCAATAGGGACTCACCCAGATCAACTGCAAGATAATGCAAGGAAGATATGTCATTACGAGTCTGGCACAAACACACGGACCAAGGAAACGACAGTCTGTGCTTTACGCCAAGATTGTACAAATTTGGTCGCTTTACGCCGGAAGTCTCCTCCACAAACGTAAAATTCAAATTTTACGAAATGCGCCAATTTTTGGTAGCCCGAGCTATTTACGCTCAGAGCTACGAAAATATGGAGTCTTTATGCTGACACATTAGAAATGTGGGCGTAAAAGATAAAAATGCCTCCGTGCATCATCTTCCTCAAAATAGGCTATCACCACAGAGGACGACCTAGCGCAGTCACGTTCAACTTGTGCGAAGGATTTTTCGTCGTTTGTGTCATCCCAAAAAGTTCTACCTCTAAAGCCGGGTGCGCTAGTCGTCGGCGGGATGCTCCCCTCAGAGGGAAGTTCACCTTGCCCGACCGGAGATTCCCTCGCCGGGACAAAAGAATGAGAAGAAGAACCTATGCTCTTTTCCTTAGCGGAGGGGGTTTGTTTCGGCGCCATTTCTGAAGACTCGAAGTGCTCGGAGAAGGAACGAAGAAAAACTCGAACAGTCGAAAGCTCTCTTTCGCAGAAGACAGATAAAAAGTTTTTTCTCTCAAAAGCTTGGGATATATATACAGTCCGGGTCGACTCCTCGAATCCTCGGACGAACCCCTCGAGACCCTAACCAAATCTCGCAATTAATAGTTGGTTATGATTGGATGCTACGTCAGCCCACTACCCTCGAAAGACGGACAGTCAGCAAATTCGAAAGGATTTTCGTACAAGACGGTTCAGCGGGTTCTACGCTAAAAGAGCTTTTCTACGCTCGACAGCAACGGATCTACGGTTTTACGATCGACAGCTACAAGTCTGCGGTTTTACGCCCGGATGCCTTTGTGCTCGGTAGCTTTTATGCTCGAGAGGCCACAAATCCACGACTTTACGCTCAACAGATACCAAATCGATAATCTCACGCTCGGTGGCGCTCAGTTTACGCTCAGCAGCAACAGATCCGCAAACCTCACGCTCGAAGAAATTTTCTTTTCAGGAGTAACAAATCAACAGTTCTACGCTAAAGGAGCTCTCTACGCTCGACAGCTACGAATCTAACGGCTTTACGTTCGACAGCTACGAGTCTATGGTTTTTCTTGCCCGGATGCCTTTGTGCTCGGTAGCATTCTATGCTCGAGAGGCAACAAACCTACGACTTCACGCTCAGGAACCACAGGTCTACGATTTCATGCTCGATGGTGTTCTGCGCTCACAGGCTACAGATCTACAGTCCTACGCTAAAGGAGCTTTTTTACGCTCGACAGCTACGAATCTAACGGCTTTACGTTCGACAGCTACGAGTCTATGGTTTTTCTTGCCCGGATGCCTTTGTGCTCGGTAGCATTCTATGCTCGAGAGGCAACAAACCTACGACTTCACGCTCAGGAACCACAAGTCTACGATTTTACGCTCGATGGTGTTTTACGCTCAAGAGGCTACAGACATGATTTCCCGCTCCACGACTTTCCGCATATCCAAAACAGTCCCCAAAGCGGTCAATTGCAAAGAGTTCCCACAGAAGATACTCGCTTTTGACCATAAAGTATCCCGTGTACCCGAAGCATACAGAGTTCAAACATTGAGAAATTACTCCTCTCGGGTCCAGAAAACTGGAGGTTCATCCAGATTCCAGTCTGAACATCTCGTCTATCAAAGTGGCAACTCAGTTTGACAGCCAAAAACCTCGACCCTGTTCCTAGGGACTTTCGAGACCCTGTTCCAAGGGACTTTCGAGAGATCATTCTTGAAGACGAATTCTGAACAAGATGAAATTCCGCTCATCAGAGAGGCAACAGTTCAGAAATCCTACGCCTCCCCTCAGTCCTAGCAACAGGACAGTTCTAAGTGTTCAAAAATGCTCAGCAGCGTCCTATGGACTACCCGCTATGCGTAAAGGACAGGGCCTAATACTCTTTCTATCAGAGTCGGCGTAAAGATTCAGACGTGTCGAAGCTGCACATATTCAGACTTCACAAGCAACGTATGGCAAGACGATCATATGGAGAAAAAAACGATTTTATTAAAGATTAAAATCATGATTACATATGAAGAAAATCCAATCTACAAGGGTTTTTCTCTATTCTTCATGATTACATATGAGGGAAACTCCGTCACAAAGGAGTTCCCCCATCATCGTCTGAAGATCGCCCAGAAGCTGTACTGACAGGTTCTCACATGGGTGAAGATCTTCCTCTTCTTCGAGGACTGTTCATCGACTACCACAGTCATGAACGAGAAGATCCTCCATTCGCCATGGCCGATCCAGTTGAGGCTTTTTTAAGCCCAACTCGATCGAGGACGATAGATTGTAGTTTGTCTAATCTCGTCCGCGGGGATCTCTGGAGAAAAGGTGCAGCTTGCCGAGGCCGTATGGTCAAATACGACCCTTCCTCTCTCCTGGTGCAACGCCATACAAAGTTGCTGATTATCCCGAGCAAAGGAGGCTAAGATATCCTTCCATGATCTATCGTTGCAGTGGACACTTGCTCGAAGACGCCATCTTTTTCGGCTCCCTACATGCTGGAAGAAAATGATCTCCTTCTTCCTCAGATCGACCCGACGAACTCCGACGATCATCTCTGCATGACAATGGGAATGTGGTGAAAACAGGTTCACTCCCCCAGCCTTTTATAGGCGAAAGAGATCACAGCGGTCCCCAATAAATCCGCCATAAAGTCAGCATCGACCGTTTCAACGCTCCATTCAAAAACGTTTCGAGTTACGAGGGGCCATTCATGCTTCATTCAAAGCGTTTCAAATTTTGAGGAATTTAAAAGCTTTGAAGGGGGTCTTGTAGAAGCATGAAAAATATGCTTGGAAGATCTACGCAGCGTCTTGGTGCAGAGCAGCGTAAGCAGAGGCCTTCAGAGCCATCCAGCATAAAACAGGGTTCTTCATCGCCTCCATGGCATAAAACCCAGCCGCTCTCAAAGCAGCGGTAAAGCGTACGAGGACCGCTTCATATTTCCGAAAAGAAACTGTCCAGTCACGCAGTAAAAACTGACCTCTGACTCCTGACAAAAAGTGCTGCACGGCTACCCAGGCGACGGCTGGAAATGGTGGCAGACCCCTCGGGACGCGCTCCACAGTATGATGGCGGATCTCTGCATTTAATGCAGAGGATTTGGTTAAAATATCACCAAACCGGCGCTTACTAAAATCCCCCGACGTAAATCGCTCTTTCGCGCACAAGGGAACGAGCTGTCTTGTTTTACACAGGTAAACATGGGCTGTTTTACGTTCCGTAGAAAATAAACTGCCTGCCACATCAAAAGCTACATTTCTACAGGGCTCGAGGCACGTCTCTACGTCTAAAGCGCACAGAGCGGTGACAGTTTCCCCTCAAGGCACGTCTCTACGTCTAAAGCGCACAGAGCGGTGACAGTTTCCCCTCAAGACACGTCTCTACGTCAAAGCGCACAGAGCGGTGATAGTTTTCCCTCAAAGTACGTCTCCGCATTTAATGCACAGGATGATGGCAAATCTCTGTCAAAGATTGGATTATATCTCCAAAAGCCGTAATTCCGGCTAAAGACGTCCATATCAGCACGCTGGCACGGTACGCAGCGGCCTCTACGCCCATTCAGGGTTTGTGCTCTCTCGGCTTCTACGCCCATTTCAGTCTCTACGACCTATCGGCTTCAAATGCCCATTCAGTCTCTACGACTATTCGGCTTCTACGCCTGTTCGGCTTCTACGCCTGTTCGGCTCCTATGCCTATTCGGCTCCTATGCCTATTCGGCTTCTACGCTTGTTCGGCTTCTATGCCTATTTGGCTTCTACGCCAAGGTGACAGTCATTTGGCTCCTACGCCAACCTCTTCTACACAAGGGATACCTACCTACGTGGCTTCTACGCCGTGATCTTCGCAGCAGATATACGCGTTTTGTCCCCTTAGTTGGACGCGCGTCACTTGCTCACTCAAAAGGTCATTATTACGCAGGCATTGGTTACTTTAAACGTTGTATAAAAGGGTGCTCTACTGTCCACTCCTCGGTTGCTACACCAACAGAGTGGTCACTGTCACCAAAACTCTATAAATAGAGACCCCTATCAATGGGAAACAAGGTCGAAAAACTTCCAACTAAAAGGAAAAGGTCGAAACTTTGAATGAAGAATCGAACAAGGTCATCGAACCGGAGATCAAGAGGGAGAGATAGAGAGAGAGAGAAGAATACAGAGCTCAGGCAAGGAATAGGGAGCGACGACCTTCAGCATCGCGCATCCACCCTCCTTTGCAACCTCCGAAGCTGCATCCTGTCTTCCACGGCACTTCTTCAACATCGTGTAGTCCAAGGGCTAAAGTGATCGACCGCAGATCAGACACCTATAGCAATTTATACCCAGATTAAATAAATTGTACTCCCACATCCTCGTATAGGATCAAATTGTACAAGTTTGTTTGTGAACCAAAGGGCACGGGTCTCGTATAAATCCCGCAATTGAAATACACCTTTCATCTCTTTCGTTTTAAATACCACAAACAACGTCATCTAGAGATGGATATTCGTGACCCTTTATATTCTCATACTTGCATTATCAAGTACGTTATACCCAGGACACCTGACACGAATCATGAGACAGAATCTTCCTAAAATATTCAAGGTGATTCTGTGTAGGTTACAGGATTTATGACAGATATTATATTCCTAGACATTATATTCATAGACATAGTATGACTCACTATATTAGATATGATTTTACATGACATGGACATGAGGCATCGTGGACATGAGATATATGATTACATTTGGGTGGGGAGAGACACACAGGCTACAGGCTGATTATATATATATAGGCCACAACATAGTAAATTATATAGCATAGTATAACTGCTACCGGCTCCCCGACACAGAGCTTGTAGTGGTATCAACCTAAGTTCTAGTGATGCTCTCAACTTGCATTTTACATAAATGGTTATATAGTTTACCCTATTGTTTCATTTATTACTGCACTAAATTTATTTTGGCTTGTATTATCTGTACTTTGCTATGTCCCCTGAGGAATTATGTTCCCAGGATTAGCAGACGAGGTTTATCCAGAGGTATACGGAACATGAGCACTTATCGGAACAGTACCAGTACCTGAGGACGAGGTGATCGCTGAGGACTTCTCCTGAACATCTGCTTCTCTATGCTCAGTTTTTAATGGCAAATAAACTCTTTTTCCTGTTTAATTAAACAATTATAACAGACTTTATATTGGGTTGTTCCCCGAGTTTAATTACTTGTGATTAGATGTTGTTTAATATTTTTTGTTGATATTGCTGTGTTTATTCTGTGGATGAGATTAGAAAACCCTGATAGTTGTAATACAGCTTAAGTATGCCCCGATGGATCCATTAAATTGGGTTTGTCCATCGGTGTGTGCTTCTGGCCATTGCCATGTGTCCAGTTCCTCGATATTTTGGGACTGGGCGTGACAGTGATTCATCAGACCCTTCAGTATTCTCGAGAGGGTCGGTACAGTTGCCAACAGACTAGACTTGCCACCTGCACTTGAGGGAATGCACAACATATTTTACGTGTCGCAGTTGAGATGGTACGTGGCGGATTCTAGTCACGTATTGGATCATTCAGAGATAGAGGTGGGCCCTAATCTTAGCTATCCAGAGCAGCTGGTTGAGCTTCTGGATCAAAGAGAGAAGGTGATGAGAAACCAGACCATTCCCTTGGTATGCGTCACATGGAGGTATCACTCTTCGGGTGAGTCTACCTGGAAGAGGGAGGATGAGATGCGAGAGCGTTACCCATATTTGTTTGTACCTTGAGGTACGTTATTTCCTGATTCTATTGTTTGCTTTTCTAGGGATAGTTTCGTCTTTGAATTTCGAGGAAGGAGTTATTTTAAGAGGGGTAGACTTGTCACTACCAAATTTTCTAAGAAAGGGTATTTTGGATATGTACATGTTGTATATTTATTTTTTGTGTTATTTATTTATTGTTAGATGTTACATTATAGTTTGGACTTTTGTTAGTAGACCTAAGTAGATTAGACATGACTCTTGGGCCAACATTATTTCTAGTTAGACTTGAGGCCAACAAATAAACCTAATTTATTAAGTTGGTGATTAATTAGTCAAACCATTAGGAGAAAAACCTTTCTTCCTTAATTACTTCTTTCATGCCAAGCCCATAGGGGTATTTTAGTCATTGCACCCTTGCTTGAACCCCAAGCAAGGGGCCAGCCACTATTTAGGGAGAGGAGTTTCTCTCCTCTCTTTTCTTCACCCATAATTCTAGATCTAGAATTTTTCTCTTCCAAATTCCTTCATCCCTATACCAATCCCTACCCAAATTCTCTTCTAATTACTTCTCTACTCACCTTTGAAGTCTATTGGAACAAAGAGGAGGGAAGGATCTACAAGGAGGTGAAGAGTGCAAAAGTTGAAGGCTCTTTGCATCCATTTGGAGACTTGCATTGGGAATCTATCTCACAATAGGTACAATTTAGTTTTTTTTCTAATTAGATTCTAAATATGTAGTTTAATCACTAGAAACCCTTTCATGTACTAGGGCTACCCATAGGAAGAGGAATTAGGTTCATAGGAGGCCCATAGAGAAAGTTATGTTGTGTTTTATGTCAATTTTAGAGTAATTTCGAGATTGGCACATCATGTGTTTGTCAATATGTCAATTGGACCAAATTAATATGTGTTTTGTTGTGTGATACTAGTGTCATATCCACAATTGGATACATGTTGGTCTTGTCATGATATTTTGGTGATACGGGTTGATTTGGGAGTTTTTTCCTTCGACACGGGGGTTTGATCATACCATATTTTGGCACGGATACGTAGTTGAGTGGCTAGCATGGTTTATTGTTTATAATGATGATATTAGAATTTCTCGTATCCTTTAGGATACGTTGGGATCAAGCCTTGGTGGCATATCACAAGCGTATCGTAGATTTGGTGTGATACGGTGCGATGCACGCCAAGTGTTTGTATTATTGCTATATTAATTTCCTACACTCTAAATTGCTATCCTTCATATCTAATTGCATTATTAGGAGTATATTTTGATGTATATTTATGTATCTAAGTATTATATACTTGTTAGTGATATATCTATGTATGTATATATGTGGCTAGTGGTGCAATGTATTATTGTTTTAGTGTCAGCTTGTATATATGGGGGAATAAACTTGTATGTTCAGTCGAACACATATGGGAGGAGTTATGACTGCAAGGTTGTGCAGTGTAGTATCTGAGCCAGGGGGAGCATGGGTCAGCAGTGCATTTCGTGCACTACTATGTGAGCAGAGAGCAGACCAACAACAACAGCAGCTGTGATGTTGGCAATGGGCAGTATGTAGCAGTCGGGTTTAACATTAGAACAACAGCAGTGCAGGTAGTAGGTGTAAGGGGAATGGCAGTGAGCCATTATGCTCGGGTACAACTGTAATTAGTTCACTATGTCAAGTGCAAGGGGGGGTATGTATCAGTAAAAACTGAAAGGGGCATACCAGGTCTTGGTTACCTGCAGGCAGTGTAAAAGCACTGTAGGTAGTGTACGTTATTTGTGGGTAAGGTTCAGAGCTTGGGTTAGTGTATTATAATGATAGCATCAGTTAGTATTGGTTGATAAAGGGATGTTAGTTGATATCAGATGTAAGTTATGACAGTCAGCTACCAGTGAGTGTAAGATGTTGATTAGTGCAAGTTAAGATAGTAATATATTAATATCAGTTAGTGTAGTATTGACTGTTAGTTATCAATTAGAGTATTAGAGATGAGTTACATATTAAGTGTTGGTACTATCTGTTAGTGTTTAGGATATGCTTGACACTAAGGTATTGTGAGAGGTAAGTGTTAAGGTTGTGTCAAGGTACTAGAGTAATACCAAGGTAAGACTTAGTTAAGTCAATGTGTTATATGTTAATATAAGTTAAGGTATATATATTTAGTATATGATGATACATTGGTTAGTATATATATTAGTGAGTTAGTATCAGTTCTAGTTACCTTGAGTTATACCAAGGTAATGAGAGTTGAGGCATCATGGGGTATTGGTATCGAATACTAAATGGGTAGTTAGAGTGTGATACCAAGTTGGCTCAAAGCCAAGGTATCCATCTAGTGTTAGTTAGCTAAGAGATACTAGTATATATTATACTTCTATATATATTGTATAGTATTTTCATATATAGTACTTTGTGTATCTTGTGATACTAAATAGCTATGATACTCTAGTATCATAATATAGCTAGTATAGCCTAGGTACATAGTGTATGGACCCAATATCCTAGGGTTTGGACTCATACAACCTAGAAATAGCTAGTTTGACCAATTTTGACATAGAAATGTCTTTATGACCTAGATTTTGAGTAGTTTAACTTATTTTCATTCTAAAACCTTGTATTGATATAATATTCCATATTTAGGTCTCTGAGGCACCGTTCCGGACATCTATGATATTTTTTGCCGAATTTCAGGTAAGTATATTCTCTGAGAGTTTCCCATTTATGATATCCTCTATGTTTCTTGTATTTAGTGTAGATATCCTTGACTCTCCTGACACTTGTGTCATGACCCGCACCCTATGTAAGGGTACAAGTTGGGAACAATGCCTAGCCTACGCCGCAGAATCGGCGGTAGAATGCTGTTTGGATAAACTATCTAACAATATAATGAGCCACCAACAATATCAATATACTCAATCACAGATCTAAGATAGAAATGAGCACGAATATGATAAAGAATAGAATAGTCACAATACACTCATGAGTCTAAAATAATAACATTAATGAGTCTGAAGAAAATCTAAACAATAAGCTGGAGACAAATCCAGTACAAGGGAATACTAAGAGGCTACAAGTCATGGGTCATCTATCTCAGTCGGGATGAGTCCCTCCAGAGCCAGGGTCTCTGATTCTAAGCCCATAACATCCTTAGGCCCGTAATGTGTAGGGTACCACTCCTCAGTGTCATCTGGGAAAGATATATCCAGTCAGGAAAGGAGCAGAGTACATCTCTAACAGCCGTTCTAATCAATGATAAAAACGATGTAACAGTAAATAGATGTGAATATACAAGATGCAACAATAGATATAAGAGATATACAATAAAGAAAATACTAGAAATAAATACAAGAATGGATAATATGGCAATAAACAAGAATACTAATGACTAAGTGAGTGAGTACTAGCTTTAACATGTGATCGGCTTGGAAACTTGCACAGGAATAATGGCCTGGTTAGTCATACATACGGTGTATGACCAACACTCACAGGAAAACAAGACATGTATAAGAAGGGTATGATCACATATCTATACTAAAATACTCCCCACCCCATACTGGTATAGGGGATCCAACCATGGTACACTATGGCACAAGATTCTCCAAGAAGATAGCGACTCTCCCCGAGAATCAGTGTCTGTACATGTACAAGATAAATAATGAAACAAGGCTTGCACAAGATACACCATATACCAAGGAATAATATCTCATGACGAGATCCAGTTATACCAATCTGTGTAACTATCGTGTCAAGAAAATATGGATATCTACACTAGATACAATGAACATAGAGGATATCATAAATAAAAAACTATTAGAGAATGTACTTGCCTGAAGTCCGGTGAATAGTCTCACAGATGTCTGATACGGTACCTCGAAGATCTAGATATGGAAATATAATATCAATATAAGGTTTCGAATAAAAATAAGTTAAACTGGTCAACATCTAGGTCAAAGAGCCATTTCTAAGTCAAAATAGTCAAACTAGGTCAACTCTAAGTTAAACCGGTCATACTTGGTCAAACTACCCATTTCTAGTGTGCAGGAGTCTATCTCAATGATATTGGGTTCATAAACTATAAAACTGGGTCATACAAGCTAAATCTAGGATACTAAGATACCGTATCTCAGAATACGCAAACAAAAGATTTGAAATGTCACATATATGCATATATAATTATCAATAATATAATATTCTAACTAGTCTAGTGCTAAGTGGATACCTTGGCTTTGAACCAATGCGGTATCTCACCACTAAACCCTCATCTTGATACTCAAACCCAAATACCTTGAGTATCCCTCAATTACCTTGACACTTACCTTGGTATCTCAAGGTAAATGTAATATCTAGTATATATTAACTACCCAGTCTCTAGGTATATACTAATATGTACTAATTACCCAAACTAAACTATAAATTAACAACTATCACTTAACACAAAACAACTAGCTAACTACTACACTTATACATATATACATGTATACATACATCTACATAACACTACTAGAGATATCAATACGTACTCAATACTAATAATATCACTAGTATATATATCTAACTACTACCAAACTAGCTAGCTATCAACTAGCTATACTAACAAATAACTAACTAAACTATACCTTAACTAGCTGTAGGTGCTGACTGAAATGCTGGAGCTTGCACTTGCTGCTGCGGGCTAGCACTGCTGCTGCAGTTGTTCCTTCATGCTGCTGCTGCTGCTCCTTTACCTGCTGCTGATGCTGCTTCTTCATGCTGCTGCTGCTGCTCCTTTACCTGCTGCTGCTGTTGCACCTACTCGGTCACTGCACTGTGCAGTGACTGACTGCACACTGCCTCGAGCCTAGCCCCCCCATCACACACACACCTACAAGAATACACATATATGTATCTATCCACACTCTATCTAACCACATAGATATATAACCACTCTCCCTAGTAGTTATAATATATATCTATATACACTCTCTAATATATCTAGATTCATAACATATAAATGTGCATATATGCACACACTCATTCTCTCACATATCATATATATATAATACCCCTCTCAAACTATACACATATGCATATATATACAAACACATATACAAAAGTACATATATATAAATACACATATACATATATATATTTATTTATATTCTACTTACATATAAACATATATCATACTATTCAATTAACTATATATATATATATAGATATTGTCACGCCCCAGTCCCAATATACCGTGGGACCAGATACGTGGCAATGGCCAGCAGTACGCACCGATGGACAAATCCAATTTAATGGATCCATCAGGGCATACTTAAGCTGTCAAATCAAGTCTACGATAATCATGGCACAACTAATCTCATCCACACAAGATATAAAATATGATCCACAGAATAAATAAGAATGTAAATCATCATCTAGTCTCAACAAAGTACTTCAGGGAACAACCCCAATAATATCTAGTACAATGGTTCAACAGACCAGAATATAAAAGACTAAAATAAACAAATAAATACTGAGCATGAACATGGATGCTCAGGAGAAGTCTTCAGCTAAGACCTCGTCCTCAGATGGCGGTACAGCTCCTGGATCGGCTCCTCCTACTGCGGTCCCATATACCTCGGGGTAAACCTCGTCTGCAAAATCTGGGGACAAAATCCATATCCAGGTCCTCAGGGGACATAACAAGGTACAGAAAATAATACAAGCCAGAATATAAATAGTGCAGCAAATAATAAAGTAAGCAGGGTAATTATGTAAACATCTGTATAAAATACAAGAGAGAATATCAACAGTACTCAGGTTGAAACAACTATAAGCTCGGTGTAGGGGAGCCGGTAGCAGTGGTGTCAAGAGGTGGTCTAGCTCAGCGGGATACTGAGTAGCCGACATAATCATATCAACCTGTAGCCTGTGAATCTATCCAGCAATAGATGGAATAATAAGGGAATACTAAAATAACCAGATAAGTGATATGCAAGATGAGAGCAGCACTAGAACTCAGGCTGAAGCATACTACAAGCTCTGTGTAGGGGAGCCGGTAGCAGCAGTAATAATGAGTAATGGGCCAAGCTCGGGCTTCAGAGTCTTGGGCCTCACAATAGTAGGGGTGTATATATATAATCAGCCTGTAGTCTGTGTGTCTCTCCCCACCCAATGTAACCACGCAAATCATGAACATAATGTCTCACGTCCATGTCAGCGGGGTCATAACTAATGCACAAGTCATGATGTATCTAGAATATAAAATCTATGCCAAGTCCTATACAGTATCACCTTGAACATCTCGGGAAGATCCTGTCTCATGATCAGTGTCCAGTGTCCTGGGTCAAAGTGTACTTGGTAAGACAAGTACGAGAAGATAAAGTGTCACGTATGTCCATATCTAGATGACATTACCCAACACCGCGTACGATGTTGGCACCCGACTGATAATCGGATGCTAAGTATGTCAAACGGTCCTAGGTTAAGCATGCACAACAATATAAGGTAACAAGGGAAATCTATAGCAAGACTGCAAAGCTTGGCAAGGTACACTTGCCTGATGTTTGAATATCAACTGTCGTCCTGGTACCGGTGGATCCGGTAGGTGCTACTCCAAAAGCTGTAATAAATATCACCAACAGTCTCAGAAGGTATCAAACTGCTAGAAATGCCTGTCCCTACGTCCAATTTGGACACAGGGGCAAAAAGGTCATTTTCGGCCAAAGCGAGTTCCATATGTGGGCCCGCTTTGCACCGAAAAGCGTGTCAGGGTCAAAGGTCTCCAAATTACTCCAACTCAGTGTTTACAAGTCAGGAACGATGATACGAACCCAACGGAACTTTCAGAATTAGATTCTGATGTGCCGATCACAAAATCACCCGTCAAGTGGAGCCTGTAGGGCCCACGATATGCGATTTTGTCAACGTTCTCAGAATCGGACCAAACTTGGGTCACAGGACCAGCGTATTACTACGAGTCCGATGGCGCAAGTTTCGTCTCAATCCGACGTGTGTACACCAAGTTACAGCATATTCCAGAAAGGTCGGATACGGGATATCGACGGCGGATACGCGTTGATTCCGGGGTGCACGCACCTCCGAATCTACTTCCGCAAAATCCCACACAACCGTATCAACGACGCACACGATTCAGTAAAGATCGCGTGCGACCAAGTCGTCCCGTTTGGTGGGGCGCACTCAGTTCCGGGGTGAATTGGGGTATTATTTTTCCTGTTTTTGGATCGCGGTGTGCGATCACCTCAGGACGCAATGCACCGAGCGAGTTGCACGGGCACTGAGAGGGTTATACAGTCTACGCGTAGCAACTGACAGAAATTAAAACAAAGTTACAGTTTGAGAGAAAATGATACCTGAACAGGGCCCGTGAACGCTGAGATTCACGTGTCCGAGAGTCCAATCTGTGTCCTGGTCGAGGATCTACCGTGTCCGCTAGGGCTGTGCCTGGAGACGGAGGGGTCGACTTCGCCGGCAGAGGGCGTCTCAGCCTAGGGCGGCTGCGGGCTGTTGGTCGACGTCGGTGGAGTCGACGGGGGAGTCGAAGGCTGGACGACGCGGCGGAGGTAGGTTCGAGCAAAGGGGGGTCGGGTCAGGCGCTGCTCGTGTGGGGTCGACGGAGTTGATCGACGGTGAGGGGGTCGATCCGGCGACGACGTCTCGAGGCGGGGTTGAGGGGATCGGACACTGGGACGGGCGGGTCAACGAGAGGGGCGGCAGCTGCTCGGGGTCGAGCGTGGCTGATCGACGCTGAACTCGGCGGATGGTCGATCACAGGAGGGTCGGGGTGTCGGGTTTGGAGGCGACGGCGGCTAGGTTTCAGGAGCTGGGCACGGATGTCGAGGCAGCCCCTTTTATAGGCTGCTACAGGAACTCCAGCAGCTAGGGTTCCTAATGGGTTCGGGTGTCGGGTTTGCTCAAATCCGACCCGATAGGCTGGTTTGGTTCGGTCTACCAATCCAAAAGTTTTTAAGGCTTAAAACTCATTTCCGGAGTCCAAATAATTCACCGAAAAATACCCCATGTCTGGTTTTCCATTTTATACCACAAAATATTATTTCCGTAATATTTTAATACCAATAAACTGCATTTAAAATATGGAGATCACCTTCACCTTCGATATACATTCCAGGAAAATTTCCGAAAATTTGGGAAAATTTGTATTAACATTTATTCTAAAAATTTGGGGTGTTTACAATCTTCCCTCCTTAAAAGGATTGCGTCCTCGCAATCGAAGAATAAGCTACTAAAGAAAACTATAAAAATACAAGGTTGCTTAGTTTACAACTGCCTCCTCAAACAAGTGGGGGTATCGCTGGCGCATACTATCTTCTCGTTCCCAAGTCGATTCTCCAGGGGAATTATGTTTCCATGCTACACGAACCAATCGGATTGTCTGTCCCCGTAACGTCTTCTCGCTGACGTCGAGGATGCCAACTGGTTGTTCTTCATATCTCAAGCTTGGGCCCACTGCAATCTCTGAATGATTGACGACGTGACTTGGGTCGGTCACGTACCTTCGCAGCTGTGAGACGTGGAATACGTCATGCACTCCTTCTAGGGATGGAGGTAATGCAAGACGATAAGCCACCTCACCAACGCGCTCTAGAATGTCAAATGGCCCAATATACCTTGGGCTCAACTTGCCTCTGCTCCCGAATCTGATAGTACCACGAGTGGGCGAAATCCTCAAGAACACGTGCTCTCATTCTTTAAACTCTAGGGGACGTCTGTGGGTATCTGCCCAATGCTTCTGTCGGTCCTGAGCTGCTCGTAGATGATTCTGAATCTGTTTTACCTTTTCCACTGTTTGCGTTACCAATTCTGGACCCAGTATTTGACGTTTACCAACGTCACTCCAACATATAGGCGATCTGCACTTCCTTCCGTATAAAGCTTCAAATGGTGCCATCTGGATGCTGGCCTGATAACTGTTATTGTAGGAGAACTCTACTAAGTGCAAATAATCTTCCCAAGATCCTCCGAAGTCTAGCATACATGATCGCAACATGTCCTCCAATATCTAAATGGTGCGCTCCGATTGGCCATCTGTCTGTGGGTGGTATGCCGTGCTGAATTTGAGTCTGGTGCCCAGGCTCTCTTGCATGCTTCTCTAAAAATGAGACGTAAATCTCGAATCTCGATCCAATACGATACTAATAGGTACTCCATGTAATTTGATAATTTGTCGCATATACATGTCGGCTAGTACCTCTGTGGACTGTCCAACTCTAAATGGCAAAAAGTGTGCCGATTTAGTGAGTTGATCCACTGTCACCCATACTGCGTCTTTTCAGCTGGGGCTCCTCGGAAATCCTGTAACAAAATCCATCGTGATATGCTCCCACTTCCATTCCGATATCGGAAGCGGCTGTAACATACCTACAGTCCTCTGATGCTCGGCCTTCACTTGCTGGCAGACTAAGCATTTGGCCACAAATCTTGCGATCTCCCTTTTCATTCCTTGCCACCAGTAATACTGTCTCAAGTCTCGGTACATCTTGGTTCCTCCTGGGTGAACAGAGTACATAGAGCTATGTGCTTCCGCCATTAACTTCTGTATCAATTCTCCATTTGGAACATACAGACGGTTTCCAAACCTCAATGTCCCGTCTTCGTGAATGCGGAGTCCTGTCTGCATACCCGCTTCTGTACTCTCTTTCAACCTTCTAAATCTAGCATCGGTGGGCAATGCCTCCTTAATCTTCTCCACGAGTGATGACTGAATCTCAAGGTTAGCCATCAAGCCATTCTGTCCCGGTAAGACGACCTCTATCTGAAGCTCCTGTAAATCTCTCAATAACTCGGGCTGCATTGTCAAGAAATAAGCCGTAGGCTTCCTGCTGAGCGCATCTGCAACGACATTCGCCTTTCCCGGATGATACTGCAGATCGATGTCAAAATCTACCATCAATTCAAGCCAGCGTCTCTGCTTCATGTTAAGCTCCTTCTGAGTATACACATACTTCAGACTTTTGTGATCGGTGAAGATTTCTACCCTTTCCCCATAAAGGTAGTGCCTCCATATCTTCAATGCAAATATAACTGCTGCTAACTCCAGATCGTGTGTCGGGTAGTTCTTCTCGTGAACCTTTAACTGTCTCGATGCATAAGCAATGACTTTGCCATGTTGTATCAAAACACATCCTAGTCCACTGCCTGATGCATCAATATAAACAACAAAATCTCCTGACCCTGAAGGAAGAGTCAAGACAGGTGCTGTTGTCAATCTTTTCTTCAGTTCTTCGAAGGCCTTCTGGCAATCTTCTGTCCATATAAACTCCTGGTCTTTGCGTGTCAGCTTCGTCATCGGTTCTGCAATCCTCGAGAAATTTTCTACAAACCTTCGGTAATATCCCGCAAGTCCGAAAAAACTTCTCACCTCTGCAACTGATGTGGATGTAGGCCAAGTCTCTATCGCCGCAACTTTCTCCGGATCTACTGAAAGTCCTTCTCCTGAGATGATGTGTCCCAAGAAAGGTACTTTGTCCATACAAAACTCACACTTACAGAGCTTGGCATATAACTTCTCCTGTCTCAAGGTCTCTAACACAATTCTGAGATGCTCCTCGTGCTCTTCATGGTTCTTGGAATATATGAGAATATCGTCAATGAACACCACTACGAATTTATCCAAGAACTGATGGAAGACTCTGTTCATTAAACTCATAAACACTGCTGGCGCGTTGGTTAAACCAAACGGCATCACCAAGAACTCATAATGTCCATACTTGGTCCTGAAAGCTGTCTTCGGGATGTCTTCCTTCCTCACCTTGATCTGATGATAG
The DNA here is from genome assembly GCA_036927795.1 of Iris macrosiphon. Lineage (NCBI taxonomy): Eukaryota > Viridiplantae > Streptophyta > Magnoliopsida > Asparagales > Iridaceae > Iris > Iris macrosiphon. The sequence goes on along the minus strand of JAYESA010000005.1, from coordinate 101,521,944 downwards.
CCGGATCTTAAGTCAATCTTCGAGAATACCCTTGCACCACTCAATTGATCGAATAGATCATCAATGCGTGGTAAGGGATACCTGTTCTTGATCGTCACAGCATTCAGTACCCTGTAGTCAATGCATAACCGTACTGTTCCATCCTTCTTTGGCACAAATAATATGGGTGCTCCCCAAGATGAAACACTGGGCCGAATGAAACCCTTCTCTAAAAGATCATCAACCTGTGCCTTCAACTCCACTAACTCCTTAGGTGCCAGCCGGTAAACTGATGAAGTGATTGGCTCTGCTCCTGGAGTTAAGTCTATTGTGAATTCTATTTCCCGATCAGGCGATAAACCTGGAAGATCATCGGGAAATACATCCACAAATTCTGAGATGACTCTTGGGTAACCTGTCTCCTCTTCTACCGATAGTACCCTAAGAGTAGGCTGAGCTCCTTGCTCTACTGCTCCTCGGAGAAACTCAAATTCCGGATGGCCAGGCGGTCTAAATATAACCCGCCCAAGTCGGCAATCAAGAGTCGTATGGTACTGACTTAACCAGTCCATACCAAGTACGACCTCATAATCCGGCATAGAAAATATCAGAAATTGAGCTCGCATTTCTTGGCCACAAACTACTACAGAACATGATCTACAGACGTCACTAACCGGAATAATTCCACCTTCCGTAAGAATTCTCTTCATTTTTGGAAGGGGTGCGGTAGCTACTCTATGGGTGGCAACAAAGCTAGCTGCTATAAATGAATGCGATGCTCCAGAATCAAATAATGCTACAGCTGGTAATGAAGCTACTAAAATAGTACCTGCGATGACCTCGCCTGCTGTAGGCTCCTCCTCAACAGCTAAAGTGAATGCCTGTCCTCGCCCCTGTGCTTGGCCTCGCTGCTGCTGAGCCTGCTGAAATAAAGCTGCCTGTGGTGCCAGGGGTGGTCTCTGCTGGTTCCCTCCTGGGGCTGGTGGCCTGACGCCTCCAACTCCTGCCTGCTGTGCTCCTACTGCTGGATAAGCTGGTCGTGGTGCAGGCAAAGCTAATCTCGGTGCTCCCTCTCTGCGCTCGATGCAGTCTCTGGTCTGATGCTGGTTGGAACCGCAAGCTAGGCAGAGTCCCAACTTACGTCTGCATTCTCTCTCAATGTGACCTATCTTGCCGCAGTGATGACAAGTAGGGAGAGATATGGCCCTGTGTGCTGTCCTCTCTGGCATACTCCTCTGGGTCCATTTTGCTGAATCCCCATGTGCTGTCCTGGATGGTGCTGAGTTGATAGGCCTCTTCAGGTTCGACTCTCTTCTAGTGACGCGCTCCATGCGTCGTGCTGCTGCGAGAACGTCGGTATAAGATGTAGGTACGACCGATCCAATCAATCTCTGGAGCTCGAACTTCAGCCCGTCAAAGAACTTCTCAACTTTCTCTTCCTTGGTCGAAATCAAGGTTGGGGCAAAGCGACTAAGGCGAATGAACTCCGCGTTGTATTCTTCCACTGTCATGCTGCCTTGGATAAGGCGGTGGAACTTGTCTCTGAGCTCTGACCGCGCTACTGCGGGAATGTACATCTCTCTGAAGAGTTGGAGAACTCTTCCCAGGTGACTCGGTCCTGCCCGAGCCTCATCTCCTCTGCTAACCACCAGTGATGTGCATTCTCTGTTAACTGCATTCTGACTGCAGTCATCCACTTCTCTCTAGGAAGTTCAGCGGCTTCTAACTGATGCTGAATGTTTGTGAGCCATTCATGAACTTCTGTTGGTCCCTCTTTACCAGAAAAGGTACGAGGCTTGAGCTAACGGAAGTCGGTAATAGATCCCGTCGCTGACCTCCTTGCTGGTGGATTTGCCTGCTCCAATGCGGATACCAGGCTGGTTCTCAGATTCTCGGCCTCCTGACGTTGTGCTTCTTGCTGAATCTGTTGCTGTGCTTGCATCATAGCATATATCATCTGGAACATCTGTTGCCCGTCCATGGCTTGTCCTGGTGGGAAAGCTGGCATCTGGGGAGTGAACTATGGTGGAGGTGGGATGTCATCTCTCCGGAACCTTGGATTAGGCTGACCGGTTTGATCGCTCTGCGACGCTTGTCCTCCATTCCCTGGAGTCACTCCGTCTATATAAGTAACCACAGCGTCGTGTGGCGTATCCAATGGAATCTCGTCTCCGTTCCTGGGATCCATTTCTCTGCAACCAAAAGATAAACTGTAAGAAGCTCATAGGAATCAATACAGGATGCAGTTCAAGTAACAAATTTTGAGTTCGATATAGAGTTCAACAATGGGTTAAATAATGGATGAGATCCTAGAACTTATCCTATCCTTAGGGCAGACTAGTTCGGTCCCTAAGTTGAAACCGAACAATTTTGTCGTAGACCTGTATGGGCCACCATAAAAACCATGTCACGCCCAGTCCCAATATACCGTGGGACCAGATACATGGCAATGGCCAGCAGTACGCACCGATGGACAAACCCAATTTAATGGATCCATCAGGGCATACTTAAGCTGTAAAATCAAGTCTACGACAATCATGGCACAACTAATCTCATCCACACAAGATATAAAATATGATCCACAGAATAAATAAGAATGTAAATCATCATCTAGTCTCAACAAAGTACTTCGGGGAACAACCCCAATAATATCTAGTACAATGGTTCAACAGACCAGAATATAAAAGACTAAAATAAACAAATAAATACTGAGCATGAACATGGATGCTCAGGAGAAGTCTTCAGCTAAGACCTCGTCCTCAGATGGCGGTACAGCTCCTGGATCGGCTTCTCCTGCTGCGGTCCCGTATACCTCGGGGTAAACCTCGTCTGCAAAATCTGGGGACAAAATCCATATCCAGGTCCTCAGGGGACATAGCAAGGTACAAAAAATAATACAAGCCAGAATATAAACAGTACAGCAAATAATGAAGTAAGCAGGGTAAGTATGTAAACATCTGTATAAAATGCAAGAGAAAATATCAACAGTACTCAGGTTGAAACAATTATAAGCTCGGTATAGGGGAGCCGGTAGCAGTGGTGTCAAGAGGTGGTCTAGCTCAGCGGGATACTGAGTAGCCGACATAATCATATCAACCTGTTGCCTGTGAATCTATCCAGCAATAGATGGAACAATAAGGGAATACTAAAATAACCAGATAAGTGATATGCAAGATGAGAGCAGCACTAGAACTCAGGCTGAAGCATACTACAAGCTCTGTGTAGGGGAGCCGGTAGCAGCAGTAATAATGAGTAATGGGCCAAGCTCGGGCTTCAGAGTCTTGGGCCTCACAATAGTAGGGGTGTATATATATAATCAGCCTGTAGTCTGTGTGTCTCTCCCCACCCAATGTAACCACGCAAATCATGAACATAACGTTTCACGTCCATGTCAGCGGGGTCATAACTAATGTACAAGTCATGATGTATCTAGAATATAGAATCTATGCCAAGTCCTATACAGTATCACCTCGAACATCTCGGGAAGATCCTGTCTCATGATCAGTGTCCAGTGTCCTGGGTCAAAGTGTACTTGGTAAGACAAGTACGAGAAGATAAAGTGTCACGTATGTCCATATCTAGATGACATTACCCAACACCGCGTACGATGTTGGCACCCGACTGATAATCGAACGCTAAGTATGTCAAACGGTACTAGGTTAAGCATGCACAGCAATATAAGGTAACAAGGGAAATCTATAGCAAGACTGCAAAGCTTGGCAAGGTACACTTGCCTGATGTTTGAATATCAACTGTCGTCCTAGTACCGGTGGATCCAGTAGGTGCTACTCCAAAAGCTGTAATAAACATCACCAACAGTCTCAGAAGGTATCAAACTGCTAGAAATGTCTATCCTTACGTCCAATTTGGACACAGGGGCAAAAAAGTCATTTCCGGCCAAAGTGAGTTCCATATGTGGGCCCGCTTTGCACCGAAAAGCGTGTCAGGGTCAAAGGTCTCCAAATTACTCCAACTCAGTGTCTACAAGTCAGGAACGATGATACGAACCCAATAGAACTTCCAGAATTGGATTCCGATGTGCCGATCACAAAATCACCCGTCAAGTGGAGCTGTAGGGCCCACGATACGCGATTTTGTCAACGTTCTCAGAATCGGACCAAACTTGGGTCACAGGACCAGCGTATTTCTACGAGTCCGATGGCGTAAGTTTCGTCTCGATCCGACATGTATACACCAAGTTACAGCATGTTCCAGAAAGGTCGAATACGGGGTGTCGACGGCGGATACGCGTTGATTCCGGGGTGCACGCACCTCCGAATCTACTTTCGCAAAATTCCACACGACCGTATTAACGACGCGCACAGTTTGGTAAAGACCGCGTGCGACCAAGTCGTCCCGTTTGGCGGGGCGCACTCAGTTCCGGGATGAATTGGGGCGTTGTTTTTCCTGTTTTTGGATCGCGGTGTGCGATCACCTCAGGACGCGATGCACCGAGCGAGTTGCACGGGCACCGAGAGGTTATACAGTCTACGCGTAGCAACTGACAGAAATTAAAACAAAGTTACGGTTTGAGAGAAAACGATACCTGAACAGGGCCCGTGAACGCTGAGATTCACGTGTCCGAGAGTCCAATCTGTGTCCTGGTCGAGGATCTACCGTGTCCGCTAGGGCTGTGCCTGGAGACGGAGGGGTCGACTTTGCCGGTAGAGGGCGTCTCGGCCTAGGGCGGCTGCGGGCTGTTGGTCGACGTCGGTGGAGTCGACGGGGGAGTCGAAGGCTGGACGGCGCGGCGGAGGTAGGTTCGAGCAAAGGGGGGGTCGGGTCAGGCGCTGCTCGTGTGGGGTCGGCGAAGTTGATCGACGGTGAGGGGGTCGATCCGGCGACGGCGTCTCGAGGCAGGGTTGAGGGGATCGGACACTGGGACGGGCGGGTCGACGAGAGGGGCGGCAGCTGCTCGGGGTCGAGCGCGGCTGATCGACGCTGAACTCGGCGGATGGTCGATCACAGGAGGGTCGGGGTGTCGGGTTTAGAGGCGACGGCGGTTAGGTTTCAGGAGCTGGGCACGGATGTCGAGGCAGCCCCTTTTATAGGCTGCTACAGGAACTCCGGCAGCTAAGGTTCCTAATGGGTTCGGGTGTCGGGTTTGCTCAGATCCGACCCGATAGGCTGGTTTGGTTCGGTATACCAATCCAAAAGTTTTTAAGGCTTAAAACTCGTTTCCGGAGTCCAAATAATTCACCGAAAAATATTCCATGTCCGGTTTTCCATTTTACACCACAAAATATTATTTTCGTAATATTTTAACACCAATAAACTGCATTTAAAATATGGAGATCACCTTCACCTTCGATATACATTCCAAGAAAATTTCCGAAAATTTAGGAAAATTTGTATTAACATTTATTCAGAAAATTTGGGGTGTTTACAGATATATATATATATATATATATATATATATATATATATATATATATAAACACATGTGCATATATATACTAATGTACTAGTACATATAACTACATATATATACATAACAATATATATATATATATATATATATATATATATATATATATATATATATATATATATATATATATATATATGAATACATTTATTACAAATGGATAAAAACAAAGAGAATTGGATCTAGAATGCAACACAACAACCACGTAGAGTGTATCGCACCCGTATCACACTAGATCTATGATACGCTTGCGATACGAGCCAACCACACAACCAACGTACCCCGAAGGACACAAGCAAGTCTAAATTACTATATATAAATAATACGAAGAGTCAAATATACATCTACGTGTCTGTGTCAAAATATTACATGCACAAAGCTCCGTGTCGGAGAAAAAAAACCCTAAATCAACACGTATCACCAATTTGTTGGGATACGACCTACACGTACCCAATTATGGATACGACACTATCCACAAACACACAAACACATGTCAAATTGATCTATAGGACCAATTGACAAACACAATAAGTGTCAATCTCGGAATTTCTCCAAAATTGACACAAAAAGCACCATAACTTTCTCAATATGCCTCGTATGAACTCAATTCCAATTCCTATGGGTAGTCCATGTATATGGGTTGATTTTTTATGGTTAAATCTCAGATTTAGAACCTAATTAAAGAAAAAAGCTGAATTGTATCTATTGAGAGATAGATTCCTAATACAACCTCCAAATTTGATAAAATTGGCCTCAAACTTATAGATCCTTGCTCCTCTTTGTAGATCCTTACTTCCTCCTTCTAGATCCCTGCTCTACTAGTCTCAAATGGTGATTTGGGAAGGAATTGGGATGAAATTTGGTAGAAAAATGATATAGAAATGAGGGAAATTGGTTTAGCAAAATTCTAGATATATATTTGAAATGAAAAGAGGAGAGAGAGAGACTTTCCCCCTCTTTATGTAAGCCGGCCCCCCTTGCCCCTTCCTCAAGCTACTATGTAATGTCCATTATACCCCTTAGGGCCTCTCATGAAGAAATAATTAAGGAGAAAAGGTTCTAGTCTAATAGTTTTAATTAAATTAATCCTCCTCCTAATGAAGAGCTTCTAATTGGGCTCAATTCTAACAATGAATACATGTTGGTCCATGAGTCTAAACTAAACTAGTTCGGTCCACTAACACAAGTCCAAAATAATAAACTAACATCTAAAAATAATTAAATAATATAATAAATAATTATTCAACATGCACAATATTTAATTAATTATAAAATTACCAAAATACCCTTTTCTAGAAAATATGGTAGTGACAACTTGGTTATACGGATTGGTATTCCTGGATCCCGTTATGAGATATTATTATGGTAGTTTCTGGCGTATCTTTTGTGCGATCTCCGTTGTTCTTGTACGAGTATGGACACTGATTCATGAGAAGAGTTACGACTTCGCATAGAATTTAGTGTCATAAAGTGCCATGGTTGGATCCACTATACCAGTCTGGGACGAAGAGTATTTAGTGTAGATATGTGATCATCCCCCCTGGAGTTCTTGTTTTCCTTGAATAGTGTTAATCATACACCGCATGTATGATTAACCAGGCCTGTGGTTCTTGAGCATTACCCAAGACGATCACATGTTGTCACTGGTACTCACTCACTTAGATAGTTATTTTATTTTCCATATATGATGTCCGTATCTCCTGTATGTTTTTTTTGTATTTTCTTATTTCAGTATATTTTCGTCATGCTCTGTTCCTCCTATATATGCTCTCTATTTACTTTACATAGTTTTTATCATTTATTGGACTACTTTTAGAGTTGTACTTTGCTCCTTTCCTGACTGGATATATTTTTTCCCAAATGACACTGAGAAGAGGTATCCTACTCACTACGGGCCTTAGGATGTAGTTGGCTTAGAGTTAGATACTGTGGCTCGGGAGGGACTCATCCCGGTTGAGACAAATGACACATTACCTGTAGCTTAGTGGACTGGCTTAAATTGTACTGGATTTGTTTCCAGCATTTAACAGTTAGATTTATATTATATTTGTGACTCAGTGGATATTATTTTTGTCTTGTGAGTTTTTTTTTTGACTCTTCAGTTCTTTATATCATATTCATGCGTTGTTCCATCTTATAGTCCTGTGATTGAGTATTCATATTTAATTGGTGGCATTATATATAGCTGGATGATCATTATTGCAAGATAGTGTAGTTTACCCAAACAACGTTCTACCGTCGATGTTGCAACGTGGGCTGGACGTTGTTCATTACTTGTGTCCCTATTTCAGGTGTGGGTCATAAAAATATGTTAACACCACAGCGGCATATCTTGGAAGACCTACAAATAATGGGTATAGAGAGAGTACTTCCGCAAGACGTAGGGGTATTGGCCTGTTTACAGTTTCAGTCTACCTTGGTTGAGAGAATTAATACAGATCAGGTAGAAGACCCAAATATTTAGAAGCTTCGGGCAGAATGTGAGTCTGGTCTAAGGAATGGGTTGACGATTCATGAATATGGAACCCTTAGATTTGGAAACCGTCTCTGTGTACCAAACGGAGATATTCGTCAAGAAGTTATGACCGAGGGGCACAGTTCCCAGTATTTGATTCATCCAGGAGGCAACAAGATATATCAAGATATCAATCAATATTTCTGGTAGAACAGAATAAAGAGAGAGATTGTAAAATTCGTTTCCCGGTGTTTGGTATGTCAGAAAGTGAATGTCGACCAGCAAAAACTAACAAGATTATTACAACCGATTCATATTCCGGAATAGAAGTGGGAGCATATCAAGATGGACTTTGTAACTAGTTTACCTAGATCCTCGACTGATCGAGATGCAGTTTGGGTAATAGTGGACCATCTTACGAAAGTGGCTCACTTTATTCCTTTTCGAATAGGACAGTCTACAGAACAGTTGACAGAGATGTACATGAGACAAATATTGAAGCAATACGGGGTCCCAATAAGCATAGTTTTGGATCGAGTCACCCGATTCAATTCTCAATTTTGGAAAAGCCTGCATCAAATTCTAGGCACCAAGTTGAGGTTCAGTACCGCTTATCATCATTAGACAGGCGGGCAGTCAGAAAGAACCATCCAGACATTATAGGAAATGTTGCGGTCTTGTACTTTAAATTTTGGAGGGACTTGGGAAGATCATATTCATCTCGTTGAATTATCATACAATAACAGTTATCAAGCAAGCATTCAGGTGACTCCCTTTGAGACATTATACAGAAGAAAGTGTAGGTCACTATTGGCATGGGATAACATCGGTGAAATAAAACTATTGGTTCGAAATAATCACACAAAAAGTGGAAGTTGTCAATAAGATTAGAGAGGGGCTTCTGGTTGCGTAAGATCGGCATCGACATTGGGCAGATCAACTTCGTAGACCTTTAGAGTTCTCTATCGGCGACCACGTTTTCTTGCGAATTTTGCCAACCTATGGAGTCTTTAGATTTGGGCTTCGTGGGAAGCTTAGTCCGCGATATGTCCGTCCGTTCGATATTCTCGAACGGGTAGACAATTTTTCTTATTGTCTTGCCCTTTCGCCTTCACTACATGAGGTGCATGATATCTTTCATATATCTCAGTTACGTAGATATGTCCCAAATTTGAGTCATATTCTCGACCATTCCGAGCTAGTAGTTGGTACCGACTTGTCTTATGAGGAGCAACCCGTATCCATTTTGGACCGAAGGGAGAAGATACTCAAGAATCGAACTATTCATCTTGTCCGATTTGCTTGGGGTCATTACCCTTTAGGAGAGTAGATGTGGAAATGCGAGGACGATATCCGGTCTCAGTATCCACACATCTTCGATACAAAAGGTATATTCACTCTTATGCCTTCGTATCTCGAATCTCGTGATTCGTTCCCCTATGTTATGTGATATCACTTTTCTTCATTATATGCTTGAATTTGATTGCACGTGTAGATGTACTTGTAGTTAGTGCATTATTTGTTCTGATTTCTCTAGTTAGCCTTGAGTATGAATTTCGTGGACGGAATTTTTCTAAGGTGGGTAGAGATGTCATTCTCTGTTCCCGATATACGTATTTGGAACATATATTTCCGTGCATATGTTATTTCTTGCTTGCATGGTTAATTAGGTTGCATGTCATGGAGACTGGACCAATTCTTTGGTTTACTTGGCTCATGGTTTAATTGTTGGGTTGGTTTAGTCATGAGAGAACCCATGGTCCAAACCTCAACCCTAGCTATATTATCTAACTTCTTTCTCTCTCTTCCCTCATTCTTCATTTCTTTCACTTTCTTTCATTTCTAGGTAAGTACACGTTGCATGACATAGACAAACTTTAGATTTTAATTCTTGCTTTTTTTTCTTGCATTTTATTAGTCTAATATGTGTACATTATGATTCTAAGCACTTTTAATCCTTGGAGTTTTGGTTTTGATGGATGTAATTTAGTAGATCTGCATTTTTAGTGAAGAAATTTCATGGGTTCAAATTTTTTTCTTAGTTTTGATATATTAAAACATGGTATTTAAGAAAAATAGTTTTTGTGGTTGATGGAGCACTTTATTTCGAGCATTTTGGCTTTTGGTTCTCTTGAGTTGGAGTTGAAATAAATTTTTTTATGGGAAAATAATTTTTTGATTTTTGGAATTTTTTTGCCATGACTGAACTTGTTGTCTAGAGAAGACGAAGTGCTCATAAGTCCAGCACCATATGCACAGAGAGTGCTATGTAGCCTGAGTGCTATGCGGCCTGAGCTCTGTGCCACATATACCTTCCAGCATATGTCCATCTTATTGGATGCATGACTGATTATTACACAAATTGTTCTGAAGTTAAGTGCTTGAAAAAGTCCTAAGTAACATAACTCCTTGTGTTTCACTTGCTAAACGAATGAGAATTTCGCTAAGTCCAAGATATATTTATGCGGCAAGCAGAGCATATTGCAAGCATACTTATGCATCATTAACACTATGCGCCTCTTCGCTTTTGATGCATAACTCTTCTTAATCCTTGCACATTTTTCTATGATTTTATCTTTTCTCTGACACACTTTATGACTTGTCACATCCATCACTTCAGTAACTTCACTGACACGTATTTAATGCACGTCACTCAGCACTTGTCCCAAGGAGTGGACTTTGCCTCGACTTATACGGCACCTGTCATATGCGGCACTGACTCTGTGCGTCCCTGATTTTCATGCAGCCCTATGTGCATGTTTTATTGATTTTCTTGGTTTGGATGTTTTATTGAATTTTGTGATTCCATGGGTGATACCAATGATTATAATTGTATGAGGACTAAGTGACCCTGTATTGGACCTGACTATGTGCCTGACTTGACCTATGTGTTACAATGTGCTAGAACTCATGTGAATGACCAATGATTGGTAATTTGACTCGACTATTGGTATCCGTGCTGATACACTTACTACGTGCTAACTGTTCCTACATGATTATATTATATGTTTTACACTGAGGTATACCTACGTGTTACGCGACATGTGATATAATACGATTCCTCCATCATGGACATGATAGTTGGTCAATAACCAAGCGTGGTTAGGACTTGTGTTGATTGTTGCATCACGCTGGGGTGAATCCAAATTGAATTGCCAAGTGACAAAGTTGATTCGTATCTAGCGTGCCCATACTAAGGTATTACATGTAAGGAGAATAACATGAGACCATGCCATGTGATTCCATCTAACCATAGGGTTAACTAGGCAACTAAAATATTTAGAGCATTGGGAGAGACGGAATCCCGAGATCGTGCTTAACTAGCCGCTCTCAATCATATGGGAGTAAAGACTGGCCCCCTTGGATATTGTTTAAATCCTCATTAGTGGATAATAATATTCTATTATTATATTGTACTATATGTTCTATGCGATCTTAGCACGGTGGCCTTTCGAGGGACCGGTGCATACTACTATGTGCTACGCGATAATTCATGGCTCGGCTAGCCCCTGCTAGAACATGGCTCGACCTGAGAATTCCTATTATATGCATAATATTTTTGGGATAACCCAAAATCCACCTAGTAAGTCGTATAAATGATTGGCCGATTTTGTAATGGACTCGTTTGTGTATGGTACCTTCTGTTAAATAGTTTAGGGACATGGACTATCATGGTGCGATGGTCTAACCCTTGTACTTGTTTGGTTGTAGGGTTAGATTGATGTATCACGATAGAGACATGAGTGGATTTCTTGATCACTGCTCGTTATTGCACATTTTACTCTTTTGGACGTTTTGCCACCGACACTTGTTTGGCGTAAATCTAGACATTTAGTCTTCTTTGTCACGCCCCAGTCCCAAAATACCGAGGGACCAGATACGTGGCAATGGCCAGCAGTACGCACCGATGGATAAACCCAATTTAATGGATCCATCAGGACGTACTTAAGCTGTAAAAACAAGTCTTCGACATCAGGCACAACTAATCTCATCCACACAAGATATAAAATATGATTCACAGAATATAAGGAATGTAAATCATCAACCAATCTCAACAAAGTGCTTCGGGGAACAACCCGATAAAATATCTGATACAATGGTTCAATAGACCAGAATATAAATGACTGAAATAAATAATAAATACTGAGCATGAACATGGATGCTCAGGAAAAGTCTTCGGCTAACACCTCATCCTCGGATGGCGGTACAGCTCCTGGATCAGCTCCTGCTGCGGTCCCGTATACCTCGGGATAGATCTCGTCCTCAAATCCTGGGGACATAATCCATATCCAGGTCCTCAGGGGACATAGCAAGGTACAGAAAATATACAAGCCAAAATAAATGCAGTACAGCAAATAATGAAATAAATGGGGTAAGTATGTAACCATCTATGTGAAATGCAAAATGAGAGCAACACGAGTACTCAGGCTGAGCCACTACAAGCTCTGTGTCGGGGAGCCGGTAGCGGTAATAACCGGTAGTGGGTCTAGCTCTGCTCCGAGAGTCTACGACCTCTCAATAATAGAAGATATATATATATATAAAACAGCCTGTAGCCTGTGGGTCTCTCCCCACCCAATATAACCACGCATATCATGACCATAACGTCTCATGTCCATGTCAAGCGGGATCATAGCTAATGCAACAAGTCATAATGTATCTAAGAATATAGTATCTCTGTCAAGTCCTGTATCCTATACAGAATCACCACGAATATCTCGGGAAGATCCTGTCTCATGAGGAGTGTCAAGTGTCCTGGGTCAAAGTGTATTTGGTAAGACAAGTACGAGAATATAAAGTGTCACGAATGTCCATCTCTAGATGACCGTACCCAACACCGCGTACAGTGTTGGCACCCGACTAATAATCGGACGCTAAGTACGTCACACGATCCTAGGTTAAGCATGCACAATAATATAATGAAGCAAGGAAAATATATAATAATACTGCAGAGTTTGGCAAGGTACACTTACCTGGGATCATGTTGCTGGTATGAATCAGAGTCCAAGTCACAGTCCAAATAGCCTATGTATTACAAATTTCACGTCAAAAGATAATTTATTTTAATTTATTTAATTCTTGAATAATTACTCTAAAATCCTATTTTAATCTTATTATTTAGATTTTTATGTTGATTCCTAAATTTTGTCCAAAGAAACTGAATTTTATCAACTCGAGACTCATGGCACGCAAATCGAGGCGATCTGTTGACCAAAAAGTCAACTGACACAAACTCGACTTTCATGCATGATTTCCTGTAGATTTCAATATCAAAAACATACTAGAATTTACGGCTCGTCCGAATTCAAATTCGTTTGGGAATTATGGCACATACAAATTTTGTATTGTGCACCGATGGTTAAATTCTAACCTAGAAGTTCTACAGAATTAACAGTATGTAAATACTTTGAATTAAATTCTGGTAAAAATATATGTCGATGATCTCGACATTAGCTTTCCAAAACTTTAAACGGTTCATGATTCTGATTCCGGGTTCTCCCGAAATTGTGAAAATATCGAAACACGTCTATTTTCGGACATGCTGTGCTCTATGAATTTTCTAGAATTTATTACTAATAATTTCGAAAAACAATTTATATAATCAGAAATCTAACCTCAATATCTTTCTAACGCAAGAAATTAGGCCTCGTTTGGAGTCCGGAGCTATGCGCAATGGCTCATCGAAGAAACCCTAGATGACAATTCTCCCAAATCCCTCTCTCTCTAAAATAATGAGATAATTAGGGTTATTATATTATATATATATATAGATGTACCTGTGGCTGAATGGATATCTATAGGCTGACATGTGTCAGAATCTGATTGGATGGTTTTATTTATATTATTTATTTTTGATTTGCCTTTATCAAAATATTATTTAAGTCATTTTAAATCTAAATAACTCAAAATAAACATTAAAAATAATCAATAAAATCTAGAAAAATTACATAAAATATATTTTGAACCGAAAACCCTAGAAAAATATTTGGAATAATTTTATATTCATAGATTTCCTACTATAATTAGGAGAAGCTCTAAAAATTAGTTTTAAATATTTAAATAAAATTAAATATTAAATATATTCCAAAAATTCTGAAATAATTTCATAAAATATATAATAATATTATAAACACTAAAAAATTTATGTGGGTCCATTCTATATACCTGGGCTTGCACAATAAATTCTAGAAGTCCTAAAAATTAGTTATTAGTCTAAATAACTCCCAAAAAATACTAAAAATATTCAGAAAATTTCCAAAAATTCTAGAAAATATATTTGACTATTTAGAACCTAAAATAAAATTTTGGGATATTTTTAATTAAGTTTGAACATAAAATAAATTCTTCAAAGTCCTAGAAAATTAGTGTTACTAGTTTTAATTAACTAAAGATTATGGAAAAAATCTCAATAATCTAAAATAGCCTAAAAATAATTCTAAATAAATATTTATATAAGTAAATATACTGAAAAAATTTATTTTCTAATTAACTAAGAGAATACTATAAATAAATTCAACATCTATATTAAATATAATAATTTAAAATATACACAAAATACCTATTTTGGGTGAGGGAGTTTACAATCTACCCAACTTAAAATAATTTCGTCCTCGAAATTAAAATAAGACATAATTTGTTAAATCATTCACATTCGTACATAAGGTACGTCAATCGCAATCTCTTCCAAAAATTTAAATAACAAAATCTATTCAAATCTATCGCGATCATTTCAAAATTAAGATAATCATTGTTCAAATCAAAATTTAACCTATTGTAATCTCTTCTCACTTTTCCAAATCATCAATATCTAAATTTAAATTGAATCCATATAATATCTTCAAGATTTAAATAACCCATAACAAATTTTATCTCACGATCTCCAACTATCATAATCTCCTCTAGAAGTAATTCGAGTCCAATATTATTCCTATTTTCACTTATAAATTTTTGTATTCTTTAACTTTTTAAATTCCATTCACATCCTCAATATTTCAAATAGGTAGTCCAACCATCAAATTTTAATTCTTAATTTAAATTATCAAATTGAAAAATAATTTAAATGCAGTCCACCAATGTTCAAGTCTAAAATTCTATATTTTTATCCTCTAAACTCCAATTGATGATTTTACTTTCATTATTCAAAATTTAAATCATGTACCTAAGGTATAAATATGGGGTCCTCAATATCAAGATTTTAAAATTCATTGATCCTCATCATCTTAGTCATTCTTCTAAAATTCTCAAAATTTAAAATGGCTTAAACATCTCCCAATCTAATCTTACTCGATCATAATCTAAAAGAAATTTCCCTCGAGTTGACAATGTACTGCTACCCAACTTGGAATTTATCCATCTATCACATAAGGCTATATACTTTAAGAAAATATTTCTTAATTTATTTACTCATGTAATTCAATCCTCAAAACTTCAATGCCGATTATATCATAGATGATATATCCTTAATTACTGAAGAATAATCCTCCAATATGTGATCGGCCTATGGGGTATATCCTGTACTCTCTGCGTATCAAACTTTACCAAGCACGAGGTTTCGTCTTTCCGAAATAAGGGAAGACGGTGGCCAATAATAAAGAGTTCAAGGGCAGCGTAATAGAATAGAAGTATCGGGATCAAGGCGTTTAAAGAATTCAAATAGGAATTATCAAAGCTGTTGTGAATTGAAATCCTATTTTGGTAATCCTTTGTTCGACTGATCGTATTAGCACAGTTATGTAACCGATACGATATGTCAGACATGTCTAGAGCAAGTATATTCGTCTACTAATCACTACATATATCAATCCACGTAAAGTAGCGTTACGAAGGGCGAATCAAGCACACTAAGGTTAGCTAGACCTTAATACACTGATTCTGAAATGTATTATTGTGGGCCTCCCCAATAATACGTTTGTCAGGAACAAGCTCGATAAAGAATAAGCTTGCAAAACTAGGCTGTAAAATAGCAGCATAAGTCAAGGTAGTTGTGAAATATAAATGCGCTAGATCATGATGAAAGAAGTCACAGCATATTTCGAGTCCACAAGAAGTTAAGACTATACAATCTCTACAGTTATCATACAACTTCCTTGTCTAAGTTGCTAGTCGACCAAACAGGGCAAGGACCTCTAAATTCTATTGTCTGAATAAACACTGTCATCTTATGCTAGCATACAATTAATGTCATTCAATTACACTATCTCGATGGGTCAAGTGGACTATGTGGTACTAGGTTGTGAAGCATACTACCCAACTTATAAGAATTAAACTACTACTGTGACAGTCTTAAGAGGATCCTGCAAATAATCTTGCACATGTAAAATAGAATATAAACTCTTATTAGGGTATATGAGGAAAGATCTTGGTACTTATTAGGGTCTCCTATTATAATATATAGGTAAGGGTCACCTTAAGTCTTAATCATAGTGCTCATAGAACATGTGTCAATAGCGAGAATGAAAAGGTTATTAGTCTTAAGGGAAAGAAAATATAACTTGTATCGAGGTGGGGGTACAATTTACGTGATTTAACACTAAGGGGTAATCATCGGGTCACAATCTACAAGATTAACTCAAACTTATCGAACTCTAACTACCAAGCATAAAATTTTCAAATTCAAGACTACAGCTTTAATCCTAGCAAGCTATATATATATATATCCTAGCATAGAATAAATTTACTTAGTCTATAATCAGAAGGGTTAGTTGGCACGAGTTGAAAGATGAAGGGAAGAAATGTAATCAGTCGTCGCACTCTAACGAGCGCTATGGTCGCAGAGGAGCAATATATGAAATTAGAATAGGGGCTCTAGATAGCATCATGATTTTCTAAGGAAAAGTGGTATGGTAGTTGCTAGGTTTGAGGTATGATTAGGAAAATATTCTATACATTGTTCTTGGCTTTCTAAGGTACTGTCTGCTTATCACAAGACAAGAACCTAAATTTGTAGTTCTCCAATACTTCTCTAACTGTGAAGGTTAGGTTCAGTCCTAATATTAAATTTTGGTTTCCTATTGGTTCCTCAATACTAGGGTCAAATATTATGGTAAAAGTTCTAACTAACTCTAGTGGTGTCTATACTACTCTCAAGTCTTCATAATTCATCAGGGGGTACTGGTAAACCAATTCTAGAGATAAGGAATTCTAGAGTTCACTAGATATTCTAGACTTAGTGGGGTGTCAATACTCTAGCTGTACTCTTAATATGAATGTTACCCTACTTATCATTCTATCAACAGGGACCTCTATATTCTAGGAAAAGGCTATACTTAAGGAACTAATGAGAAGGCACATGAATCAAGCATGATGCAATTATTTAACGGAATGGATTGGAAGGAGGATGAGTCATAGTCAGTTGTGGATGAGATCCTATACTCTAATCCTAGGTGCAGGCTTGCTCGGTTCCTAAGTTAAAACCGAACGATTTAGTCGTAGACCTGCATGGGCCACCAAAAAAACCATGTCACGCCCCAGTCCCAAAATACCGAGGAACCAGATACGTGGCAATGGCCAGCAGTACGCACCGATGGACAAACCCAATTTAATGGATCCATCAGGGCGTACTTAAGCTGTAAAAATAAGTCTTCGACATTAGGCACAACTAATCTCATCCACACAAGATATAAAATATGATTCACAGAATATAAGGAATGTAAATCATCAACCAATCTCAACAAAGTGCTTCGGGGAACAACCCGACAAAATATCTGATACAATGGTTCAATAGACCAGAATATAAATGACTGGAATAAATAATAAATACTGAGCATGAACATGGATGCTCAGAAAAAGTCTTCGGCTAACACCTCGTCCTCGGATGGCGGTATAGCTCCTGGATCAGCTCCTGCTGCGGTCCCGTATACCTCGGGATAGATCTCGTCCTCAAATCCTGGGGACATAATCCATATCCACGTCATCAGGGGACATAGCAAGGTACAGAAAATATACAAGCCAAAATAAATGCAGTGCAGCAAATAATGAAATAAATAGGGTAAGTATGTAACCATCTATGTGAAATACAAGATGAGAGCAACACGAGTACTCAGGCTGAGCCACAACAAGCTCTGTGTCGGGGAGCCGGTAGCGGTAATAACCGGTAGTGGGTCTAGCTCTGCTCCGAGAGTCTACGACCTCTCAATAATAGAAGATATATATATAAAACAGCCTGTAGCATGTGTGTCTCTCCCCACCCAATATAACCACGCATAGCATGACCATAACGTCTCATGTCCATGTCAAGCGGGATCATAGCTAATGTAACATGTCATAATGTATCTAAGAATATATTATCTCTGTCAAGTCCTGTATCCTATACAGAATCACCACGAATATCTCGAGAAGATCCTGTCTCATGAGGAGTGTCAAGTGTCCTGGGTCAAAGTGTATTTGGTAAGACAAGTACGAGAATATAAAGTGTCACGAATGTCCATCTCTAGATGACCGTACCCAACATCGCGTACAGTGTTGGCACCCGACTAATAATCGGACGCTAAGTACGTCACACGGTCCTAGGTTAAGCATGCACAGCAATATAATAAAGCAAGGAAAATATATAACAATACTGCAGAGTTTGGCAAGGTACACTTTCCTGGGATCCTGTTGCTGGTATGAATCAGAGTCCAAGTCACAGTCCAAATAGCCTATGTATTACAAATTTCACGTCAAAAGATAATTTATTTTAATTTATTTAATTTTTGGAATAATTACTCTAAAATCCTATTTTAATCTTATTATTTTAATTTTTTATGTTGATTCCTAAATTTTGTCCAAAGAAACTGAATTTTATCAACTCGAGACTCATGGCACGCAAATCGAGGCGATCTGTTGACCAAAAAGTTGACCGACACAAACTCGACTTTCATGCATGATTTCCTGTAGATTTTAACATCAAAAACATACTGGAATTTACGGCTCGTCTGAATTCAAATTCGTTTGGGAATTATGGCACATACAAATTTTGTATTGTGCACCGATGGTTAAATTCTAACCTAGAAGTTCTACAGAATTAACAGTATGTAAATACTTCGAATTAAATTCTGGTAAAAATATATGTCGATGATCTTGACATTAGCTTTCCAAAACTTTAAACGGTTCATGATTCTGATTCCGGGTTCTCCCGAAATTGCAAAAACATCGAAACACGTCTATTTTCGGACATGCTGTGCTCTATGAATTTTCCAGAATTTAATACTAATAATTTTGAAAAATAATTTATATAATCAGAAATCTAACCTCAATATCTTTCTAACGCAAGAAATTAGACCTCGTTTGGAGTCCGGAGCTATGCGCAATGGCTTCTGGAAGATGAAGAAATCCTAGATGACAATTCTCCCAAATCTCTCTCTCTCTCTAAAATAATGAGATAATTAGGGTTATTATATTATATATATATAGATGTACCTGCGACTGAATGGATATCTATAGGCTGACATGTGTCAGAATCTGATTGGATGGTTTTATTTATATTATTTATTTTTGATTTGCCTTTATCAAAACATTATTTAAGTCGTTTTAAATCTAAATAACTCAAAATAAACATTAAAAATAATCAATAAAATCTAGAAAAATTACAAAAAATATATTTTGAACCGAAAAACCCTAGAAAAATATTTGGGATAATTTTATATTCATAGATTTCCTACTATAATTAGGAGAAGCTCTAAAAATTAGTTTTAAATATTTAAATAAAATTAAATATTAAATATATTCCAAAAATTCTGAAATAATTTTATAAAATATATAATAATATTATAAACGCTAAAAAATTTAAGTGGGTCCATTCTATATACCTGGGCTTGCACAATAAATTCTAGAAGTCCTAAAAATTAGTTATTAGTCTAAATAACTCCCAATAAATACTAAAAATATTCAGAAAATTCTCAAAAATTCTAGAAAATATATTTGACTATTTAGAACCTAAAATAAAATTTTTGGATATTTTTAATTAAGTTTGAACATAAAATAAATTCTTCAAAGTCCTAGAAAATTAGTGTTACTAGTTTTTAATTAACTAAAGATTATGGAAAAAATCTCAATAATCTAAAATAGCCTAAAAATAATTCTAAATAAATATTTATATAAGTAAATATACTGAAAAAATTTATTTTCTAATTAACTAAGAGAATACTCTAAATAAATTCAACATCTATATTAAATATAATAATATAAAATATACACAAAATACCTATTTTGGGTGAGGGATTTTACATTCTTACATGATTGTAATTAATCAGACGACAGCCGATCATGATCATGTACGTTTGCTACTCTGCCTGCTTATTATTTTGTGTGTTTGGTTTCCAGAATATTGTGGCAGGACGTTTGGCACGCCTTACTTCATTGTCATACATGTTCTATGTTTAATATCCTTACTTGACTGATTGAGACATTAGACGTTCTATGTTTAATATCCTTACTTGACTGATTGAGACATTAGACGTTCTATGTGACCCTAAGTGACTTGCTTGTAGTATACACCCGCTTGTCTAGTTACAGCTTTGACCGTCGTATCACGTTTTATATCTTGTACGGGGGAGCTGGCCATGTCCGTCTCCGTATTCCGGTACTGGGACGTGATCCCTGCTGACATATGCAGTAAAAGTCTGGACCAATCAGGTTTGAACACGTGTCCGCGGTTTTTATCGGCAATTTCAGTCCCGGGCTGTAAAGCAACACTGGACTCGTGTCCGCAGTTTTCACCCATGATTTCAGCCGCAGGCTCTAAAGCAGCACTGTATTTCAATCTGTCTACATAGACCGTAATTCAGTCCGAAGCTTAAACCACAACCACGTGTTGACATTTGATTCGCAGACTTTTTTTTTTTTGGACGCCAGCGGGGGCTGTGGTTTTTTTTTTTTTTTTTTTTTTTGTCAGGCCGATCAATTGTCGCGGTTGTGATTTTCGGGGAAGACTTTTTCTATTTTTTGTAGTGTCGTAACTTTGTGTGCAATTAATGAAATAAAGAAATCAGGTGGTGGTGACCTCCCACTTCTCTCTCTTCTTTGTTTTCTTTTTGTTCGTGATTCCTTCCATTAGATTGATCTAGAGAAGCATAGATTGATCGAGAGAAGAGCGTCTCCACTCATTTCATCATCCTTGAGGTATGTATACACTATTTTCTGTGATGGATCTGGGAATGAGATCCGGCATTTCTCACAAACAACTTGATCTACATTTTCTTCTTCTTTCAATTTAATTCTGATGCGAGACAAATATTATTATTTTCATTCCTATTCATCGACAGCTTGACAACGATTGGAAAACCTAAAAAAATAATAATTGAGAAGAGGGTCTCTATATTTGTAAATCTATATCGTCGTCTGGAAACCGATACTGATCCCCCGATGCCAAAATTAGGTGTCCCTTGATTTTGAAAATAAAGATTGGAGAGGCTAATGCTGAATCTAAGTTGGAGAAAGGTGTTGGGGTCAAAATCAAGATTGGAGAGAGATGACAGCTCCCTTGATTTTGAAAAGTAGGGAAATGTGTTGAGCTCCCATCGACTCGGGAAGAAACGGGTTACTCTCCGCATACGTGGTTGACCCTACAAGTGTAGGCAAAGTCACGCGGGTCTGTTTCATTCAGCAGAGGAGAATTCAAGCATAGAGTGTGAATAAGAGGATGCCTGGTGGCTCCACTAGTCGCGGACTGACACGTGCCTTGGGTCTCTCGAAGGAAGAGGACGCCAATGTCTTCTTTCAGATGAATGAGTAGTAGGAGATGTAATTTATTCCATTCAAGAACATGGACGAAGAAGAGGAAGCAACC
This sequence comes from Iris macrosiphon, assembly GCA_036927795.1. Lineage (NCBI taxonomy): Eukaryota > Viridiplantae > Streptophyta > Magnoliopsida > Asparagales > Iridaceae > Iris > Iris macrosiphon. The sequence continues at coordinate 101,500,317 of JAYESA010000005.1, read as the reverse complement.
CACTACATACATTTTCTCCCTTCCCTGTTCAAGCCGAAGATTGACATGCTACAACTGTGGGTTGAACCATGGTACCGACGAGTGCGCTTGATTCGCCCCGTAAGTTGGCATTAGCCGCCTGTCAAACTGATTTACATACAGAAAACATCAAGCCATGTATTAAATTTGATTGAAAAGTTTGAATGTTCAACGAGACTCAACAATGTATCATAAGTATATAAGTATGTATAATATGTGAAAATCATCTAAGTTTTGTCGAAAAAGTCAAAATCAACAAATATTTTGAGTAAATAATAGTTTAGATGTGTAATGTGAAATATGATACGCAACTCGAAACTGTTAGAAGGTATTTGACCCCAACTCGTATCCGGAACCAACAATCTTATAGAGCTTGGTTCAGATCTAATATAAAGTTATAAACCCAACCCTTTAAGAGCCCTAGTCAAGTATAAGGAATGGCTTCACGGTTTTAATGAAGCTAAAATACAAACAATTCATCTAGGACACCTGGATGGCTGCCAATAGCATCTACGTGATATAGGGCAGATTCGGTGCCAGTGTAAACGGTGACATGCTGACTAACAGGGAGTATAGAGCGAGGGATAGGGGGACGCGCGGTCAAGAATTGATCGATCTGCTTGAGAAGCACGAACATGGGGGTAAATGTTAGGGGATTTGTGTTCCAGCTTTTTTAGGGTGGCCAGTCCAGGGTCCTACAGTCAGTTGAAAGGGGAATTGTATCCAAGCTTGCTTCGGAGGTATCAATTATGGGGAGCAGGGGAGGACCCACATGTAAGTCAGCAGGGGCTCAAGACCCCACTTGATTTTGGAGAAGAACAGTTTTGTAGAGTTTCGTCATATTAGTTTTGTCAAGATATGAAATAAATTTAATATTCAAATCAAATAAGACACTGTTAGACTGTATCCCATTTGGTAAAGTACGTAGATAGCAGTAAGAATATCTTGGATTCATAGCCTAGTCTCACCTAAATTAGCAGAATTTTTGTTCTACTAGCCCCCAATGGATAATTCTTTTCCTAGTAGCCCCCACTGAGTACAAGTCCTGGATCCGACCCTGATGTGGAGGGATATTCTTGGGTATGTTGTGAATTTGTGGCGCGAAGGTCGTCATCAGGTAATAAAAGATAAGAGACCGAAGGGTCATGGTTGCGATCCTTTATAGCGGGAGGTGGGTTGGATTTGAAGACAGGAAGTTCAAAGGAAGCTGAAGACAAAGACAATTGTTTATCTTTGTATCTCGTTTTTTTCTTTTGTTGATCTGTACTTGAGTGTTTTTCCTTAATTACCATTAATGGAATGCAGGGGATTTTATTCCCACTGTTTAGTCAAAAATGAAAATTTCTTATTGGCACATTTTAAGCATTTCTATTTGTCAAAGTTGTATATCTATAAATCCATTCATTTTAATGTTGGCAATCAAACTATTTATTGTTGGGTATAGAAGCAAGTAAATACAATGCTGAATATGATCTCATTCAAAAAAAAAAGTAAAAAAAAAGCGTGAACTTATGCCTAAATGTAACAAAAATTATATTTCTTTTTCCTATTTTTAAAATATTTCTTGGATTTTCCAAAAAATAAATTAGGACTCCGATCAGAAACTGCTGAAACCACTGATACTCATAAGAATATGGTTTGAAATAGATTACAAAATTGAAAATGTGAACCTTGATCTAGAGTGACAAAAAGAACTCCTGAACTAATCGTTTTATTGTGTAAAGTTTATGGAATGCTCATAGGAAAGAAGTGGAATGCACAATGTTTGATATGTATCATGTATGTAGTTTTTGGGGTGGCACTCATTTAGCATGAAAGATTGTATTGGTGAGTGAGCAAGAGATTGGATTGTCAGGTATATGGATTCCACGAATCAGTTCCCTTTGGAATATAAGACACCGTGATGAGGATAATCAAGCATGTATCTGATTCAGAGCTCTATTAGAATAGGAGTCATAAAGGAACTTATTTGACCATACATATCGATCATGGAAGTAATTCACCGTATATATCATTCACGTCACACATGAAAGAGTAATAGCACGAGTCTTGGAAAAACTCCCTCTTTTAATTTGTTATGCTCTTGGCTTTGGTTGTAAGGTATGTTTGCAAGAAACAGATCTCTAGCTAGTGTAAAACCAGAACCTTTGCAGTTTAGTAGTACCATCAACTGACTCTCCTGTACACGAGTTGCAATGTCTTTCATAAGCCACCAATTGGAAGAAATGCAAGCTTTGCACAATTTAATACTGCATGGATCTGGAGGAATAATTTTGTTCAGATTATAGAACTATGTATAAGGTTCAAGCCTTAGAGGCATCTTTGGCCATTGAATTTGACTTTGAATTGATAATTATTTTAGAGGATGCTAGTAATATATTAACCTAATGATTTTTATAACTTACAAATGTTTTCCAAATATTGTTTTCTATATTCTGGTAATTTATCTTTAACATCACACTATCATGTGTTTTGACTTTACTGACTTGATTTTCTTTGGCCTTCATCTTTTCAAGTTGAACTCTCGTATATGCCGTACCATAAATATATTCATTTGTGAAAACCTAGAATATTATGACATCTGCTATCTTTTGTGTATTTTGTATACATAGCCTGTCGTGAATAGACTATTTCTTAGTAACATTTGCCTCTCACGAGTAGATTATTTCCTAGTAACGTGTGATAGCTGGTGCATAATTTTTTTTTTCTGTTAATTTTTCTTTTTGATTGCGCCTATTATGTGCTAAAAATATCCTTAGCCGAGCAAATTTTAATCATGTTGATCCTTTGCTTGCGATGAACTATTATTGTTGATGATGATCATGAAAAGAAAGATTAGTAAGCTATTGGTTTGGATGTGACATCCATGCATATGGGTTAAGTCAAATGAATTGTTCACCGTCTACTTGTTATAATTACAAGGGCGTTGTTAAATGCACCCCTATTTTTATTCCCTTAAACCCTTTTGTTGATTTCGTTAAGTTTACCTTGTAAAAAAATTTCAGTTTAACTTCTCTCTTTACCCCTTATATTCCTTAATTCCTTAAATCAATTAAATAGTTTTATTATCATATAAGCTTAAAATTTGGAAAAAAAAGATTAAAAGGAGAACGAGAAAAGGACGAAGAGGGTTATGGTTTATAGTGAACCCCAAAAGAAACTCAAAAGAAATATTTGAGTGAAGATGGAATGAAAATCTGCAAATGTGCAAGCTTGCTCTCTTTGTTTTCGAATTCACTGACAAAGTCGTCTCTCGATTTGGATTGGAAAAATCATAGCCCTAGCCATGGACAATGAATTCTCAAATCATGTTAAAGGTTATATTTCTAATCTTTGTCTCTCACGATATTAAATTTTGCTTTGATTTTTTTAATACATGTTTAATTTTTTTGGAAAAAAAAAAACTAGTTGTGGGGGTAAATGGGGTAAACTGATAGTTTAATTTTTGAAAAAAAAATGTAAAACTGGTCAAAGCTCCTAAAAATAAGGAAGGGGGTAAACATAATGAAAACATGTGTGCGTTAATAACACCCTAATTATAACATGTTATAGTGCATCTTTGATGCCTTGGCACTTATAGAATAATACTATTGCAAGGCCAAATATTGATTATTTCTGTCTCTCTGATTATAAAAGAGAAATGATATTTTTGAAAGTAGAGAGAGCCCAGTTATATTTTTATTTCTTCTAAATATGTGGTAATCACCTCCCTAAAGGATTGTAGCAATCTTAAATTAACTAGGTTTGAAATTACTGATTGACGTGCCACCATGCTATCTTGTATGGGCATAACTATGCATTCGGAAACCTTTACAATTAAGTTACATGTCATCCCTATACTGATATTTTTGTATTTATTACCAAAGCAATTGGCTGCAGTGTTCCCCCACACTGACATTATTGAATCATATGCCTCCACAATTCTCTCGATACCAAAGATGTTCCACATTACCAAGACTATTGGTGTATATCAGGATGTTCTTGCCTCTCTTATATCTATTCTCAAATAAGTTATTGTTTCATAACTGATGCATAATTTGTTTTTGCAATGCAGATCATTAATTTTTCTTTAAATTGCCCCACACTAAAGATTATCTATTGTATCTTGCTTTTGAAATCATGGTAGCAGGAAAATAAAAAATTGCCTTCATGGCCCCACCTACAATGATTTCTCTCTATTGATGCAGGATTTGGTGGTTATAACAGGTTCAAGAACTAGCAAACCATGGGTCTAGATTCTCTATCATCACCTCACAGGAGAACACAGAACACATTCTCACTGGCGTCCTCATCGAGGAAATATCGTGATGAGTTGGGCAGCAGTTGCTCTGCCCTCCTTGAGCGCCACCGTTTCCTCTTGACGATGCTTGTTGTTCTATTCTTCCTGTGCACCATCTATCTGTACTTTGCAATCACTCTGGGCGTCGCAGATTCATGTGCTGGGATGTCAGGTGCTGAGAAGGCGGTGTGTGAAGCCAAATCTTCGCTGTTGCACAAAGGAAAACTGAAATTCTTCTGACCGAATATGATGAAAGATCTAGTTCAAAGAGCATGTATTCTAATTTTGGATTTCTCTATTTCTTGGTTGTTCATACTGTCAGTTATACATGTGGATTATTTACGGAATCCGAAACAAAGGCTTGATCATATTTATTGTATCAGTAACAATTTAGGTGTTTCATGCTGTCACTGATTTGTGAAATTAATGTCTTGAAATGTCTTTTTTTCCACATTTTTCTGTATAATTTTTTTTATTTATTTTTATTTGGCAACATGTTGATGATGTTTAGATATTGACATTTGCTATACATAATCATAATTTGTTTCCAAGCAAGTCTTGGATCCTCCCTATATCTTTGTTGATCATACAATCAGGCAACTCATGGATTAAGGTGTTTGGTGTTTGGTTTGTGAAAGTAACTGCTTGGCAGAGTCTGGAGATTGCATTCTATCATTCTAGAAGTAACATGCTTTTAGAAGTTCTTCTGCTTGTACTTTTCTGAAAAGCAGCAGCTATTATACTGAACCCAACCTGACTAAGGTTATCTCAATTTCTCAAAAACACTGTTATCTTCAATATTAGATAGACCATGACTGCTTTAGACCAAAAATGTTGTAATTTAATGCAAATAAGATCTATGGGATGTGTTATCTGCTCAACAAAAGTTTAAAATCAAAGTCGAGTTTTATAGATCCACCTTTCCATTTATGTTGGCGACAATATTTCATGCAATCTCCCAGACTACTAGTATATATGTGTACAGAATCACTACTAGGGTTGAATCATCTCTCTTTGTATCGAATCATCAAAACATGGGTGATATAAGAAAAAATGGTTATATATTAGAAATACCCAAATTTTGCACTTGGAGATGAACCGATCAATGTAGTTCGTGGCTAGGTAGATCAAGAACGGATTGAGATTGCAAGCAAACCTCGATTTATCGAAAAATCAACAATAAAAATTTAATTAAATCAAAGAATCGATCAATGATATTTATGTTCTTTGATCGATCAATTCACCTGGACGAGGAGAGAGAGGGTATTTTGGCAGAAAACATACACTACAAAAAAATAGCTTGTTATAATGGGTAAAAAGTGTTATAAATAACTTTTTAGTATTCAACTAAGTGTTATAAATACTAGTTTTATAAATAGAGAGACATTTATAACACTTTGTTTAAAAGAGTATTATTTAAAACCACATTTAACCTCTTATTATAACGCTTTCACCACCAAAATGTTATAAAAAGCATGAAAAAATGTTATAAAAGTTATGAACGACGAAGAGGTAGGCTTGTCGCCGGCGATGAGCGGGTTCTCCAAATTGAACTCCATTGGAGGAGGAGGAAGAGGAGGAGGAGGAAGAAGAAGAAAATAATTCTAAAGAGAGAAAAGTGAGAGTTATTACTTTACTTTCTCTTTCGCAAGTAATATATATTGACATAGGCTATCAAAATATCTAAGGGCAATTAATCCGGAGTGAGAATATGGGTTGTTGGATTCGAGATGGAAGGGATGAGTAGAGAGAGGTTTCGGGAAGGGGCAACATAAGTTACTGTCGCATTGAGACTTTAGAGAGTGAGAGACAACAGAGATTTCCTTGAGATATGTTAGAAATTATTTGGTAGAGATATTTTCTAGTATTGTCCTTATTTCAGTCGAGTTAGTTGACCCTATTTGTTTTTAATGTGTCTGTCACTGGTAATATGGAAATAGGGATATTGATATTCAATGAAGGGTTTAACAAAAATAATAAAGCATGAAGAATTTGTAGAAGGTTAAATAAAGTCTTAAATGTAACTAGAATTTGAATACGTAGAGAAACCTCAATAATGGATTCTTGAATATAATTTTCTAAATTTTAATTTTGTAATATGGAAATAGCAAAATTTTAAATATATTCTACAAATATTTTTTTTGGTATAGTAGGAAACTTAAAATCCTAGATCTCGAGATATCTTAAAGATGATTTGGAAGAGCTTAATATTATTTTAAGTTTATATTCATTACCACAATTTTATAATTTGGAGATAAAATTCATTCAAAAAATATATTGAGAAATATTTTATAAACCTAAATATATTTTAGAGACTTAGATTTGAAGATACCTTAGAGGAATTGGATATTTTGGCACACTGGAGACAGTTTTTCAACCAAATATTAGTTGAAAATATCGTTTATTAAAGAGTTAGATGTTTTGTCATAAAATTGCATAAGCTTGCTTAATATATCATTAAATTAAGATTTTATACATAATAATCTTAAATATTTTTTCCACATCTATCCATCCTCGTCTCAAGTTCAACAAAAAATTAGGAGGGGCAAAAAGGAACATTATGAAAGAAAAAAAATTAAATATGATATAAATATGTATATAGAAATTGAAAATTATAAATTTTGGTGGGGGCAAAATATAAAATTGTTGAATTTTTTTTAAAAAGAACATGAATATTTAACTTGGAAGAAACAATTCAATGGGGACAACTGTCTCCACTCGCCCCCATATAGGTCCGACCAGGGGCGGAGGGACACTAAGTATGCACTGGGCTGTAGCCCAGTGCAAGCCCAAAAAAATTACCATTTAAAAAAAAATGATAGGTAGCCCAGTACTCCAACTGGCAAGTGAACCGTGTAGCCCACTCCCAGACCCCAATACTCCAATTGTTTTCATCTCCATGTCTTCAACCGTGTAGCCCTCTTCAGAGTTTACCTCCTCACCCCCTTTTCTATTCTAATGAGTTCACCCCCTTTCTTTCTCTAGGGTTTCTATAGTAGAGGCTGCTCCCCCTCCCCCTCTCCAGCTCAACCGACGATCGACATGGCAGCACGCTGCAGCCCCTCGTACCCTTTTCACTCTCTGCTCTCCCAATCTCCCTCTTCACATCCTCTAGTAAAACCCTATCATCACCACCATCCTCCTTCAAATTAAATTTTTGTAAAATCCTAACCCCTGAAATTTTGGTGTTTGGTTTGATCTTAATTCATTATTTAATAGCTCTTGGAATTTAATGAAAAATCAAGGAAACAAGAGAAAGAAAACCTTTTTTCATTCTTTAAATCAAGGGATGAAACATTAGGAAGTGAAAGTCTTCCCCCATCCTTCGAATGTTAATGTTTCAACCCCAAGTGTTGATCATAGAGATGAGGTTATAGTTGTTTTAAATTCTCTATAACGAGATCCAGGTTTACGAATTCCGATACACGGGCATCCTGTTAATCACAGGGATGAGATCAGGCGGACGTATATCAAAATAGGTCTATATCAGACGAAATTGGCAGCATTTCCACCATTTGAGTTGAGAAAGCAGTCTCATCGATTTCAATACTCTTGGTTCCAACAATTTTCTTGGTTAGAGTACTCTCCTTCAAAGGATGCAATATTTTGTTTTCCATGTTATCTTTTTTAAAATAATAATGCTCTCCATTGCACATTGACCGATGAGTTTAAAAATTGGAAGATGGTTAATGAGGGAATTTGATGTGCATTTTTGACACATATGAGAGGACCCACATCTACCCATAGATATTATGTGAAAGCTATGAAAGATTTATCAAATTTTACTCAATATATTAATAAAGTGATTAATGCACAGCCTTCTGAATAAGTTTTGTAGAATCGATTACGTCTTAAGACGACAATTGCGAGTATTCGGTGGCTCAGTTTGCAAACACATACATTCAGAGGTCAGGATGAATCTTCGACTTCTAATAATCATGGGAACTTCATAGACATGATAAAATTAATAGGGAGTTTGAATACAACATTGATGATGTTGTATTGGGAAAAGCTCCGAAGAATGCACAATATACTTCACCAACTATTCAAAAAGAGGTTTTGCATATCATGGCCAACCGGGTGAGAAGAAAAATTCGTAAAGAAGTTGGGGATGTAAAATTTTGTATTTTGGTTGATGAACTAGAGATGTGTCTAATAGAGAGCATATGGCTATTATTTTAAGATTTGTTGATGTTCATGGTATTTTGAAGGAGCGATTCTTTGAGATTATGCATGTTGGGCACACTATTACTTTAACCCTGAAGAAACAAATATATGATGTACTTTCTCGGTATGAATTATATATCCACAATATTCAAAGGCAAGGATATGATGATGCTAGCAATATGCATGGAGCATTAAGTGGATTACAGGCCCTGTTTCTTAGAGATTGTCTATATGCATATTTTATTCATTGTTTTGCACACAGACTACAACTAGCTCTAGTTGCAAGACTAGTAATCAGACTTCAGTTTGGCTATTCTTTTCGAAATTGACTACCAATGTCAATCTTGTTAGTGCTTCTCCTAAGCGTCATACTGAGTTACAATCTGCTCAAGCTATTAAGGTTGCACATATGGTGGCTAGTGGTGAACATGATACTAGTACAGGGGCTAATCCGATTGGTAGTTTGCAAAGTGTTGGAAGTACTCGATGGAGCTTTTATTTTGAATTCATTTGTAACTTAATCGATATATATCAAGCAACTATTAAAGTGCTTGAAAGCATGGTAAATGATAGATCCTCCAATTCTATGCATGGGGAAGTAGTTGGTTCTTTGCTTGTGATAAAGTATTTTGATTTCATATTCATATTGTACTTGATGCATAAAGTCATGGGAATTACAAACTTGCTTTGTCGGACCTTACAACAAAAATCTCTGGACATCTTGAATTCAATGGATTTAATATCCTCTACTAAAACATTGCTTCAAACTTTAAGAAATGATGGCTATGGTGGTATCCTTAGTTATGTGGAATCATTTTACAAAAAGTATGACATTGATATGTCTATATAAAGGCTTATTACATAGGGGCTAAAGGTCGTTCTTGCAAGCAACGAGATCCCATTACATTTGAGCATCACTATCACTTTGATATATTTAACTCTACGTTTCAATTAGAAGAGTTAAATAATGTATTAAATGATGATGCAGTAGTAATCCTTAAGCTGAGCTCTGCTTTACAACCAAATAATCACTTCAAATCATTTGATGTTGATCATTTGTGCACTCTTGCAGAGAAATTCTACCCGGCTGATTTCAATGAACATGATATGCATTATTTAAGATGTCAGTTGGAGCATTATCAGGTTGATGTACTTCACTAAGAGGATTTTTAAAATATATCAACCATTTCTGAGTTTTGCTAGACATTAGTTGAAACAAACAAGTCATAGTACTACAATTTGATCGACAAGTTGATTCATCTTGTTTTAACTCTTCCTGTTACTACAACAACTACAGAAAGAGCATTTTCATCTATGATGCTTATTAAAACTAATATGATAAGTAAAATGGAATATGAGTTCTTAGCCAATGCTATGGTTGTCTACATTGAATGAGATATTGCTGAAGATATTGACTCGAATTCTATAACAAACGAATTCTATTCTCTAAAGAACCGAAGACTGCAACTTCGATATGGTATCTTTCTTCTTTTTATTTTGTTTGTTTGTTAATGAACATACATTAGAGAGACTAGCATATTTCGATAGGGTATCCTTCTAATTTTTTCACAAACTTCTAATTTGTTGAAAGGTATCTCGTTCTTTTCTGTTACAGATATAGGGGTTTGGAGTAAATTCAGCTTCTAAATAGTTGGTATTAGCAAAGCTCTTTAATTTTCCCAGAAGATATGAGGCATGTAATGACAATAGAATGACCTCTATTTTGCATTATAACATAGAGGAAAGATGAAAATAATAAGATTTGCTTTATATATATGGTCCATTGTGGCTGTCACTGTCAATTGCTCTCATTGTGGAACTGCTTTGTATTTCTGGTCCACTGTTGCTTACCATATTCATTTTCTGCAATATGTAAGAAAATATAGTTGCAAAACAATTGTGGATGTTCAAATTAGCAATAGTTTCTATTACCGTTTTAGTCATTTATCTTAAATATTTTTTGAGTAAGTATTAATAGCAATGATTTAGCAAACCTGTATTAGCAACGTGCAAATATTAAGTAGTTTTGCATCAAAACCCTTTTTTGCCGATTTTATCAATCCATATGATCATAATGCAACATTGAAACCATCACTCTTAGGGATAAAAGGATAGGTATGAAAACCAGTATTTTGGAGGAGAAAGCAACAACTTGTAACATGCTTTTCTGTTATGCTGATGAACTCAAGGAGGGTTTCTACCATTGGATTGATCAAGTTGGTTATGATTAGTGGATTGACATTTCTTTATTTTTCCTCTCAAATGAAATAGCAATATGACGAATGTGGTCTTCTCACACTAATCAAGTGATTATTTCATATTTGGAATGCAAATAGCCCTACCTTCGTACCTCTTCTTAAATTTTATTTTCATGAAGAAGTTAGGAAGGCTACTGTTTCAGGTAAGTTAATGTTTCTGATTTTATAGTATTCTTTCATTAATGTTTTAAGCGAATGTTGTTTATAAGAGAATTTTTTTTACCCCAGCAATGCCAGAACTACTGCGATAGGTCGTGATGAGTAATATATGAAACAATTATTTGACTACATTATTCCAGCTTTGGTGGAAGTACTGCACAAGTTCTATAACATATTTATTGAAATATATTAGCTGCATCATCGTTTTTATTTTATTTTTAGCGGGGATGAATTAGAACCTTTTTTTTAATAGGAACCTGAGGCGAACATTTGTGCAAGCATGCTAGATTCCTTAAACGAATGCATACATCTTGACCTTTTCTCTTATCATATTTTGTTATTATCTGCTTTCTTATGCATATTTAGGCGTTAATTTTTATTTTATAGCAGTCAGCTGAAATAGTATAATGACGTCCATTATATTTTTTTTGGCACATGATAACTTGATTAGGTACTGAGTTGTTGAACAGCTGCTAATGTCGTCTGAATATTGTTACTTGCATTTATTATTGTTGCACGGAATGTCATATGCAATAGAGGCTTCAGTTTTGGTTAACATACATAAAAAATCTTAATTTATTACCATTATGTTGGAGAATAGGATAAAGTGCATCTTGTTACAACTAATTTGTTACACCCGACTCTCATCTTGTTATAACTGATTTGGTTACAACTAACCAATAGTTTAGGAGCCCAAATGTGCCTATATAAAGGCTCTTTCTCTCCAATTGTATTGCATGAGTGAAATTAATGAAAAGTTTTTCTCTTCTTCCGTGGATATAGGCATTGTCGAACCACGTAATTTCTGTGTGTTCTAGTCTTGCTTCCTCCATTTAAATTCTTGTTTCTTTATGGTATCAAAGTAGGTTTCCTCAATGTCTCGTATATGAACAAGGTCGATGGTCAGGCCGGAGATCTGTGTTACATATACATGATTGGGATCATGTTCCTCTTGTCTCTTCTCACTTCGTAGACTACGAATGGCAAAATTCGATGTGCATGGATGATCCAACATCAAGCTTACCTCCATCCCCTTGAATGGCCTCAACTATGTTCCATAGTCTCGTACAACATACCTCGCCCTAAGTGGGAGATCGAGATTGGGGCACATCACAGGAACGACAAAGGCACAAAAAGGATGATGCTAAGTTCGAAGAATGGCAAACTCATGATTATCAAGTCATGTCATGGCTTCTTAATTCAATGGTGTCATGCCCCAGTCCCAAAATACCGAGAGACTGGACACGTGGCAATGGCCAGCAGCACGCACCGATGGACAAATCCAATTTAATGGATCCATCATGGCGTACTTAAGCTGTAGTACAACAATAAATAGGTCCAATGATATAAGTCACAGACTATTCTAATCTCATCCACAACAGATAATCATAGATCAAAAGCCAGAATAAATGTAAATGAATATAAACTAGCATATCTCAACAAGAGTGTCTCGGGGAACAACCCAAGAAATAGTCTGATATATCAAAGCAAATAGACATGAAGTAAAGTAACTGGAAATAGAAATAACTGAGTATGTAAAGCCAATACTCAGAAGAAGTCCTCGGGCACGATCTCGTCCTCGGTTCCTGGTTCTGCTCCGAGAAGTGCTCCTATTCCGTACACCTCCGGGTAGATTTCTTCGGCTATACCTGGGGACATAATCCAGATCCAGGTCCTCAGGGGACATAGCAAGGTACAAAATAACTTATGCCAAAATAAATACAGTACAACAATCAATGCAACAATAGGATAAATAAATAAACCAGCTAAGTGATATGCAAGTGAGAGTTTTAGTCATACTCATGCTGAGACTACTACAGGATCGATATCAGAGAAACCAATAGCAGTATTTTCTCGAAGGGCCAGAACTTGCGTCAAAGCTCTGTATCAGAGACTAAGACACCTCCAGATGATATTATTTATATTATAATCAGCCTTAATATGGTAATACTCTCTCCACCCCATGTAATCTCACGTCACAGTTCCATAATGTCTCAGGTCCAAGTCACGCAAGATCAAACTAATACAATAAGTCAGAATAGATTCTAAGCATGTAAACTGTATATGTCATGAATATGTATCCTATACAGAATCACCATGAATATCTCAGGAAGAGTCTGTCTCATGAATAATGTCAGGTGTCCTGGGTATAACACACTTGATAAGACAAGTACATGAGTATAAAGGGTCACGAATGTCCATCTCTAGATGACGTACACAATACCACGTATGGGGTTGGCACTCGACTATAATCGGAAACTAAGTACGTCACACGGTTTCTAGGTTAAGCATGTACAACAGTTATAATTGAGACAAGTAATATGTAACAAAGACTGCAAGTTGGCAAGGTACACTTGCCTATGGTTCTGGCTCCAACTGTGAAATCTCCAGGAACGTCTTCGGATGCTGAAACAAACATTACCATCAGTTTCAGAAAATATCAATCAGCTAGAAATGTCTGTCCTTGAGTCCAATTTGGAGACAAGGGCAAAAATGACAATTTTGGGTCAAAACGGGGTCCACTTGTGGCCCGCTTCGCACCAAAAAATGTGTCAGGAATAAAGGTCTCCAAATTCGTCAAACTTAGTATCAACAGGTCTAGAACGATGATACGAACCCAACGGAACTTTCAGAATTGGATTCCGATGAGCCGATCATAAAATCGCTCGTCAAGTGAAGCCTATGGGGCCCACGATACGCGATTTTGTCAATGTTCTCAGAATCGAACCAAACTAGGGTCACAGGACCAGCATATCGCTACGAGTCTGATGGCACAAGTTTCATTTCGATCCGACGTGTGTACACAAAGTTATGACGCGTTCCAGAACTGACGAATACGGGACGGTGTCCGCGGATACGCGTTGATTTCGGTGTGCACGCACATCCAAATCAACTTCTGTGAAATCCCGCATGTCCGTATCGACGGCGCACACTCAGTTCCGGGGTAAAACAGGGCGTTGTTTTTTCTATTTTTGGATCACGGTTTACGATCGTCACAGGACGCGATGCACCGAGGGGGGTTACACGGGCACCGAGAGGATCATACAGGGTTCGCGATGCAACAGACGGAATCGAAAATAGGGCAGCGAGGAGAGAGAAATGGATACCTGAACAGGGCTTCGGAAATCAAATTTCTTCGTGTCCGAGTCGACACGAAGCGAGGGGACACCGTGTCCTGTGTCCGGACCGTGTCCGCCCTAGGGTTAGGGTTAGGGCTAGGGTGATGGAGCTCAGGCGGGACGGAGGGAGGCTGGGGGCGGCGCTGGCAGCGCCGCCCGGAGGCGGCGGCACGCGGGAGGCGTTGCAGGTGGCCGGGCTGAGCGGAGCGGGCCGGAGCTGCTGCTGGGCTTGCTGTCGGGGGAGGAGGAAGGAGAGAGAGGCCGGGGGCAGAGCTGGGCAGGGCGGTGCGGCAAGGCGGGCGGAGCTGGGCAGGGGTGGTGCGGCGAGGGTGGCTGGGAGGAGGGCGGCGAAAGCTAGGGTTCCGGCGGGGGAATGGTGTTGGCCGGAGGGAGGAGAAAGGGGGAGGTTTATATAGGTTGCGGGGAGCGGGGGTCGGCCGAGCGGGGCAGAGGAGAGGGGAGTCTTGGGCCGAAGGGCGCGGGCGGGGAGGTTGTTGGCCGGGCGGAGCGGGCGGAAGAGAGGCCGGAAAACGCGGGCCGATCGGGTCGTGTGGGTGACAGGGGAAGCGGGTCGGGTCGGAGGCGGGTGCGGGTTTGGGAAGACCCGGCCCGACCCGCTAGCTGAGCGGTCCGGTCCGGTTCAGTTGGACCGGGTTCAGGCCGGTTCAGCCCGGTTTGAACCTGGTTCAACCCGGTTTAATTAATTAATTATTTAAAAATAGTTTTTGGGCCTTTAAAAATATTTTTGGGGTCCAATAAATTCCAGAAAAATTATCCTAAGTCCAGTATTTTATTTTACACCCAAAATATTATTTTCATAATATTTTAATATATTTTAAAAATATTTAATTTTATTTAATGCTAAAATACCCTGGTTTTTAATTAGTAAAAAATTCTAAAAATTTCCAGAAAATTCTAAAAAATCCAGTTTTAAAAATCTTAAAAAATCAGGGGGTTTACAATCTACCCCCCTTAAGAGGATAGCGTCCTCGTAATCAAAGAATAACCGGTCAACAGAGATGACACGATTGCAAGCATTGTTCGAAACACATCACAAGATACTTAGAGAAATATCGTTTCCCTAAGAATAAAAGTTATGCACTTTCCAGAGTAATCTAGTTAAAGCAAGAGAACTACAACTTTTAGAAAACTAGGTTATTATTAACAAGTTTTAAATTACTAGGTTGGGGCTAAGGTTACGAACCAACAGGCACGAGCTAAAACAATACTAGAAACGGTATCTACGAATCACTTACGCGCATTAGCTACTCCAAGAGTCTGCGTGTCCTCCAAAGTCATCGCGTAAGCTTGTCCGCGTCCTTGTGGTAGTGCCCTCTGCTGTTGCTGGGCTTGCTGGAAGGGTGCTGCTTGAGGTGCCACGGGTGGCCTTGGTTGATGTCCTCCTGGTGCTGGTAGAGCTTGCTGGTTCGCCCTTGGTACTCCTTCTTCACGTTGAGTGCAATCCCTTACCAAATGTTGACGGGATCCGTATGCTAAACACAATCCTAATCTGCGTCGACATTCCTTGGCGAGATGGCCTGCTTTGCCACAGTAGTGACAAGTAGAAAGGACTATCACTTGTGGTGTAGATGCTTTCTGCTGTTGGTGAGGTCTCTTTGCAGCTTCTTCTTGTGGTGCTCTGGATGTTGCTGATGGGGAAGGCCGCTTCAGACTGGTTTCTCTCCTGGTGACGCGCTCCATGCGTCGAGCCGCAGCAAGGACGTTCGAGTATGATGTTGGTGCGATGGATCCAATTAGTTTCTGTAGTTCGAAGTTTAACCCGTCGAAGAACTTCTCGGCCTTCTTTTCTTCTGTCGGGATCAATGTTGGGGCGAAGCAACTTAGATGAATGAACTCAGTATTGTACTCTTCCACCGTCATAGTATCCTGAGTGAGGCGATTGAACTTGTCCCGAAGTTCTGATCGAGCGGTGGCTGGAATGTACATCTCCTGGAAGAGTCTGGAGAACTCCTCCCAAGTAACTCGGTCTGGTCCGAGCCGTGTCTCCTCAGATAGCCACCAGTGATGAGCATTGTCCGTCAATTGTATTCTGACGTCAGTCATCCAACGTTCTCTTGGAAGCTCAGCTGTTTCTAGTTGATACCGAATGTTGGTGAGCCATTCATGAACTTCTGTGGGCTCCTCCTTGCCAGAAAAAGTGCGAGGCTTCAGTTGGCGAAAGTCAGTGATAGAGCCCGTCGAGCTGGTAGGTTGGCCTACTCCAGTGCAGTTACTATGCTGTTCCTCAAGTAATCAGCCTCGCGACGCTGAGCCTCGTATTGGACTTGTTGCTGGGCTTGCATCATCGCGTAGATCATTTGGAATATCTGTTGCACTTCAATCGGCTGTCCTTGTGGGAATACGGGCATTGGTGGAAAGAACTGCGGTGGAGGTGGGATGTCATCACGCCAGAATCTGGAGGTAGGTTGACCTGCTTGATGGCTCTGTTGAGTTGATGGAACTCCACCGACTGGTGTCACCTCGTCGTCATGGGTGACACCTGCAACTTGTGGTGTTCCTGCGGGAGTCTCGTCGCACGCTTGTGAATCCATTGTCCTGCATCCAAAATAAACTATAAGAAGCGTACAAAAGAATCAAGGCAGGATGCAAGTAAATTATTTTTGAAGTCGATATAGAGATCAAGAATGATTCAAGCAAGTGGATGAGATCCTAAAACTTATCCTATTCTTTTGCAGGCCTGTTCGATCCCTAAGTTAAAACCGAACAATTTAGTCGTAGACCTGCATGGGCCACCACAAAAACCATGTCACGCCCCAGTCCCAAAATACCGAGGGACTGGACACGTGACAATGGCCAGCAGCACACACCGATGGACAAACCTAATTTAATGGATCCATCAGGGCGTACTTAGGTTATAGTACAACAATAAATAGGTCCAATGATACAAGTCACAGACTATTCTAATCTCATCCACAACAGATAATCACAGATCAAAAGCCAGAATAAATACAAATGAATATAAACTAGCATATCTCAACAAGAGTGTCTCGAGGAATAACCCAAGAAATAGTCTGATATATCAAAGCAAATAGACATGAAGTAAAGTAACTAGAAATAGAAATAACTGAGTATGTAAAACCAATACTCAGGAGAAGTCCTCGGCACGATCTCGTCCTCGGTTCTTGGTTCTGCTTCGAGAAGTGCTCCTGTTTCGTACACCTCGGAGTAGATTTCTTCGGCTATGCCTGGGGACATAATCCAGATCCAGGTCCTCAGGGGACATAACAAGGTACAAAATAACTCATGCCAAAATAAATATAGTGCAATCAATGCAATAATAGGGTAAATAAATAAACCAGCTAAGTGATATGCAAGTGAGAGTTTTAGTCATACTCAGGCTGAGACTACTACAGGATCGGTGTCAGAGAAACCCATAGCAGTATTTTCTCGAAGGGCCAGAACTTGCGCCAAAGCTCTGTATTAGAGACTAAGACACCTCCAGATAACATTATTTATATTATAATCAGCCTTGATATGGTAATACTCTTCCCACCCCATGTAATCTCACGTCACAGTTCCATAATGTCTCAGGTCCAAGTCACGCAAGATCAAACTAATACAATAAGTCAGAATAGATTCTAAGCATGTAAACTGTATATGTCATAAATATGTATCCTACACAGAATCACCATGAATATCTCAGGAAGAGTCCGTCTTATTAATAGTGTCAGGTGTCCTGGGTATAACGTACTTGATAAGACAAGTACAGGAGTGTAAAGGGTCACGAATGTCCATCTCTAGATGACGTACACAACACCGCGTACGGGGTTGGCACCCGACTATAATCGGACACTAAGTACGTCACACGATTCCTAGGTTAAGCATGTACAACAGTTATAATTGAGACAAGTAATATGTAACAAAAACTGCAAGTTGGCAAGGTACACTTGC
Organism: Iris macrosiphon; assembly: GCA_036927795.1. Lineage (NCBI taxonomy): Eukaryota > Viridiplantae > Streptophyta > Magnoliopsida > Asparagales > Iridaceae > Iris > Iris macrosiphon. The sequence goes on along the minus strand of JAYESA010000005.1, from coordinate 101,482,405 downwards.
CTGTGGTTCTGGCTCCAACTGTGAAATCTCCAGGAACATCTCCGGATGATGAAACAAACATTATCATCAGGTTTATGAAAATATCAATCAGCTAGAAATGCCTTTTCTTGAGTCCAATTTGGAGACAAGGGCAAAAATAACAATTTTGGGTCAAAATGGGATCGACATGTGGCCCGCTTCGCACCAAAAACTGTGTCAGGGACAAAGGTCTCCAAATTTGTCAAACTTAGTGTCAACAGGTCCAGAACGATGATACGAACCCAACGAAACTTTCAGAATTAGATTCCGATAAGCCGATCACAAAATTGCCCGTCAAGTGGAGCTTGTGGGACCCACGATACGCAATTTTGTCAACGTTCTCAGAATCGAACCAAACTTGGGTCACAGGACCAGCTTATTGCTACGAGTCCGATGGCGCAAGTTTTGTTTCGATCCGACTTGTGTACACAAAGTTACGATGTATTGCAGAACTGATGGATATGGGATGGTGTCTGCGAATACGCGTTGATTCCGGTGTGCACGCACATCCAAATCAACTTCTGCGAAATCTTGCACATCTGTATCGACAGTGCGCACGTATCGGTGAAGACCGCACACGACCAAGTTGTCCCGTTTGGCGGAGCGTACTCAGTTCCGGGGTAAAACAGGGCATTATTTTTTCTGTTTTTGGATTGCGGTTTGCGATCGCCACAGGACGCGATGCACCGAGCGGGTTGGACGGGCACCAAGCGGGTCACGCAGGGTTCGCGATGCAACAGATGGAATCGAAAACGGGACAGCGAGGAGAGAGAAACGGATACCTGAACAGGGCTCCGGAAACCTAATTTCTCCGTATCCGAGTCGACACGAAGCGAGGGGACACCGTGTCCTGTGTCCGGACCGTGTCCGCCCTAGGGTTAGGGCTAGGCTGACGGAGTTCAGGTGGGCCGGAGGGAGGCTGGGGGAGGCGCTGGCTGGAGGCGGCGGTGCGCGGGAGGTGGCGCAGGCGGCCGGGCAGAGCGGAGCTAGCCGGAGCTGCTGCTGGGCTTGCTATCGGGAGAGGAGGAAGGAGAGGGAGGCCGGGGGCAGAGCTGGGCAGGGCGGTGCGGCGAGGCGGGCGGAGCTGGGCAGGGGCGGTGCGGCGAGGGTAGCTGGAAGGAGGGCAACGAAAGCTAGGGTTCCGGCGGGGGAATGGTGTTGGCCGGAGGGAGGAGAAAGGGGGGGGTTTATATAGGCTGCAGGGAGCGGGGGTCGGCCGAGCCTGGCGGAGGAGAGGGGAGTCGTGGGCCGAAGGGCGCGGGCGGGGAGGTGGTTGGCCGGGCGGAGCGGGCGGAGGAGAGGCCGAAAAACGCGGGCCGATCGGGTCGTGCGGGTGACAGGGGAAGCGGGTCGGGTCGGAGGTGGGTGCGGGTTTTGTCACGCCCCAGTCCCAAAATACGTAGGACTAGAATACGTAACCATGCCAGCCGCCCGTATATATGGCAACTCCAATATATGGAAACCATATATACGTGCGTACGCTGTATAATGAACAATAGTTCACCAGTGGTATAACTAATCACAAGTCACAGGATAATATCTAAATCTCATCCACAGAAGTCAAATATGAATAAACAATAACCATGTAACTAGATCTCAATACAGATATCTAAGAATGACAGTCAGATAAAATCAAATCTACAGCCGAAAACGAATATAAAAGAAACCAGAATACACACCATAAAGAACAACATCTGACAATCACGAGGCTCGAAGAGAAGACCTCCTCGGAAAATAAGTAGCCTGTCCGGATCTGTGCTCCTGCGAGTACTCAAGAACAAATACACCTGGCAGGGGACCAGGTCCTCAGAGGAACATAGCAAGATATAGAAAAATGATATGCCATAATGTAAATACTGAATAAATAAATAGGGTGTGCTAACCATCTAAGTGAATGCAATTTAAAGACCTTGTAGTACGTATGGGAATGTGTGGCTAGACATATGCTGATGTAATTCACCAATCCGTAGTGACTGACTAGTATATGCCACATATGCCCCCGTTCAAGGGAACTCTGCAATCGACCATCTCCAAGGAGCATGGTGTGAAGGTATAAAACATACAAGGAGGGGGTGTCCCATACGTCTACTAGTATCTTTCCCGCCCAATATAGATGTACAAATCGTGAAAACGACGTGGACACCTCCTATTATGATGCAAGTCTCAATACAATAAACAACTGAGCAAAAATACCGCTACTCGTGTTGCTCACACTGATGGCCAGTCGCGCATGAGGCACGCGTTCCTACATGTACTCACTCTGTGACGTGTAATGATACGTGTCAAGGCCTGGGAAGTTATATCAATAACTTCATAACTTTAGGTGGGTCTACTAGACACTAGGTCAGACACAAGTCCTAACGTCAACGCCTTCGTTGACTACACCCCGAACGCGCACATTTATATAATAAATAAATATGTAACTAGCAATAACTGAATTTAAACAGTACAATAAGGCAAGGTATACTTGCCTGGCAAGAGAGCTGCAAATGTAACGTCCAGATGTCAAAAGCCAGAAACTATGGCCCCAGAAAGAAAGTCTTCGGATGCTGAAATAAACATCACTAACAGTCTCAGAAAATATCAAATAGCTAGAAACGCCTGTCCTTGAGTCCAATTTGGACACAGGGGCAAAAATGACAGTTTTCGGTCAAGGCGGGGTCCACATGTGGGCCGCTTTGTACCGAAAAACGTGTCAGGGTCAAAGGTCTCCAAATTTGCCAAACTTAGTGTTAACAAGTCAGGAACGATGATACGAACCCAACGGAACTTCCAGAATTGAATTCCGATGAGCCGGTCACAAAATCGCCCGTCAAGTGGAGCCTGTGGGGCCCACGATACGCGATTCTGTCAACGTTCTCAGAATCGAACCAAACTTGGCTCACAGGACCAGCGTATTGCTACGAGTCCGATGGCATAAGTTTCGTTTCGATCGGACGTGTATATACAAAGTTACAGCGTATTCCAGAACTGACAGATACGGGGCGGTGTCGACGGATACGCGTTGATTCCGGTGTGCACGCACATCCAAATCAACTTCTCCGAACTCCTACACGTCCGTATCAACGTCGCGCACGTTTTGGTAAAGACCGCGTGCGACCAAGTCGTCCCGTTTGGCGGGGCGTACCCAGTTCCGGGGTGAATCGGGTCGTTGTTTTTCCTGTTTTTGGATCGCGTGCCGCGATCACCACAGGACGCGATGCTCCGAGCGGGTTGCACGGGCACCGAGGTGGTTACATAGTCTACACGAAGCAACTGACAGAATTTAAATTGGAATTACGAGGAGAAAGATATCGTTACCTGAACAGGGCTTCGGAAACTGCGAATCCTTCGTGTCCGACACGTGTCCGACACGTGTCGGAATCGTGTCTGAGCTAGGGCACAGGTTCTGCGTCACTGGGAGTTGGGGTTCACGCCGGCGGAGGTCGGCGAGTGCTCGGGGACGCCTCGGGGAGGCCGGGCAGCGCTCGGCTGAGTCGGCCGGAGTCGGCTGCGGGTCGAGGCAGCAGAAGGAGATGGGGCCGAAGGAGAAGATGAGGAGGAGAATCGGGAAGGAGGAGGAGAGAGCGGCCTGAGCGGGAGGGGGTCGGCTCCGCCGTGGGCGGGGGCTCCGGCGGCCAGCGGGCCGGCGGGAGACGCAGCGGTCGGGGGGAAAAGGGCTCGGGGTGGCGGAGGAGAGAGGAAAGAGAAGAGGGCGGAGGAGAGAGGGCCAGCGGGGCTCGCCGTCGCCGCGGGGAGGGTCGGCGGAGCGGCTCCGGCGGCGGGCCGCTCCGGCGAGGGGGGGGGTCTGCGGGCTGAAGGGGGTAGTTTTAGGATTTATTTTCTTTTTCTTTTTCTTTTAGTTTCTTTTATAAGAGAATTTATTAATATTTAAAGTAAAATATCTAAGATATTTTACAGGATATTTTGTGGATATTTTCGGGATATTTTCGGTATCTTTTCGGGTGGATCCCGTCTCCAAATGGACGGTACAGGTTCACCGGCCAATGAGGGGGTGACACCTCGCACTTAAATTTGCAGAAAAGTCCCTGTAATTTCATAAATTACGTAATGTCCTAGTTTTGGGAAATTACGCAATTACAAAATTGTTTGGGAAAACACCCGATTCTGAAAAATACTAAAATTTACAGAATTGAGGGAATTTGCTGTGCGAGGGTCCCGAGGGGGCGGGGGTGAGTCTGGGCAGCGGTTGGGCCTGGTTTCGGGGTGATACGGGCCATTGTATTTATTAATTAATAAATACTGCGCACGGTGTTCTCTAATTATTTAGAGGCAGGTAGGATCATAATTTTTCTACGGTGTCAATACACTAAATGTAGTATACTCAGTGTAGAAAATTAACATATTTTTGTTTGGGCAAAATAGGTGCATGTTGGGCCTCAAATCCCTAGGGGTACAGAGATGGGTAAAGAGCAGAAAATTAAATAGGAAATAAATACGGATGATTGTAATGATATTTGTGCGTCTCATTCGAGGCTCAAAACAAAGCATCTAGGAGTTGCACAAAATTCAGGAAAATAGTCTGACATGTCTAGGACAGGTATGTGAACTTTATTTGGGAATAACAGTCAAGCTAAAGCTCCAAATAATTAGGAGATGGACAGGTGCACAAGTCAACAGGTTATGTAGGAATATTAATTAAATTATTGCCATAAATCCTAAATTATTAAAATAATCCTAGAGATACTGAAATCTGGTCGAGGGGGTTTACAATCTACCCAACTTATAAAAATTTTGTCCTCGAAATTAAAACTAAGCCGGGGTAGAAGTCAAAGACGGCATAAGATATAATTTCACAAAGTAATTTATATCTTGGCTTACGAATAGGTTCAAAAAACGTTACGCATGTCGTCCACACGCTTCCAAGTAGATCCTCTTGGCGTGCCATACTTCCATGCCACGTGGATCAAGAGAATAGACTGGTTCCTCAATACTTTTTCTCGATGGTCAAGGGTTCCCACGGGTTGCTCTTGATACGACAGGTCTCGGTCTAATGGTGATCTCCGAATGGTTGAGAACATGGCTGCGGTCTGTCACATATCGCCTGAGTTGCGACACGTGGACTACAACAAGTACTCCTTCAAGTGAAGGTGGTAGCGCAAGTTGATTTGCCACTACTCCCACTCTTTCTAGCACGTCAATGGTCCAATATACCTTGGCCTTAATCTTGCTGCGTTCTTCGAATCGAATGGTGCCTCTAGTAGGTGGTATCCTCAAGAAGACATGATTGTCCATTTTGAATTCCAAGGGACGATGATGACGGTCTGCCCACTACTCCTGTCTGTCTTGCACTGCTTGCAAGCGTCCTCGTATTTACTTAACTGTCTCTACGGCGTTGACCACCAACTCTGGTCACGCGAATCCTTGTCTGGTAAAATGCTGACTGGTATGCCGTGCAATCTTAGAATTTGCCTCATATAAGTAATATCTTCATATCTTCAGAGTAATTACGACGGTTGCAAGTTCCAACTTCTTCTCATGTACTCATAATTGTCTAGATGCATATGCCATTACCTTGTCATCCTGTATTAATACGCATCCCAACTTTTTCCTGATGCGTCTGTAGATCACATAACCGCCTGATCTGGATGGAATAGTCAATACGGGTGTTGTGGTCAGTCGCTTCTTCAATTCCTCGTAGGCGGCTTGACACTCGTTGGTCCATAGGAATTCTTAATCCTAATAAGTTAACCTAGTCATAGGTGCTGCTATCCATTCAGGAGTTAATCAATTATTCATTCAGGTAAAATCCATTTAGACTCCTGACAATAAAATGATACATTCTTTATCGTAACACTTGAGTTCTGAACTTGACCCAAGTTACGAGGCAAAAATTAAAAATCTTATGCGGTCATAGGGATGCACGTACCAGGAACGTAAGTAGGTAGGTAGTGAAGGGTCATCTAAAGGTAGCACCGTTTTAAACTGCAATCAATCTAGTAATAGGGTTTGGTAATTACCTAAGAAACAAACATGAATAGCTACAAAAACAATACACCTTCGTTTTTATACTAAGCACGAGGTTTCATCTTTCCGAAATAAGGGAAGACGGAAAACAGTAATCAAGAGTTCAAGGGGGGGAGGTAATAGATTTTGAGTGTGAGGATCAATGCGTTTAAAGAATTCAATGGAATTTGTCAAAGCAGTTGTGGATTGAAATATTATTTTTGGTAATTCCTATTCCCATGCTCGTATCAGTACAGTTATGTACTGATACGATATGCTCAGACATATCTAGAGGGCAAGTACATCTGTCTACTAATCACTATATATCTCAATCCACGTAAAGTAGTTATGTGAAGGGCGAATCAAAATGCACTAAGGTTGATCAGACCGTAATACACTGATTCTGAATAGACAATTATATTAGTGGGGTGGATCAGTCCCCAATAATACATGTGTCATGAACAAGCTCGATAAAAAATAAGCTTGCAAAACTAGGCTATAATAGCAGTATAAGTCAAGGTAGGACAACAATTTTAAGTATGCTAGATTATGATGAGAGAAATTACAACATAATTCACAATCACAAAAAAAATAAGACTCTACAATCTCTACCGTTAATATTCTAACTTCTCGTCTAAGTCGCTAGTTGACCAAAAAGAGGTATGGCCTTCTAAGTTCTACAATCTTAATATAAACTATAGGTTGTCTGCCTAAAACAGAGATTCAGGGATGATTGGCGTAAAGTAGAGTTTCGAGGTTGTCTGCGTAAAGCAGAGATAAAATAATTTGGCGTAACGCATGGCTTCAGAACTATCCGCGTAAAACAGAGAAACGTAAGGTAGAGCTTCAGAGCTGTCCGCGTAAAAAGTCTGTGCGTAACAATCTGCGCGTAAAAGTCTGGGTGAAAGTCTGAGCGTAAAAGTTTTGCGCTAAAATCTGTGCAAAAATATCTCCTGCGTAAAATCTAACATTCGTCGCAGCATAAAGTTGTACGTGAAACTCATGAGTTTGTCAATCGAATTAGTGAATCCTGATATCTGACAAAAGTACTTGTACAACGATCGAGTGGTCGGTTGCGATGGTAAATTTGCACGGGGACCCAGGTTGCCGTTTAGTGACTGATTGGATACAAGTCAAACGCTTGAGGTGAGACAAAATCAGATGTCCTGTCAGAAAGCTGTTTCTTTTTGCACAGGGCTCGAGGCGTATCTCTGTATTTAATACACAAGATTGGGTCATGGCTGGGGAAGCTAAGGCTGTAACAAATATGCTTACATCCTATCCTTATATTCTACGCCTAATCAGGTTACTCTACGCTGGTTATTTATTATTCTAGAATCATCATGTTTATGCAGGACAGTTACCTATGTGGCTTTTAGGACGTGTCCTACGCAGGATAAGGAATACTAAGGGAAAGTGGATAGCAGTTATTATAACTGCAGCATAAAGGGGATAATCTTCTGCATAATTTAGCTTTTACGCTAACAAGAAGGTCATTTGGCTTTTACGCCAACTAGGCAGTTTGTTTGGCTTCTACGCAACCAAGAGTCAATTGGCTTTTACGCCAACAAGAATAAATGATCTCTGGCGTAAAACTCTGGTTATCTAACTATAGGATGAGGTTTTCGGTCCTAGTATTTAATCCTTAGATTTCTATGGGTTCCTCAAGACTAGGGTCAACACTATGGTCAATTCTCTAACTAATCCTAGTAATATTTATACTACTCTCAAGTCATACGTCAAGGATCAATGGTAAGTTAATCTATAGGTAGTGATGCTAGGGTTTATTAGGTAGTATGGAAGACTAGGGTTCATTTAGTAGTCTGAACTTAATGATATGTCAAAGCCCTAGTTGTGTTCTTAATAGGAATACTACCTTAATTATCATCCTATCAACAGGGATTCCTATATTCTAGCAGGGGCTATACTCGAGGAATTACCAGGGAAGCACACGAATCAAGCATGATGCAATTTTGTAAGTAGAACAGACTGGAAGGAAGATAAGTCATAGTCAATTGGATGAGATCCTATGCTCTAATCCTAGGTGCAGGCTTGCTCGGTACAGTAACGTAACCGAGACAATATGCTCTGACCTGCATGGGCCACCACTAAAAACATGTCATGCCCCAGTCCCAAAATACGTAGGACTAGGATACGTAACCATGCCAGCCGCCCGTATATATGGCAACTCTAATATATGGAAACCATATATACGTGCGTACGCTGTATAATGAACAATAGTTCACCAGTGGTATAACTAATCACAAGTCACAGGGTAATATCTAAATCTCATCCACAGAAGTCAAATATGAATAAACAATAACCATGTAACTAGATCTCAATACAGATATCTAAGAATGACAGTCAGATAAAATCAAATCTACTGCCGAAAAAGAATATAAAAGGAACCAGAATACACACCATAAAGAACAACATCTGACAATCACGAGGCTCGAAGAGAAGACCTCCTCGGAAAATAAGTAGCCTGTCCGGATCTGTGCTCCTGCGAGTACTCAAGAACAAATACACCTGGCAGGGGACCAGGTCCTCAGAGGGACATAGCAAGATACAGAAAAATGATATGCCATAATGTAAATACTGAATAAATAAATGGGGTGTGCTAACCATCTAAGTGAATGCAATTTAAAGACCTTGTAGTACGCATGGGAATGTGTGGCTAGACATATGCTGACGTAATTCACCAATCCGTAGTGACTGACTAGTATATGCCACATATACCCCCGTTCAAGGGAACTCTGCAATCGACCATCTCCAAGGAGCATGGTGCGAAGGTATAAAACATACAAGGAGGGGGTGTCCCATACGTCTACTAGTATCTTTCCCGCCCAATATAGATGTACAAATCGTGAAAATGATGTGGACACCTCCTATTATGATGCAAGTCTCAATACAATAAACAACTGAGCTAAAATACCGCTACACGTGTTGCTCACACTGATGGCCAGTCGCGTATGAGGCACGTGTTCCTACATGTACTCACTCTGTGACGTGTAATGATACGTGTCAAGGCCTGGGAAGTTATATCAATAACTTCACAACTTTAGGTGGGTCTACTAGACACTAGGTCAGACACAAGTCCTAACGTCAACGCCTTCGTTGACTGCACTCGAGTCTGCTCGGACGCGCACATTTATATAATAAATAAATATGTAACTAGCAATAACTGAATTTAAACAGTACAACAAGGCAAGGTATACTTGCCTGGCAAGAGAGCTGCAAATGTAACGTCCAGATGTCAAAAGCCAAAAACTATGGCCTCAGAAAGAAAGTCTTCGGATGCTGAAATAAATATCACTAACAGTCTCAGAAAATATCAAATAGCTAGAAATGCCTGTCCTTGAGTCCAATTTGGACACAGGGGCAAAAATGACAGTTTTCGGTCAAGGCGGGGTCCACATGTGGGCCGCTTTGTACCGAAAAACGTGTCAGGGTCAAAGGTCTCCAAATTCGCCAAACTTAGTATCAACAAGTCAGGAACGATGATACGAACCCAACAGAACTTCCAAAATTGAATTTCGATGAGCCGGTCACAAAATCGCCCGTCAAGTGGAGCCTGTAGGGCCTACGATACGCGATTCTGTCAACGTTCTCAGAATCGAACCAAACTTGGCTCACAGGACCAGCGTATTGCTACGAGTCCGATGGCGTAAGTTTTGTTTTGATCCGACGTGTATACACAAAGTTACAGCGTGTTCCAGAACTGACGGATACGGGGCGGTGTCGACGGATACGCGTTGATTCCGGTGTGCACGCACATCCAAATCAACTTCTCCGAACTCCTACACGTCCGTATCAACGTCGCGCACGTTTTGGTAAAGACCGCGTGCGACCAAGTCGTCCCGTTTGGCGGGGCGTATCCAGTTCCGGGGTGAATCGGATCGTTGTTTTTCCTGTTTTTGGATCGCGTGCCGCGATCGCCACAGGACGCGATGCTCCGAGCGGGTTGCACGGGCACCGAGGTGGTTACATAGTCTACACGACGCAACTGATAGAATTTAAATCAGAATTACGAGGAGAGAGATATCGTTACCTGAACAGGGCTTCGGAAACTACGAATCCTTCATGTCCGACACGTGTCAGAATCGTGTCTGAGCTAGGGCACAGGTTCTGCGTCACTGGGAGTGGGGGTTCACGCCGGCGGAGGTCGGCGAGTGCTCGGGGATGCCTCGGGGAGGCCGGGCAGCGCTCGGCTGAGTCGGTCGGAGTCGGCTGCGGGTCGAGGCAGCAGAAGGAGATGGGGCCGAAGGAGAAGATGAGGAGGAGAATCGGGAAGGAGGAGGAGAGAGCGGCCTGAGCGGGAGGGGGTCGGCTCCGTCGTGGGCGGGAGCTCGGCGGCCAGCGGGCCGGCGGGAGACGCAGCGGTCGGGGGGAAAAGGGCTCGGGGTGGCGGAGGAGAGAGGAATGAGAAGAGGGCGGAGGAGAGAGGGCCAGCGGGGCTCGCCGTCGCCGCGGGGAGGGTCGGCGGAGCGGCTCCGGCGGCGGGCCGCTCCGGCGAGGGGGGGGGGGGTCTGCGGGCTGAAGGGGGTAGTTTTAGGATTTATTTTCTTTTTCTTTTTCTTTTAGTTTCTTTTATAAGAGAATTTATTAATATTTAAAGTAAAATATCTAAGATATTTTACAGGATATTTTGTGGATATTTTTGGGATATTTTCGGGATCTTTTCGGGTGGGTCCCGTCTCTAAATGGACGGTGCAGGTTCACCGGCCAATGAGGGGGTGACACCTCGTACTGCAATTTGCAGGAAAGTCCCTGTAATTTCATAAATTATGTAAAGTCCTAGTTTTGGGAAATTGCGCAATTACGAAATTGTCTGGGAACACCCAATTTCGAAAAATACTAAAATTTACAGAATTGAGGGAATTTGCTGTGCGAGGGTCCCGAGGGGGTGGGGGTGAGTCTGGGCAGGGGTTGGGCCTGGTTTCGGGGTGATACGGGCCATCGTATTTATTAATTAATAAATACTGCGCACGGTGTTCTCTAATTATTTAGAGGCAGGTAGGGTCATAATTTTTCTACGGTGTCAATACACTAAATGTAGTATACTCAGTATAGAAAATTAACGTATTTTTGTTTGGGCAAAACAGGTGCATGTTGGGCCTCAAATCCCTAGGGGTACAGAGATGGGTAAAGAGCAGAAAATTAAATAGGAAATAAATACGGACGATTGTAACGATATTTGTGCGTCTCATTCGAGGCTCAAAACAAAGCATCTGGGAGTTGCACAAAATTCAGAAAAATAGTCTGACATGTCTAGGACAGGTATGTGAACTTTATTTGGGGATAACAGTCAAGCTAAAGCTCCAAATAATTAGGAGATGGACAGGTGCACAAGTCAACAGGTTATGTAGGAATATTAATTAAAATATTGCCATAAATCCTAAATTGTTAAAATAATCCTAGAGATACTGAAATCTGGTCGAGGGGGTTTACAGGTTTGGGCAGACCAGGCCCGACCCGCTAGCTGAGCGGTCCGATCCGGTTCAGTTGGACCGGGTTCAGGCCGGTTCAGCCCTGTTTGAACCCGGTTCAACCCGGTTTAATTAATTAATTATTTAAAAATTGTTTTTGGGCCTTTAAAAATATTTTCGGGGTCCAATAAATTCTAGGAAAATTATCCTAATTCCAGTATTTTATTTTACACCCAAAAATATTATTTTCATAATATTTTAATATATTTTAAAAATATTTAATTTTATTTAATGCCAAAATATCCTGGTTTTTAATTAGTAAAAAAATTCCAAAAATTCCCCGAAAATTCTGAAAAATCCAGTTTTAAAAATCTTGAAAAATTAGGGGGTTTACAAATGGACGCCAAAATTTCTAAAATTTTCTATTTTTCAGAAATAACTAAAGATCTTTGGGATTCTATCAAAGATCTCTATGGCCACCAAGAGAACGGTGCCCGGATCTTTCGACTTCAACAACAAATTGCTGGCTGTAAACAAGAGGAGACCTCGTTTACCGAACATCTCAAAAAATTGAAAGGTATGTAGGATGAACGTAATATTTATCATCCTTCTACTACTATCATGACCCGTACCTGGGTATTCGGGTACTAGTGCGTGGGTACGTCCAGTCTACACCACAGTGTCGGCGGTAGAACGCTGTCTGAAACTAGTACTGTATAACCAACACCTCATAATATAAAAGGAACAATTATTATACTCAATCATAAAACTAAGGTAGGTAAAAACATGTTGTATATATATATATATATATATATATATATATATATAAAGGTTACAGTACAAAATTCTGTATTCATAACTCATACAACTATAGTAAGTTTGTAAACTATAATTATTATCATAACTAGGTCTTACGCTTGCGGCCTTCCTTGATCCTTCATGAGGTAAAATCAGGCTCGAAGCTATTTTTCAAAATCCATAATAGATGGGACACAGGTCCTTCTAAGTGCTACCTGAAATATTATCCTGTCAGGATTGAACGAGTATAATTCTAATAGCAGTTCCAATATATGATAATGACTATAAAACAGTGATAGAAAAGTAGTACATGATGGATAAATATACTGACATCAAGGCACAGTAAGAAATGAATTTAGAAAATGAATAAACAGAGAATATGTCATGTATCAACAAGAAAATCTATAGTCTGTAAGTATTTTTGAATTACTAGTTTGATTATGTGATCGTCTTAGGATTACACAATGGGAGCCGGTTAATTATACATGAAGTGTACGGTTAGCCTTTACACAAGAATTATATTTGCACATGATTAAAGTATGATCACATATAAACTAGCATTTTTTTGCCCCGACTAGCATAAAAAAATCACACGAATATG